>JAGFNQ010002604.1:1071875-1149583 GCA_024364735.1 Boesenbergia rotunda | reverse complement strand
GAACACTGCATAGGACCAATTGCCAAGAGATCTTGCTCTACAAACATTTGAACAAAGACACATACTTGATAAGCTCAGTTTATGTTGCAGTAGTTTATTCCAAGATGGCTTCTACTTATGCACAATAAGCATTGTTGGTAATCAACAACTAAAAAGGACTTTGAACAATGCACAACAACTAAACTATTATCACTAACCAGCTTCCTCAAATTACACCATCCGATGTTATTATGAAAAGTAGGACCTTCTTCTATCTGATTGCTTTTACTAAGACTTGCTCTAGGAAAAAAAGACAGGACACACTTATTTACGAGTGACTACCTACATAAGTACTCAGTTGTCTTCGCTGCTATCTAACAAGCTCGTAACGAGGCTTATGCTTTCATCTTTTCATTCATAGTTAAAAGTTCATCAGATTTTGTATCTTTCTTTTTACCTTCATACAAGCTCTCATTATTTGTCATGCAAGATGAATTGGAAGAAGCAGTTGCTTGAGACACAAATTAGATCATACGAAAAGAATCCAAACAAACTAGGACACCATCTTGTATTGTTAGGTAACCAATCTCATATAAAGAAAATAAGAGAATGTGAAGCATCAAAAACTGATTTCATATTAACAATTTAACATCAAGTACGAAAAGCATCCAAACAAACTAGGAATAAATATTTAACCTCATTTTCCGTTCCTACTGGAATGGAATGTCATAGCACGTAAAGTAACAAAGTCATAACAAATAGAAAAGTAACAAGTATAAGCTCTTTCATGAAGAAAAGTCATAACACTTCATGATCAACAAATAGCACAAAATATTTATAACTATGTTAAACACAAATTAGATCCTATATCAGGGACCAAAGGAAAATAATCAAAAAGTATACTTGTGATGGAATCTTAAGCAACAAGTATCGTATATCGATCCTAATTGACAAGCCTCACATTAGAGATAATTTTTTCATAGAAATCCAACATGCAGGAAGAAAATAAAGAGAAAATTGATTCAAACAAATATTAGCAACGAATTTTGGAGGCTCACCTCTTCCGACATGAAGCTCCATTTGTCAATTCTTTCTTTGACGATGACCCTGTTTGAAACAAATTAACACCAATCAAAAATCCACACAATTAATCAAGTAACAAATGTTAAAACACACAAAATATGCAGAAAATAAGATTCATATGCAACAAAGTCAATCACAACCATCACCGTCACCATCACCGCCATCATCGTTATCACCATCAGCGTCACCGTCGCCATCACCGCCATCATCGTTATCACCATCAACACCATTACCAGGGGGAATCAGTCTTGGAACGGAAGATAATTGAAGATGTTGCATTATGAAATTCTGTTGTTGGCGCAAATTGTTAATTTCCTGATCTCTTTGTCTCATTTTCTGATCACTTTGCACTAGTTGCTCCTTCAAATGCCTAACCTCTTCAATTAATTGATTGATTTTTGCTCTTACTGCTGGTGGGTTAGAAGAAGATGTACCAGTGACTCTACAGCTTCTGCCCAAAGAACCCAGTCCAAATATTCTTCCCCCTTTCTGTCCCCCACTTTCCTCAAGACATAGATTCATATTATTCCCAACAGATGGTTCAGAACTTGCATTATCATCACTTGCACCTGAGCTTCTATGGGCTAACTCGTCATATTTATCCTGTATTGTTATGAGAAAAATTCATTTTATTACATTCTATGGTATATTCAATATATATTCAAATCAACATTGATAATATCCATTAAATATTTGAAAGATTTCAAATTTCAAACCTTAATAGTTTTAGCCCTCGACCCGATCCATGTTTTGTCTTTTTTTAAAAGGTGCGTGTGAAAATGTCAATGAATAATGGCTCGCTCCTTATTTCGTTAGCCTAAAAATTCACTATTAGAAATAGTTTGGATTAGATTAAAAATTAGAGTTCGAAAAAATTACCATTCTTCGACTATGTTCACCATAGCTATTGAGCCTCCAGCACCAGAATTATAACCTTGATTGATTCTATTCTGTTGGCTTCTTTGTCTACTCTCCTCAGATTGCCAATATTGCATAATTTTTCCCCAATAGTCCTCGGTGATGCAAGGAGGTCTTTTTTCCTTACTCTTTGCATGGTGTAGTGTATGGCGGATGTGATCACCACAATTTTATTTTTAAAATCTCTTTGCCCTTTTTTCCTTGCTTCATGGAGAATGATTACTAAAATGTTCAAACAAAATATAGATAAGAACTGGCGTGCCATGAAATATTAAGTAGGGAAGATAAGGATATTTTATTTTAGTTCCACTTTGAGAGCTCTTAATAAAGCTTTATAAGTTGAGATGGGTAAACTAATATTAACTTAAGCATTTAGGGTATGTGGTTGAGTCTAACAACTTAATAGGTCAGTGCTCTCATATTGGTGGGTTGTGATATACAAAGTTGTAGTGCCCTTAAATACTAATATTGTGTTGCATGGTGCTGCTTCTACATTTCACAGTTTTAAATTTACATAAAGCCTGACTCTCAAGAACTTGTAAACTTTGACTTTTGGAATCTAAGATATAATATCTATCTGGAATCAATAACTCATTGCGTTCCTGGATGTTTTGTTCATTTAGGTATTTGTTAAGCCATGTTCTAATTGTGCATAAGCTGATTATTCATTGAATCAGCTAAACATTGATTAATGAGGGTTGCACATAATTAAAATACAGGACACTTGACATCAAAGAGTGATGTCTATAGTTTTGGAGTTGTTTTGCTTGAAATTTTAACTGGTCGGAGATCCATGGACAAGAATCGGCCTAGTGGACAGCAAAATCTAGTGGCATGGGCAAAAATGTACTTAGGCGATAGTGCAAAGGTAGACATTCTCGTTAACAAATATTTTGCTGCGATACTAGGGGCTAAATGTTCTGTGATCCTTATCTTCCCTATCAACTAATTTAAGCTTCTTAGCGAAGATGTTTCAACAGAGGACTCCAGAGAGATCATCAAAACACAACGAAAAAAGGGAAGCATTCTGTACCATTTCGACGACAGGAGGCGTGGCTGCAACTCGCCGCAAGCGGTCGACCACGAGGTCGCCCGCACAGACTGCAGGGGAGGGGAAGGATAAGGGAGGGGGAAACGGAGCTTACGGAGGAGATCGCCGGGCTTTGAAAACGGGAGGGGACGAGCGGCGGCTGCGTTTCGCATAATCTGAGATCTAGGGCACTTTTTAGATGTAAGACCAGCAACGAAACCGAGGGCGAAGTACTGTTCGTCGCAAAAATTCAGAGACGAATGCGGTTTTCAGACAGCGACGAATACTGTTTTCGTCCCTAAAAGGTGTGATGATAGGGAGAGTGAATGGGAGAGTGAATGACGTGACAGTTATTGTATACACGTCCGATCGACGATCGGACACCACCGGCTGCCTTCGGCCGCCGCCCCGAACCAAATTATACCCTGGGGGGCACGGTGAACCCGTTGGGGATCGCCACAATTACGATCTCGCATCATTGACCATCGATTTGGATGGGTTCACCGTTTCCGGCCATCCTGACGAGTTCACCGTCCTCCCAAGGTATAGTTTGATTCGGGACGACAATCAGAGGCCGCCGGTGGTGTCCGATCGTCGATCGAACATGTACACATTAGCTGGACGTCATTCACTCTCCCAAATTCACTCTACCAATCATTTACTCGAATCCGTTTCGTCCCTCGTATAAGCGACGAAAGTTTGTGTGCTGATGAATCTCTCATATTCTAATACGCAACTTAGTTTAAACTTTTAGTGACTACATTTACCAATGAATTCGATTTCGTATATTTCATACGAATTTAACGATGAATATTAATAATTCATCACTAAATTTTGTTATTTGTCATCAAATTTATTATAAATTTATGCTAATATTAAAATCGTTATAAATTAGGGATGAATATGACAATAAAAAAATTTTATTGTTAATTTTGCGATGAAAAATGATTTGTTACAATTATCATTATTATTTTGTAAGGAAAAACATTTTATTACAATATTTAATGGCTAAATTAAAGTCAATTACTATCCATTAACTCATCTAGCTCTAGATTATAGATTTTTCATTAATCATTATAATTAATGTATCTATTAGTAGCAAGTAAAAATATTCGAATTACAAATCAATTTGGCATACGACGAATTCAGGTTAAACTTACATATGAGTTAACTTGGTTCAATACCATCTAAGCATTAGATTCACACCTCTTGTACATCCATGTATGAGAGAGAGAATCTCTTTCTATATATTTGTTCATAATTATCGTATTTATGAATCAATATAAATTAACTAATATATTTTAAAACTTAATATGCGACTAAAATTTTATTACAATAAATTTCTTTTTTCTTCATCTTTCCCATTCATATTTCTAATTAACACGGGACGAGGAGTTGACCTTGCAGCAATTTTAGTATTGTTTATCACTTTATTCGCTATTGATTTGCAATTTAAGTAAGATAGTAAGATTAGCTCTTTATTTAGTAATAATAATTTTTATTGGTAAATATAATTATCATAATTAGTTATTATTGCAAAAATGAATAAAAAATTAATGAAAATTGGGCTCTAATGCATTGGGAGTTTTAGTCTCACGTTAAAAGTTCCGTGGCTTTAAAGTTGATTTATAAGGGAACAAACTTTTGGTATATATTATGAATATGTAGTAAGAGGTGCTCTCTGTAACGTGCAAGGGTTCAAAATTTAGGACTTAGTGTAGATAAACTAACATTATACCACAGAGACTATTTTTCATATATGCTCAAGTGTGTAACAAACTGTCCTAGGAACTATGGTGCAACGGTAGGATAATTAATCGTTAATCTAGGCATTCGTGGTTTGATCCCCAACTATGACGCATTTTGCAGAAATTTTTTCTTCAAATGGGATGTGAATCCTGGGACGCTGGGCTTCTAGACTATCCACCGTGAGCGCTTCCCGATTTACCCTGGTGATCGGTGGAAAATTTTCTTGCACAATAATAGACAGAGGATAGTTTCCAAGACTATGTCTTGAGATTAGTGGTGCGGTATAGAGAGAAAAAAAAATTAATGACTCGAGTGGTGTTTGCACCAATTTTGACTCAAGAATTATATATATATATATATATAACAAGTGAAAAAGAATAACAAAATCCTCCTTTTCGGATCAAGCATCAAAACATTAGCAAGACGCCTCACATTCGCAAATATTTGTAGGATGATCATCTTCCATTCCACAACTCATAAGGGTTCTTATTAATTTTCTTTCGGGGTATCTTATATAAAAGGTAATTAACTATTATCGCAGCTTCCCTCCACATGCAAACTTTGAATGTCTATAGCTTAATAGAAGAGCATTCATCATCTTCTATATAGTGCAATTCTTTCGCTCAGCAACTTCATTTTACTGAATATAAGGAGCTGTTTTTTCATGTCTGATCCTATGTTCGACACATAACTCAGCGAATGGTGAAACATATTCACTGTCTGGGTTACTTTGAACCACCTTAATCTTCTAATTAAGTTGGTTTCAACATTATTCTTATAGAGAACGAATTTTTCTATAGCTTCATCTTATTTCTGAGAAGATCATCTTATTTCTGAGAAGATACACATAATAATATTTTGTGTTATCATCTACAAAAATGATGAAATACTTATTCCCACCTTGTGTCGGTATACCTTTTAAGTGTACACGTCGGTGTGAATTAGGCCAAGTGATTCGTTATTTTTTTAATATGTTGAAAGAATGACCTTATAATTTTCATATCAACATAAATTTTACACTTATATTTCAAGTCAAGGTGGAATATTGGCATGCTTTATATGTTAATTAATCTACACAACATATCGTAATAACATGTCTTAGTCTTCCATGCCTCAAACACGTAGATTCATACATACAAACAGAAGAGTTTACAACATTTATTAACCTTAAGTCTAATTGTAATTATATTGAGCTTGAATTGCTCATTAGTTACATAACACTTTCCTAAAATATTATATTTTTAGACAGAACAACTCTATCTGACTCAAACACAATGCTTGCTTAACAGTTATATGAATATTAGATTCTTTCAAATCTCTGGAACAGACTGTTGGCGTTACAAACGTTAATTAATCGAAGGCGTTACTAACCTTCGTTTTGAATGTTGACGTTACCTCGTCTTGAATGCTTACCATTGATGAAGGTAAGGAAATCGTCTTCTTCTTCTCCCTATAAAATGGCGTCCAATTGCAATCCATGGGCAGACGAGAAGGAATCGGAGCTTCTGGGATTTGGTTTGTGATAGATCGAGTTGTGTCCTCGGTGACGTCCTCGTGACAGCAAGCAGCAGAAGAAGAGAAGAAGGATCACTGTAAGTTTTTTGATTTGGCAGAAAGATATTCGATTTCAAATCATGCTTTCAACAATGGTATCAGAGCAATTGTAAAAGCATGATTTACTTTTTTTTTCCCTTTGCGATGAACTCTCGATCTTGATCTGTTGATGGAAATCACTGAGATCGCTTTCTTCAATCTCGGCGTTTTCACTCCCCTGGCCGACGATCGCATCACGCGTGGAATGCACTCCGTCGCCGTCGATTGGATGCGTCGATGGAGGCAGCCGGTGTTGGTGATGAAAGAAAAAAGTCGGCTGAGGGAAGAAGGAGAGGCGGCTGAGGGAAGAAGAGGAAATGGCTGCGATTAGGTTTTGTTTTTTTTATGAGATAAGTTGGTTTTATTAAAAAAAAAAATGAAAAATCGCAGCTGCCAACGCTGCTGCCCAAGGGAGGTTCGATCCCTTGACCTCCCGGTGAAGGCAAACAAGCTCAACCAGAAGAGCTATTCGGTAACTTGTTTGAGAATGGTTCAATTTATTTAAATTAGATTCTAGTTTGGTTTAAAAAGATTAAGTTGGTCAAATCGGTTTTGGTTTAAATCATTAGTTGGTTTAACCAAACCAGTTTAATCAAATAATATGAACTAAACAGACTAATTTGATCATTATATTGAACTCCAAATTTAAATAGGCTTAATTATAGCTACAAACAAATAGGAAACTAATATGCCTTTATCTATTTATGTTGTGAATTGAATTGAACCAGTTTTGTTACTGGTTTGTCGGTTTTGTACTGAGATTGTGTATTTCAATTCCAGATGCCGAGATTTATTACCACAATGACTCGTCGAGATGTGCGACGGAATCATTTGAGGGAATAGATAGAGGAGATTGACTTCTCCCACACCTAGGCATCCAAGGGCATATAGGAAGGCTTGATCGTCTATTTTGGAAACTCGAACAGGAAGAGTTTCCAGTTCTAGATAACTACCGGATCGGGGGATTGATTAATTCATTGCCAAGGCGTGCTGAAGTAGCTGCAAGAGGTATTTGGGGATGCTACGAAGGACGTATCTCTTATACCGAGTTGCGTAGAGAACTACTTCGCCAGAATTTTTCAGAAGAGGATCTGGAAGATTCTGAAGACGATCTGGAAGAGGATCTGGAAGATTCTGAGGACGATCTGGAAGAGGATCTGGAAGATTCGGAGGACGATCTGGAAGAGGATCCTGAATAATTTGAAGAGGATCCAGAGATGGATCTGATTGAAGAATTCCAAGGGGATCCTGAGGAAATCGAGTGGGATCCAATAGTGGATTCTGAGGAGGACCCAGAGGAAGATCCCGAAATGTTCGAGGAAGATCCCGAAATGTTCGAGGACGATCCAGAAATGTTCGAGGACGATCCCGAAATGCCTGGGAAAAATCCTGAAATATTTGAGGAAGATCCTGATATTGAAATGATCGAGGAAGATCCTGAAATATTTGAGGAAGATCCGATAGAATCTGTGGAAGATCCCGAGCCTGATCAGACTGGCCGATTAGAGATGAACGAGAGAGTGATAGCCACTGCCATAATATTTTTTATTATGGGAATGATGTCAAATTATCTAGTTCGTTGAATTCTGTTTGTTTGTACCTACTTATTAAGCCTATTAAATAAAGTTATGTTATGTGTTAACTGACTTGTCAATGATTAGTTCATTTATATGATTAGTTCATATTCAAGATAAATGATTAGTTCATTTAATGGGATGTATGTAATATAATTGATCAATGTTAATTAGATTGGATGATGCGAATGATGAGTGAAAACGTAGTTATCACTTGATTTCGTAATCCAAGTCAAGTTTACATTGAGTCAATCAAAAATTATGTACAGATGATATACACTGAATTAATGAATAATATGTTTATTTATGATAGATCATGGCAACCAAGAACATCATAGCTGAACTGAACAAGGGGGAGAAATTGTATGGGGACAACTATAAAATATGGCATCTCAAGATACAATATGTTCTTGAGGAACAAGAAGTTCTGGAGGCTGTAAATCATTTCATAGTTGAACCTGCTGTTGGTTCGACTGCACAGTACATATTGGATCTTGATGCCTATAGGGCATGGAAGAAAAAGGACTCCACTGCAAAGGGGATATTGATTAGTTCAATGGTAGATGACCTGGTATTTGAGTATGAGCCACTACCATCAGCTCATGCTGTCTGGGTTGCCCTGAAAGAGAGATACAGTGGGGTTAGTGTGAGCAAGCTTCATCAACTGACAATCAAGTTTGACAGTTGTAAAAAGCGCCCGAATGTAACGATGACCCAACATCTGAGAGAAATGGGTAATATGATTCGGGAGCTTAAGACTGCTAGTCATGAGTTGACCGACGAATAACAGGTTCAAGCAGTTATTCGTTCCCTTCCTGATTCTTGGGAAACAATGAAGCAGAACCTTACTCACAGTGAGAGTATCAGGACTTTCATTGATGTCTCACGCCATATTGAACTGGAGGCGGAGAGAGTAGAATCCGCAAGGATTTCTGAGCAAGCTTTTGTAGCTGAAGGTTCTGGATCCAAGAATAAGAAAAAATGGTTTAAGAAAGGAAAGGGAAAGGGAAAAGAAGCTGGTGCTACTACTGTGCAAGACCCAATCAAGAAGAAAGGAAAGAAGAATGGAAAGAAACCTAAAGGCAAGCTAACTTGCTACAACTGTGGCAAGAAGGGCCATTTTGCTCGGGAGTGTACTGAGCCGAAAAAGGTAAATCCATGTTTGTCTTCTTTTCATGAGCTTTATGTTGCTAGTTCGGTGTTGTTAGCTGACTCTTATCCTTTGTGGATTATAGATTCAGGAGCAACGAACCATGTAGCTCGTGATCGAGCTACGTACGTGGAGTACCGTCGCGTACCAGCTGGCAATAAGTGGATATATGTGGGAAACAATGCAAGAATTGAAGTCAAAGGAATTGGCACTTGCAAACTCAACCTTCGTGGTGGGCGTACATTGTTTCTGCATAATGTCCTGTATGCTCCTGAGATTCGACGGAATTTGGTTTCTGTTAATTGTCTTCTTGAATTGGGTTATTGTATGAATTTTTACAGTCGTCGTGTAGAACTTAAAATTGACTCTGTGTTAATTGGATATGGTTTTATATCAAACGGTTTCATGGTTCTTGATGTAGAACCAGATGTTAATTGTGGAAATAATGGTTGTTTTTCAAACATTGCTCTTACTAGTGATGTGATGTTAATGATGAAGTTTGGCATGCTAGATTGGGACATATAGGACAAGAAAGAATGAATAGATTAGCAAGAGAGGGTCTGCTCGGCACTCGTGCTAAAGTTGACTTGTCTATATGTGAGCACTGTCTTGCTGGAAAAGCAACTAGGAAACCGTTTGGTAAGGCTATTAGGGCTGATTCAACATTGCAATTGATTCATTCGGATATTTATGGTCTGATGAACGTGAAGGTCAGAAATGGTAGTTCATATTTCATTACATTTATTGATGATTTCACGCGTTTTGGTCATGTGTATTTGATTCTCATAAATCTGAAGCATTAGATTGCTTTAATCGTTATTTGAACGAAGTTGAGAATCAATTGGAACGTAAGGTTAAAACCTTACGCACTGACCGTGGAGGTGAATACTTGTCTGATCAGTTCAAACAATATGTAATGAGAAAGAGATTATTAGACAGTTAACTATCCCTGGAACTCCACAGCAAAATGGAGTTGCTGAAAGAAGAAATCGAACTCTTCTTGAAATGGTTAGGTCGATGATGGCTCAAGCTAATTTGCCTATTTCCTATTGGGGAGATGCATTATTGGCTGCAACCTACATACTTAACCGGGTGTCTTCTAAATCCGTTCCATCTACTCCATATGAACTGTGGATAGGCAGAAAACCAGATTTGAGTAATCTGAGACCATGGGGGTCAGCTGCTTATATTCATGACAAGATCACAAATATGGAAAGTTAGGACCCAGAGGTAAGAAGTGTATTTTTGTAAGATATTCTGATACCTCTAAGGGTTATGTCTTTATTGGTGAGCAACAAGATGGAACCATCTCTGAAATTGAATCAAGAGATGCTACTTTTCTCGAAACTGAATTCCCAACAAGAGGTGAAGTTGATAAATCAACTCCTCTATTTGCAATAGAGGAGGAGGATACTGTTCCTTCATTAACAAATCAGGAATCTCAGGGAATGCCTGAATCTAGTCAACCTAGTGGGAGTGAATTGCCTATAAGTGAATTAGTTTCTCAACAGTCAAACCTGCGAAGAAGTAATCGTAAGATTATTCCTCGGAGAAGGTTTGACATTGAAAATGAGGCATTAATGATTCTCCCAGTTGACGATGAAGAACCTCGAACGGTTGAGGAAGCATTGAGATGCTCAGTTAGAGAAAAATGGAGAATTGCAATGGATGAATAAATGGAGTCTATGAGAAAGAATCAGGTTTGGGATTTAGTCGATCTTCCTCCAGGCCGAAGGGCTATTGGGAATAAATGGATTCTCAAAATCAAGAGGAAGGCAGATGGATCGATTAATAAATACAAAGCTCGTCTGGTTGCAAAAGGATATACCCAAATGGAGGGTATTGATTTTGAAGAGACATTTTCCCCTATTGTGAAGTTTGTGTCAATACGTGTCATTTTAGTTATAGTAGCACATTATGACTTGGAATTACATCAGATGGATGTAAAAACGGCTTTCCTAAATGGTAATCTTGACGAGGAAATCTATATGGCACAACCAGAAGGTTATATTGCTGATGGCCAAGAGGAAAAAGTATGTAGACTTAAAAAGTCTATATATGGGCTAAAGCAAGCGTCGAGACAATGGAACATAAGATTCAATGAAGTCATTTTATCTTATGGTTTCGAAATGATCAATGAGGATCATTGTGTTTACCTAAGAAAGGATAAAGGAAAGTTGGTCATTTTATCATTATATGTTGATGATATGTGATAGCTGGAAATGACTTAAAAGTTGTGATTGAGGTCAAGTCTTGGCTTTCATCACAATTTGACATAATTGACATGGGAGAAGCTGAGTATATCTTAGGAGTACGGATCATTCGTGATCGATCAAAAAGACTTTTGGGTTTGTCCCAAGAAGCTTATATTACTAAGATACTACAACACTTCAATATGTTTGATTGCAACGTTGAACAAACACCTACAGCGAAAGGTGTTGTTTTGAGCAAAAGTATGTCTCCCAAGACTCCTGAAGAGATAGCTGAGATGAAGAAAAGACCATATGCTAGTGCCATTGGTAGTTTGATGTACACTATGTTGTGTACTCGCCCTGATATAAGCTTTGCTGTTGGCTTATTTAGTCGTTTCCAGTCAAACCCAGGATCGAGACACTGGAAAGCGGTAAAAAGGATATTCAGATATCTCAAAGGAACAGCAGATTATTGTCTCTGCTTCCAAGGATCAAAATTGAGCTTGAAGGGCTACGCAGATGCAGATTGGGCAGGGGACCTTGACGACAGAAAATCCACATCTGGCTATATTTTTTTGCTGAATGGAGGTGCCATTTCTTGGAACAGCAAGAAACAGGCTTGTGTAGCACTGTCGACAATGGAGGCTGAGTATGTGGCTTGTGCAGCGGCTGTACAAGAAGCTGTCTGGTTGAGAAGGTTCCTAAAGCATCTGAAGATTGTTGAGGACAGTGGGAGCCCTGTTACAGTGTGTTGTGACAATCAAGCTGCTATAGCTTTTTCCAAGGATCCTAAATATCACAGCAAAAAAGCAAGCATATAGAAATTAAATACAATTTTGTAAGGGATATTGTTGACAAGAAAAAGATAATTCTTGAGTACATCTCTACCCGTGCAATGTTTGCAGATCCTTTTACTAAGCCGTTGACTAAAGAGTCATTTTATGAACATGTGAAGTCTTTGGGACTACGCAAGATGTAACAAATTGTAAAGACTGTTATTTAAATGAAATGTCATGATCTATTCAGTGTGAATGTATTTGTTACATTTGAAAAAGTCTCGATGAGCATGTTGGCAGACTGAGATTGGTCCACTCACATGGGCAATCGTCTCTATTTGTTGAGTATAAATAGAGGTAAGACCATTACTTATGAGACAGCTTATGTAGTTGTAAAGAGAGACATACTCATAAGTTGAGGTCGCCTTGATTTTGTATCAAGATGAGATCATTTATGTAATGATCGAAGTAAATGCACCCACCATTTACTAAACCTGTTTAAAGCCAGATTGGAATTCATAAGTTGAATTCGGATTAGACGTTAGGTATGTCTAGATCGAAATCTGTACGATGTTAGATATTTGAGAAAAATATGCACTCTTTTTTGTAAAGAGAAAAACATCGTAGCATGTGATTCATACCACATGTGCTATAGCGACAATAAGGGCAGTAGGAGAAAGGATCTCTGCTTCTCTACTATGTGAGACCCTTGAGATTATCAGTTAATCTCAATCTTACCCTAAGTGACTATTTAGCTGTCTACTTGAAGTTTTAATCAGTGTTTGCTACTTTAGTGTGTGTCCTATTGACTATGGATGATTCGGTCTATGGAGCATAACTAGGAAAGCAACTGATTAGAATGAATAGATTCTAGCTGAAAAGGAAGATTAAAATTGGTTTACATCTGTAATACTTATTCACTGGTCGACCAGTTACATTTTTTTGTTAAGTACTTAAAAATGTGATTGTGAATAAAAGTATTGATTTGAGATGACGAACATGCTCTTGACACAGATGTCATGTGAGGGATTAGAGATGTTCATATTAATGTAAATATTTAATCTGGGGTAATGACAAGTTATTGATGTCTCTGATTCGTTCTATAGAGCAGCTAAGTTAAGTGTAACAACTTTCTTAGCATTAATTGCTCAGTGTGCTTGCTGTCGCACGAACCATTTTCCCTGAAGTATGAGTTGAATGCTCCTATATGGTCTTTGTGACTTCCTTACATAGTCTTAGTGACTAGATGACCTATATGGATAGAATTGGACGAGTGGGAGATGTTGGCGTTACAAACGTTAATCAATCGAAGGCGTTACTAACCTTCGTTTTGAATGTTGACGTTACCTCATCTTGAATGCTTACCATTGATGAAGGTAAAGAAACCGTCTTCTTCTTCTCCCTATAAAATGGCGTCCAATTGCAATCCATGGGCAGACGAGAAGGAATCGGAGCTTCTGGGATTTGGTTTGTGATAGATCGAGTTGTGTCCTCGGTGACGTCCTCGTGACAGCAAGCAGAAGAAGAAGAGAAGAAGGATCACTGTAAGTTTTTTGATTTGGCAGAAAGATATTCGATTTCAAATCATGCTTTCAATCCAACACAGGCAACATATCGTTGAGAGTCAACTCTTTGCCTAAGGTCAGCTTCATCACCACTTTCTCTTGGCCCATGATGTCTGAAGTTGTTGAGTTTCCCATGAACAATTTGTCTCCATTGACTTCTTCGAAGTTATAGTCCATCTCCTTGTTGCAACACACATGTCTCGAGGCACTGGTATCAATTCACCATTGCCATGAGTTTGAACCCACTAGGTTCAGTTCAGAGACCACGGTGTAGCGGTCATCCATTTTTAGTCCCTTGTTCAGGTTAATCTCCTACTTTTTCGATTTTCCACACTTTGAAGATTTGTGACCGACTTGATCACAATTGAAGCACTTCTCAAAAAACTTTTTCTTGCTTATGCCTCTTCTGAGTCCTATCTTGGAAGACTTGGGGTTATTCAATTTCGAGTTTTGGCAGTGCTCAACTATGTTGGCTTTTATAGTAGCCTAAGAGAACAATTTTCTCTTTGAACTCTTGTTGTTTTCTTCGATGCGAAGTCCAAGAATGAGTTACTCCATGATTATCTCCTTTTACTTATGCTTTAGGTTGTTCTTGAAATCCTTCCAACCGGGAAGTAGTTTCTCAATGATTGCAATCACCTAGAAGGTTACAATTAGAACTATACTTTCCTAGTAGATCTTGTACACGATTCTAGAAATTTTTGGACTTGGCTAATGATCATCGTCTTTGAGTCAACCATCTTGTAGTCAAGGAATCGGCCACGATGAACTTCTTGGCTCCTACATCCCTTATATTATACTTATTGTCCAGGGACTCCCACAACACCTTGGTCGTTCTCTTTATGTTGTACACAACATATAACGAGTCAACAAGATAGTTGAGGATGTAGTTTCGATATAGGAAATCGAAATGAGTCCATGCCTCCATTGCATTGATGGTCTGGACATCAGTACTGTCCTCAACGTACTTAGGAGAGTCCTCAGTCAAGAACTGAGTCAGATTGAGTGTGGTTAAGTAAAAGAGTATCTTCTACTGCCACCTCTTGAAGTTCAACCCAGTGAACTTCTCTGATTTTTCTCCATGGTTGATTGGAACATTTCCAATCAGGATGTAGTTGGTCGCAATGCATTGAGTCTATTGCACCTTAACGGTCTTCGTGGCAATCTCAATAGAAACAAATTTGTTTTAAGATTGTTAGATAATCTTGTTGGAGATAAAGGGGAAGTAGTCTGAATTGAAATTACAAATCAAATCAGACTTATCTATTGAGTGACTTGAGCTGATAATTTCATGTTGCCAAGCAGGAAAGGAGCTGTTTGGGATGACTGAGCTAGTTGGAAAATTGGGTTGCTTATTATGTCCGAGTGTAGACTTTCGATTGTTGACTCCGAGTGCAGACTCTCGCTTGTGGAGCGCAGACTTCTTGACTACAGAGTCCGAGTGTCGAGTGTAGACTCCTGACCACCGAGTGCAGAGATGTATAATCGAGACAGAAATGCCCAGCCGATACAAAGATGTTCAACCGAGATAGTGATGTCCTACCGAGACCGAGATGTCCAGTGAGACCAAGATGTCAGAAAGAGTTGTCAAAGCTTGTGTGATGCAATTTCCTTAAAATAGATTAGTCGTCCTCTAGTTATATTTTAAAATTATGATGGACGCCCGTTTTTCAAGATACAACGACAAAATTACGTACATAATCAAACACTAGTTCATGGCGAACTAAAAAAATACTTGATTGCTTTCACGGGGAAACCATCAAGCAATAATGCACAACGGAGAAAAAAAATATGAGAGAAGGGAGGTAGAAAAAAATCTTTATTAGTTGCTCTCTCCTTTACCTCTGGATCACAACCTCCTCATGTACACCAAAAAACATTTGCCATTTGCAATGAATTTTTTTATAAAATTCGTTGCAAATACGCCACTGCAAAACGTTTGAGATGAAAATTCAAATTTTTTTCATCCCAAAATTACCAACAAATAAAATTTTTATTGCAAAATTAATTCCTGATCACGAAAAAAATTTATTCCATAATCAACAATGAAAATATTCATTACCGCTGATCAGGGAATCTGGATGAAAAAACTTTCGTCCCTATTCAAGGACAAATTTGTACTCATCGCAAATTACCGATTCGCAACAAAACTAACGATTCCAGCTGATAAAAAATTAGAGACAACCATTATTCGTCGCAAATTTCATCCCTAATCACAAAAATTTGCCCCTAAATTAATTGCAAAGTTGTACCAAAAAAAACCTATACTTATCATATAGATATTAATACATGTAATTCAAATTCCATACAATCCATAACAACAAATTTAAGATCCATAATCCAAACACAACAAAGACAAAATCCAAACAATCCAAGTCAATCTACTCAAAGATCAAATACATCAATTTATATAACAACAAATATAAGAGTATCCAATTCAAAACTACATAGCACCAAAGATCCCATAACATCAAACATAAAGTATCAAATCCATATAACATCAACATCCCATAATCCTATCATCCCAACAAAAATCTAATACATAATACGACATCAAATCCAATACTAAGTCAGTCTACTCATCACATACGCATACAATGCAACAAAAGATCCCATCACATAGTTCCATTTCTTTTTTTCTTTGATGTTCTTCTTTTCCTGCATTAGAAAACAAACAAACAAAATGACGAGTAAGTTATATAAGATTAAAAATACAGAGTATAAATACAATTCACAAGAACACTATAAGTTACGTACGCAAGGTTAAATCTTATTGACTTCTAAAGATCAAACTTAGTTAAAGGATCGCCGTTAAGAAAGGAGGCAAAAGTATTGGGCACACTTCTAATAAATTCATAGGACCAATGTTCTAAAATTCGCTAGGCGCTAGTCGGGCGCTAGACTAGCGCCTAGCGCCTAGGCGGGGATTAATCGGCGCTAGGCGGATTAATCGGTATCAACATAAATTATATAATTAACATCATAACATAATAAATCACATATTATAACTCCAAGTCCAACACAATAACATCAAATTTAAAATGAGTTTAAACTTCAAAATTGCATAACTAATAAAATATCATAGTCACTCAAAACACAAACTCGAATTTAAAATGAGTTCAAACTTCAACATTACACTAATAGAATTTATTCTACTTCTTCTTCTCCATAATTTTCAACAACTTGGTCTTCATCGGACACAAACTCAATATCATCATTGTGTTCCTCCTCTTCTTCTTCAGATTCAAAATCATCTTCATGAAGTTCTCTTACTCTAGAGCTTCTTCGGGGTTGTAGATTTTCATCTGCTCCACTTGCTTCATCAATCAGTTGCCATGTGAGCCCAGAACCTAGTTCAACTTCATCATCTTCCCCACCATCCACAATCCAACCTTGTGCATTTGAAGCATCTTTTGCAAGAAGGACATCCACATTTCTTTCTTTTTCTCTTTTTTGTTTGTTCAACAATCTAGCATTAAATTGGACAAATACTAGATTGTTTCATCTGTTGACATCCAACCTGTTTCTTTTCTTTGTGTGAATCTAAAAAGAAAGAGTAAATATTAAAATTAGTAACATGAATATAATAATATATACTTGACTTTAATTAAAGAATAAAGACTTAAAGTTTTAAAACTTACTCCTTCAAATGTACTCCAATTTCTTTCACACCCAGATGCACTTGTAGTTAATGAAAGTATCCTCAATGCCACTCTTAGCAAGTTAGGTGTGTGAGCGCCATATGTACTCCACCATGCACATGGATCAAATGTATCATCATTTTTTTCACATGCTTTTGCTGCCAGTGTTTTTCCAAATAACCCAGTCTTGTCTCTATATTTTGCAAATTCCTTGTTAATAATTGTATCTTGTAGATCCAACTCATTCGCATGCAAAATTTCTATACATTCAAAAATCCCCATCGCAACCTCCTCATAAAGAGCAATAGAACTATCTTTATAGTAAAAATAGGGATTCAACAAAAAAGCAGTGGTATGCAATGATGTATCAAGTCTATCCTTCATTTTTGACTCAATAATTGCTATGATAGGCTGATAATTTGATTCCACATTGTTCAGGGCAACCTTGATATCTTCTTTAGCTTGAAGAAGCTCCCCATATAGAAACCCCATCGATGGCTTTCTATCTCCATCTACCAATCGAAGAACTCTAACCAAAGGAGCAAATATTTTCAAACAAAGTGTCACACCATTCCAAAAACTCATGCTCATCACAGTAGAGTAAGCCAATTTTTCTTTATTTGTCTTTGACCATTTACATGTCTCCCACATATCACTTGTAAACATGGCCCTTAAACTTGCTTTTTTTTCAATCAAACTTTGCAATGTGAGAAAATTTGATGCAAACCTAGTAACTCCTGGCCGGACTATGTCTCTTTTCTTCGTGAAACTTCTCATCAATGACAAAGTCTTATGGTGAGCATAAATGAAAATAGTAAAAGATTCGGATTGGTCAATAACCTTTTTATATCGTGGAAGTTTGCCAATACTTTCAAGCATGAGATTAATAGTGTGAGTTGCACATGAACTCCAAAAGATACCAGGTCGCTTTTCTTTCATCAATTTAGCTGCAGCCATATTGTTGGTGGCATTGTCTGTTACAATCTGAACAATATTCTGAGCTCCTACTTGTTCAACACACTTGTCAACATACTCAAAAATAAGTTCAGCTGTATGTGCCTCATCTGAAGACTCCTTGGACTCTAAAAATGTAGTACCTTCCTTGCAATTAACACACAAATTTAAGATACTTCTTCTTTTTCTATCACTCCATGCATCTGTCATGATCGAGCATCCATTCTTTGCCCATTCTTCTTCATGTTTCTTCAGCAGTTGTTTTGTTCTTTCAACTTCGGCTTTTAACAGTGGTTCCCTTAGTTGATATTGAGTTGGAGGCTTGAATCCTGGTCCAAATTGACCCACTGCTTCCATTAGTTGCTTGAAGCTATCATTATCAACGACATTAAATGGGATTCCATTTTCATAAACCCATCTCCCAACATATTGTTGAACTTGTTGAGTTCTCTCCTTGAAAAGAGCCTCATTTATATTTTTTTGGCGAAGCACTTTACTCCCACTTGAACTTACATTTTCTGGAGCAATTGCTGATGCAAATCTATCTATGGGGCCAAGAGGAAGAGGTTTTTTAGATGGATCTATCCCTTCAATTTCAGAACCTTCTTCTTCATCAGGAGAAATAGTCACCTCTGCTCTACAACTTTGTTCTTCCATTATTTTGTTCTTCTTTCTGTTCCTCCCTTCTAAAATAGCTTGTTTGCACTTGTTTTTATCTTCTTGAGATGCTTTTCGACAACCAGATACATTTCCAGGTATATTTCCAATGTGCTCCTTAATCCTGTATACTCCTCCCGACATTATTTTTCCACACAACTTGCATTTAATTTTGTCGAGGTTCTTAGGATCAATCAACATCCCAAACTCCCATCCAATATCATTTGACTTTCTTCTAAGAATCCCAGATTCAGGTTGAGTAACTGATGCCGTTGAAGATGGATTATTTGCCATTGTAGAGCAGAAATAACCTGAAAAATAATTTAAAAACAAATTTTAGAATTTTAGAATCATTATTAAATTATAAAAAATGATATATAAAATATAAATGTTAAATATAAGCTTTAAATATAAATTATATATAAAATATATTTTTTTTAAATTTTAAATATAAATTTTTGAATAAGAATATGATTTATAATTAATAAATATGATTTTTAATTTAAAATTTCTATTTATTTAAGAAAATGTTTAAATTTTTAAATAAAATAAATTTAAAAAATTTAAAAAAAAACAAACCGGCGCAGGCCGCTCTCGGCGCCGCCGGACATGTCGCGGGAAGTGTCCGGCGGTGCCGGCAGCGTCGCCGGAGACTTCCGGCGGTGCCGGATGTCTCTGGCGACAAGTCCGGCGACGCCGGACGCTTCTCGTGATGCGTCCGGCGGCGCAGAAAGCGTCGGGGGACGCTTCGGGTGGCGCCGGACGCGTCGCCGGAGCCATCCGGCACCGCTGGAAGTCTTCGGCGACGCTTCCGGCGCCGCCGGAAACGACCCTTGACGTTGGAAGCGTAAAAAAAAAAATTAAACTGTAAACACATACCTGCGACGCGCGACGGCGAGCGAGTGATACCGGCGGAGGCAACGGTGACGGCAAGCGATACCGGAGGAGGCAGCGGCGATGTCGAGCGATTCCAGAGGAGGCGATGGAGGTGGCAGATGAATGAGAACAGGATGTTTAGGGTTTAAATCGCGATTTCCAAATAAATCGCGATTTCCAAATAAATCGCAATTTCCAAATCGCGATCCGAGTCATCCGACGCTTCGACTGCGCGTCGCGCCGCCTAGGCGCCGCACAGGCCGCCTAGGCGGCCCGTCCGCCTAGCCTGGCCGCGGAGCTTGTAATCGCGGCGGAAGGGTGGCGTCGAGCGGCTAGGCGGCGCCTAGGCGCCCGCCTAGCCCGCAATTTCGAACACTGCATAGGACCAATTGCCAAGAGATCTTGCTCTACAACATTTGAACAAAAGACACATACTTGACTAAGCTCAGTTTATGTTGCAGTAGTTTATTCCAAGATGGCTTCTACTTATGCACAATAAGCATTGTTGGTAATCAACAACTAAAAAGGACTTTGAACAATGCACAACAACTAAACTATTATCACTAACCAGCTTCCTCAAATTACACCATCCGATGTTATTATGAAAAGTAGGACCTTCTTCTATCTGATTGCTTTTACTAAGACTTGCTCTAGGAAAAAAGACAGGACACACTTATTTACGAGTGACTACCTACATAAGTACTCAGTTGTCTTCGCTGCTATCTAACAAGCTCGTAACGAGGCTTATGCTTTCATCTTTTCATTCATAGTTAAAAGTTCATCAGATTTTGTATCTTTCTTTTTACCTTCATACAAGCTCTCATTATTTGTCATGCAAGATGAATTGGAAGAAGCAGTTGCTTGAGACACAAATTAGATCATACGAAAAGAATCCAAACAAACTAGGACACCATCTTGTATTGTTAGGTAACCAATCTCATATAAAGAAAATAAGAGAATGTGAAGCATCAAAAACTGATTTCATATTAACAATTTAACATCAAGTACGAAAAGCATCCAAACAAACTAGGAATAAATATTTAACCTCATTTTCCGTTCCTACTGGAATGGAATGTCATAGCACGTAAAGTAACAAAGTCATAACAAATAGAAAAGTAACAAGTATAAGCTCTTTCATGAAGAAAAGTCATAACACTTCATGATCAACAAATAGCACAAAATATTTATAACTATGTTAAACACAAATTAGATCCTATATCAGGGACCAAAGGAAAATAATCAAAAAGTATACTTGTGATGGAATCTTAAGCAACAAGTATCGTATATCGATCCTAATTGACAAGCCTCACATTAGAGATAATTTTTTCATAGAAATCCAACATGCAGGAAGAAAATAAAGAGAAAATTGATTCAAACAAATATTAGCAACGAATTTTGGAGGCTCACCTCTTCCGACATGAAGCTCCATTTGTCAATTCTTTCTTTGACGATGACCCTGTTTGAAACAAATTAACACCAATCAAAAATCCACACAATTAATCAAGTAACAAATGTTAAAACACACAAAATATGCAGAAAATAAGATTCATATGCAACAAAGTCAATCACAACCATCACCGTCACCATCACCGCCATCATCGTTATCACCATCAGCGTCACCGTCGCCATCACCGCCATCATCGTTATCACCATCAACACCATTACCAGGGGGAATCAGTCTTGGAACGGAAGATAATTGAAGATGTTGCATTATGAAATTCTGTTGTTGGCGCAAATTGTTAATTTCCTGATCTCTTTGTCTCATTTTCTGATCACTTTGCACTAGTTGCTCCTTCAAATGCCTAACCTCTTCAATTAATTGATTGATTTTTGCTCTTACTGCTGGTGGGTTAGAAGAAGATGTACCAGTGACTCTACAGCTTCTGCCCAAAGAACCCAGTCCAAATATTCTTCCCCTTTCTGTCCCCCACTTTCCTCAAGACATAGATTCATATTATTCCCAACAGATGGTTCAGAACTTGCATTATCATCACTTGCACCTGAGCTTCTATGGGCTAACTCGTCATATTTATCCTGTATTGTTATGAGAAAAATTCATTTTATTACATTCTATGGTATATTCAATATATATTCAAATCAACATTGATAATATCCATTAAATATTTGAAAGATTTCAAATTTCAAACCTTAATAGTTTTAGCCCTCGACCCGATCCATGTTTTGTCTTTTTTTAAAAGGTGCGTGTGAAAATGTCAATGAATAATGGCTCGCTCCTTATTTCGTTAGCCTAAAAATTCACTATTAGAAATAGTTTGGATTAGATTAAAAATTAGAGTTCGAAAAAATTACCATTCTTCGACTATGTTCACCATAGCTATTGAGCCTCCAGCACCAGAATTATAACCTTGATTGATTCTATTCTGTTGGCTTCTTTGTCTACTCTCCTCAGATTGCCAATATTGCATAATTTTTCCCCAATAGTCCTCGGTGATGCAAGGAGGTCTTTTTTCCTTACTCTTTGCATGGTGTAGTGTATGGCGGATGTGATCACCACAATTTTATTTTAAAATCTCTTTGCCCTTTTTTCCTTGCTTCATGGAGAATGATTACTAAAATGTTCAAACAAAATATAGATAAGAACTGGCGTGCCATGAAATATTAAGTAGGGAAGATAAGGATATTTTATTTTAGTTCCACTTTGAGAGCTCTTAATAAAGCTTTATAAGTTGAGATGGGTAAACTAATATTAACTTAAGCATTTAGGGTATGTGGTTGAGTCTAACAACTTAATAGGTCAGTGCTCTCATATTGGTGGGTTGTGATATACAAAGTTGTAGTGCCCTTAAATACTAATATTGTGTTGCATGGTGCTGCTTCTACATTTCACAGTTTTAAATTTACATAAAGCCTGACTCTCAAGAACTTGTAAACTTTGACTTTTGGAATCTAAGATATAATATCTATCTGGAATCAATAACTCATTGCGTTCCTGGATGTTTTGTTCATTTAGGTATTTGTTAAGCCATGTTCTAATTGTGCATAAGCTGATTATTCATTGAATCAGCTAAACATTGATTAATGAGGGTTGCACATAATTAAAATACAGGACACTTGACATCAAAGAGTGATGTCTATAGTTTTGGAGTTGTTTTGCTTGAAATTTTAACTGGTCGGAGATCCATGGACAAGAATCGGCCTAGTGGACAGCAAAATCTAGTGGCATGGGCAAAAATGTACTTAGGCGATAGTGCAAAGGTAGACATTCTCGTTAACAAATATTTTGCTGCGATACTAGGGGCTAAATGTTCTGTGATCCTTATCTTCCCTATCAACTAATTTAAGCTTCTTAGCGAAGATGTTTCAACAGAGGACTCCAGAGAGATCATCAAAAACACAACGAAAAAAGGGAAGCATTCTGTACCATTTCGACGACAGGAGGCGTGGCTGCAACTCGCCGCAAGCCGGTCGACCACGAGGTCGCCCGCACAGACTGCAGGGGAGGGAAGGATAAGGGAGGGGGAAACGGAGCTTACGGAGGAGATCGCCGGGCTTTGAAAACGGGAGGGGACGAGCGGCGGCTGCGTTTCGCATAATCTGAGATCTAGGGCACTTTTTAGATGTAAGACCAGCAACGAAACGAGGGCGAAGTACTGTTCGTCGCAAAAAATTCAGAGACGAATGCGGTTTTCAGACAGCGACGAATACTGTTTTCGTCCCTAAAAGGTGTGATGATAGGGAGAGTGAATGGGAGAGTGAATGACGTGACAGTTATTGTATACACGTCCGATCGACGATCGGACACCACCGGCTGCCTTCGGCCGCCGCCCCGAACCAAATTATACCCTGGGGGGCACGGTGAACCCGTTGGGGATCGCCACAATTACGATCTCGCATCATTGACCATCGATTTGGATGGGTTCACCGTTTCCGGCCATCCTGACGAGTTCACCGTCCTCCCAAGGTATAGTTTGATTCGGGACGACAATCAGAGGCCGCCGGTGGTGTCCGATCGTCGATCGAACATGTACACATTAGCTGGACGTCATTCACTCTCCCAAATTCACTCTACCAATCATTACTCGAATCCGTTTCGTCCCTCGTATAAGCGACGAAAGTTTGTGTGCTGATGAATCTCTCATATTCTAATACGCAACTTAGTTTAAACTTTTAGTGACTACATTTACCAATGAATTCGATTTCGTATATTTCATACGAATTTAACGATGAATATTAATAATTCATCACTAAATTTTGTTATTTGTCATCAAATTTATTATAAAATTTATGCTAATATTAAAATCGTTATAAATTAGGGATGAATATGACAATAAAAAAATTTTATTGTTAATTTTGCGATGAAAAATGATTTGTTACAATTATCATTATTATTTTGTAAGGAAAAACATTTTATTACAATATTTAATGCTAAATTAAAGTCAATTACTATCCATTAACTCATCTAGCTCTAGATTATAGATTTTCATTAATCATTATAATTAATGTATCTATTAGTAGCAAGTAAAAATATTCGAATTACAAATCAATTTGGCATACGACGAATTCAGGTTAAACTTACATATGAGTTAATTGGTTCAATACCATCTAAGCATTAGATTCACACCTCTTGTACATCCATGTATGAGAGAGAGAATCTCTTTCTATATATTTGTTCATAATTATCGTATTATGAATCAATATAAATTAACTAATATATTTTAAAACTTAATATGCGACTAAATTTATTACAATAAATTTCTTTTTCTTCATCTTTCCCATTCATATTTCTAATTAACACGGGACGAGGAGTTGACCTTGCAGCAATTTTAGTATTGTTTATCACTTTATTCGCTATTGATTTGCAATTTAAGTAAGATAGTAAGATTAGCTCTTTATTTAGTAATAATAATTTTATTNATCTGAAGGGGAAAAAATAACAGTAAATAAACAAAAAGAAAATATTTAACTCCCATGAAAACTAAACACATTCAGGAAGCAACCAGAAAAAGGCAATGATTATTGAAGTAATACAAGAAGCAAGTTTATGATGGGTCATAGAATTTGTTATAATTGATCAACATTCCCGGTTAAACTTTTTTATCCTACTTGAATAACTTGAATGAAGAGGAGCTTTAGTACAACAGTAAAGTTGTTGTTACGTGACCTCGTGGTCATGGGTTCAAGTCGCGAAAATAGCCTTTTGCAATGTAAGATTAGGCTGCACATAATAGACCGGTCCAACCCTTCCCCGAGCCTGCCCTTTTTAAATAATTTGAATTTTGCCAAAAAAAAATCACCCAGAGGTAAAATGATTTAATATTGATTGAAATTTGTTGAAATTGAATTGAAATGAATTAGGGTGAATAGCATGTATAAAACACATCTAAAATCTATAACCACCAAACAAAACAGGAGGATACGAAACTAGCCAAAAAATTGGCAAGGAAACTAGGGATCCGCAGGATTCAAACAAATTAAGAAAAACAGCTTAGTGCAACTAAGGTTCTATTATTCCAACAAATTCCCTGCCAAATTAAGCAATCACAGAGCTGGACTCATGTCTGTCTAGGCATTTACCAGGTGCTTTGTATACTCCCTGTCTGTCTAGCTTCACCTTTGATGAAATCCCAAAGTATTGAAAATTTGGCACCAAAGGATATGCCCATCTTTGCAGTATGTCCTTACTAATTGTACCATAACTCCTGAAATTATCTATTCTTGCTGCATAACTTGAATGAATTTCATGGGTAAAAATCTTGTAGCCCATGATCTGCAATATATCATCAGGTGATACCAGTAAGGTAAAGTTCATATGATTATCATATTGTGAATGCTTTCAGGGAAAACTGAATTACAGATGTGAAATATGAAATATATTTACAAGCTTATATTTACCATATACATAAAGACTGGGAGTGCAAGGTGTGACTGTATGAGGACAGAAAGTAAACCTAATTCAATGTACAAAGCACATAATTTATGCAACTTGTACCTAACATCAGAGGAAGTTAAAGAATCAATGAGGTGATCTTTCATCTAAAGCAAAAAAACAAAAACTCATTCTCAAAGTTAATGATAAGGCAACCACTAGAGAAAATTCAGCATCTAGAAATAACTATTCATTTTGTCAATATTGTGTCATTCTTTTCAAGGATCAGTTGGTTTGCTAAACTAAATATTTTAATTCTTTCACGAGGTAAGTAGGTTTCAAGGGAAAGAGCCTCATAAAGGCTGCACTCCATAAGACAAAAGGAATTTTGGTCTCATCTCTCAAATGTAAAGAACCCTCTATAATCTTTGTAAGACAATGTGATTGGTATAGTCCTAAATCCATAGTTTGAAATATCATGTCATCCTGAGCGACAAGGTGAACATCTAATAATTGAAATGATACTAGTCGACATAAGTGACCTCTCTCATACTACCCGTGTTGTTAACATGGATATCATAGCACGTTTTGGCATGCTTTGTATCAAGATGAACAATTAATATTTGCAAATTTTTCTTTCTCTAGAATTCTATATCAATTGATAATGTGATTGTTAGTCTTGTCCTAAAAGCAAACAAATTAAGTGAAAATTTTAAAGAGATGAACTGGTGGATGATTATCTAGTTTAAAGGACCCAATTACCCTTGTGCTTGAATTGTTGTAATAATGTAATTTAGGATTTATTTCAGAAGAATGATTATATTGATAGGATTCAGGGTGCAAACGAATCGAATCAAGCCAAATAGTATGAAAATATTGATATTTGAATTCAAGCTTGAAAAATATATGTGATATTCGAATTCGATTCAAAACTTGAAAATATAAATAATTTTGGCTCGAACTCGATTCAAAATAAAATTTTGAGTTCAATTCGAATTGTTCGAACCTTGATTTGAGTAGAATCGAACTATAATTCGAAATAACTTAAATTTGAGTTCCGTTCGAGTTATTCAGACCTTAATTTAAGCATATTTAAATTAAAATTGTGTAAAAATAATCAAAGTTTGATTTGAATTCAGCTTGTGAGCAGCTAGTGAACAATCGAACAAAATATTATGGATTCGAATTCGGTTAGAAACAATTATCTAACATGTTCAAGTTTGGCTTGAATTTGATAATTTCGAATACAAATCGGATATTTGTCGAGCCAGCTCGAAAAGCTAGCGAGCAAGCTTGATTCATTTGCACCCCTAGATAGGATTTAGTTTCTAGATAGAGTTTATAATCTAGGGATAGTCCTAGTCTCCTAGAAGGTGTTTGATAGATTGGTTTAGAGTTAACCATAGAGGTTAGCTGGTCAAATAAATCAAGATGAACCTTAAAACAAGCCAAATCTTAATCAAAGCCAAACTATATATATAAATCAAACTAGGATTTAATCGATATGCATTGTGTTATGGTATTTTATGTCTTCAAAAGTGATTAGTGTCAACTAATACAACCTATATTTGAATGTTAAAGATCTCCGACAATCATATTTGATCATCACAAGTGAGTCAACACAAGCTCTTAGAATGAGTTGTTAGGGATCCTTAAATGCTTATTTACAGACTCATTTGACACCTAATACACACACACAAATATTTGTAATCCTCCTAAATCTAGCTCAACTACTACAAGACTAAGGAACTTTGAAAGCAATGGCAAAGGCATATCCTTTCTTAGATTTGAAGTTCTCTTATGTAACTTTCTTCTCAGTAGAGTTAGATTATCATCTATAGAGTAAGGGAAACTCATCTACAGTGTGAGGAAGAGGCATTTACTCGTTCTTTATCATCTTGAGAAAGTGTAGTTGTTTCTAAGTCTGTATTGTATTAAATTGTTCACACTCTAGCATCAATTGGAGCTTGCCGAAGATGGCCTAGGTAGGTTGCAGGAAGTGAGCAAATCCCTGTAATTTGCTCAAGTAGAAGAAGTTATCTATGTTAAGGATTTACCTGATCTAGGAAGAGCTCTAAATCAAGGACTCAATTAAAGGTGAGTCTACATGAGAAGACTTCAGTGAGTGCTCCATGACTCATTGCTCTAGCAATATCTCATATTTAGTGTAGAGACCTATTCCATTGTCCCATTTACAAAAATGGTTTAGTGGATTTGAGAGTGACACATTAATGAATTATAAGTCATGAAACAGACGCAAGGTCTGAGCAATCACGTTATATTTTCTTAATGTTTGTATTGTTTCCTTATTTATTTCCACTTTAGATTTGACACCCTATTTGATCACACACATGCACAATTATATTTAACCATTGAATTTGAATTTTGTGTTTTACAAGATGCAAAAGAATTTGCACACCATCTATTCATCCCCACTCCCCTCTAGTCAGATCTAACAAATCCATCTCAACCCTCTTCAATGCATACTAAAACATGTCAAGTGTTTGCATGAGATAGTAATAAAACTGAACCATAGCAGCAAGGATCAATAGTTTGACATGGAATAATATTTTAAACTTTGCCTAAAACCTCAGGCTTGGTATTTTTGTTGATATAAGAGCTATCTTCTATTTTTTTCATCTCAAATTAAAATGTTATGCATACTTTACATTCTTGATTTCATTTAATTCCTTACCCAGATAAAATCTAGTGTTCCTCAATTTCAAAAATACAACAAAAGGCCCATGTTTTGTCTAATGTAATGCTTATAATCAAACTAAACGGCTAGGAAATTATAATCAATTTTAACCAACTATAGTGTGTCAATAAATGAAAATGTGAGTTTATCATGCATTCAAAATGATATTTTTCACTCCACATAATGATCTTGTTTCTATTAAGGTTCTGACTTGAATGTCCTATCAAACATAAGGTCCTGATACTTCTCCAGCTACTAATCTATGTTCTATATACATGAAAGAATTTAACAAACAACTGACCAAGATAAAAGTATCATGCAGACCACAGAAAATACAGAGCTAGAAAATTGTAAACAGATTTGAGAAGAATCACATGCTTGTTGATATGGATTCAAACTACAAATATTGTACAGTAGCAAAAATCACATGGCCTTTGCAAAACTTGGTCCATTTGTTTATACTGGGGAATTAGTTTGGTCGTAGGCATTAAAAAAAAAAGCAACGATTAGGAAGACAATGCTACTTGAGGTTGTTATTTGTGATGCCCAATAACAAAAGACAAAAAAAGGAAAGAAATTCAAAATTCTAAAGCCTCTACATCGAGTACTAGCTAAGTCGTCTCAGATTGAAGTCAAATAAAGAAATAAATGGACAAGACTATAATACCTAATCAAATACAAAATAAGTAAAATCCAAATATAACCACAGGTGGAAAAACACGGGTAGAATGTATAATAGATCATTATCAAGGGCTTTCAAAATTGGGAAAAACAGCATGAAACAGTATTGTTTAATCATGTTATATGCAATGTATGAAAAGTACACAATATCAAAGATGAAACTCACATCATCAACAAGTAAACCCTTGACAAAATGACGGCGAAGATGTTGATAATCAAAATTGTCCATAAAAAGGCTGAGAACTTCTGGAGAGCAGATATCTATGTAGCAATCCTGCAAAAAAATCATTTAATCACTTGAGAAAAAATGGCTAATACCCTGTCAAATCTCACTAGTAGCACTATAAATCAATTGTCTATTTTGAATATGTAACACTAGAAACATCATGCCTAGGTACTACAGTTGACCATGGTGCACTCTCTGAGATGACATTTTGCAGGTCCAAAATATGGCAATCATAACTGTAAGGCCCATGGATTGCCTAGTGTCTCCAGTGAAACAAGGCACACTCACTAAGAGAGACTGTACAAGGCCCATGGATTGCACCGAGGTTTAACACTATTTCAGTGCATACAAACAATGAGATTTATTTGGATCAAATATATTTATCTATAAAAGATAAACATTGCTCAGGAAGAGTAATTTTACTCTTTCAGTTAAGGAGCATACCAAACAAAAAAAATTCCTTCACAGAAGGAAAAAGAGAATATTTTTATTTTATTATACAGGTTCATTTTTTTCTTTCAGCATTTATTACCTATATGATTTTTGCAGTTTGTGTTCTTCTGGTTTCTTCTCATCTTATCTTTTACTGCCAATAGTAAAAACATCTGTGCTTTAATCTATTGAATCAACCTTTTCATATAAACAAATGGTACTGACCTGTTAATTGGAAAAAAAATATACCTTTAAAACACTTCCAAAAATAAGTCATGCTATGTGACTTACTGCCTTTATAGCATTATATGTGTCACTTGGGATCAATCTCCACTTTCGTGATCCAAATCATAATATTTATCCACTTAGTGGTGATATGCCCCTGACTTTAATCAGGTTGCTAAAGATGGTGTCCAACTACAGTAGCATAAACATGCATATGCAATTATCATTCACTACCAAGCTTTTCAGATTGATCGGTGCACAAGATGAACCGCTCTAATGGATTGTGGATGTTTTGACAGGTAAGACGAGTGCATCTATGTGCTCCTAATTGCCAGTAAATGTAACAGAATAAGAAGTAAAAGTGAAAAAGAAATAACAATACCTGCTTATCATTGTGCAAATAAACCCAAGTATTGTTTGATAACAACTCTTTGTCAATAGAAATAATCCGCTGAGAAGGATTAACCTTGTCCTCATAGAACAAAAGCTCTTTTGTTTGAGGATCAATAGCCATTAGAAGTTCATCAGTGCCAAGCCGAGTCTGATGTGTCAGATTTGATGGTTTGGAGTGTTTAATGATCATTGTCATAACAGCAAGTGGATCTTTTTTCCGTCTTTCCTTGTGTTCTTGGAGAGCCTGAGTTAAGTTCATGTTGCTAATTGTATCCCCACTAATGAGAACAAAGTCTCCACGTATCTAAAGGGAAAAGCAAAGTTAAAATAATCAAGATAAAAGACTAAATTTATTCTAGAATGCATACAAGATTATCAACTTCGATATGGAAAGTTACTATCTGTTCCTCATACAAATTAAGATATTCATCATATGAATCAGATAAATATTCCTATGACACAGCAGCCAAAGTCATCTTTTATCCACTAAATACAGTTAATTACCCTTTCCAGGATTGCATGAGAAGTTCGATAAATAAATTATATGAAGACAACTGCAAGTAGGTAGAACAATTAGCCTAGGGCTAAGAAATTAAGTTGCATATTTCTCGGTGCAACTAATCACATGATTTTGTCTTTTAAGGTAAGCCTTATAGATTAAAACTAACCACCAAGGGCACTGGACACACTTTGGCACGGTTGGATATTTTATCTTTGTGAAAGCTAACTGTCTTAGATCTGTCCAATGAGCATCACTCAGGGTTTGTATGTTACTGAGACATGAGAGGTAACCGCAATGCAAGTATGTCTAAAGAAGATACGATGCTCATTTCTAGTGTGACAAGCTTGATAAAAGCATGATTAATCTATATTAGATAGCCAACCACCAATTTAGCTACTGGTAGAAATGACATTAGATAATTCAAACGTCATCATGTCCATTCTTATTTTTCTTGAACAACATTCTTTAATCTTCTTATTCTCCTCCAAGTACTTCGTATAATTCAACTCTACAAACCTTAATAACAAATTGGCAAGTTTTTCTCATTCCAACTACTTAAGAATACATAGTATCTCCAGCATTTCGTGATTGTTAAATAACAAATGTTTTGGTATTCTGGACACCAACTTCTCTGATAACAACAGATTAAACTGCCTCCATGTATTGTTAGGTTAAGCTTTCCATTTTTTTTTTATTTGTTGAAAGAAAGGCTCCAACAATAAAAAAAAGTCACGGAAAAAGTGGGATGCAAATTTTCTTAGGGGAAAAAAAATAATATCTAGGATGAATAATGCAACCAAGAGGCAACAGAAACCTTAGTCATAGCATACCACAGATTTTTCATAAATCACACGGAGGGCATCTCCAGCACTAATGGCATCGTGCGACTCGATCGTGGTGATGGAAAACCTGGACGAAGGCTTCATCCATTCAGACTCTTTCAAGTAGTCCTTCACCTGCTGTGAGTGGGAGCAGCAGAAGACAAAAACCTCCTCGACCCCGACGGAATCAAGCCAAGCAAGAGTGTATTCGATCATGGGAACGTTCGCCAGAGGCAACAGCACCTAAATGGCCAAATCAAGAATCAGGTGAGAATGAAGAGAAACCCTAAGCAGGTTGAGGCTGGGATAGATCCTGGATCGGAAGTACCTTGGGGCGCTCGAGGGTGATGGGGCGGAACCTGAGGTTGAAGCTGTCGGCGAGAAGGACGGCCTGGAGGGGAACGCGAGCCACAACCTCCGAGTCATCGGCGGCGACGGAGGTGGCGGCGCGCTGCCCTTTTTTCTGCGCCATCGCACCGCCGCTAGCGAGGATGGACGAAATCGCGGCGACAATGGGCAAGAACCAACCAGCCAAGAGCCGATGGATCGGTCGGCTTTAAGGCGTCGAGCTCGCGAGTGAGTTCTCACAGGATTTGACACGGTTCGACTCGGAACGGACGACGAGTCGCCGGGGAATCGGATTCGGTTACGTTTGATATTTCGGATTCCCATCGTTAACGACAAAATTAAAAGAAATATCTCTCTAAAAAAATTAAAAGAAATATCAAGGGAAAATTTAAGAAAACTTTTCAACATCAAACTGGACTTTGTATGTACTCCCCAATCAAAAATTTCTTTATATGCACTCTCTAATGGGATTGACAAGATAGTTTTGTGTGTTATTTTTTTTATCAGTATAAAAGAGTAAAAATTCAGTATAAATCGTAAAGATTTGAGTATAAATTGTTTGAGATTGAGTACTAATTTAAGAAATTTGAGTATTATTTGAAAAAATTTGAGTATATATTGTTTCAGTATATAGTAAAAATTTCAGTATGCATTATCAAAATTTAAGTATAAATTGATTTAGATTTAGTATTATTTGAAAAAATTTGAATATAAAATTTAAAAATTTGAGTATATGAGGTTCCATCCATCACATCAAGATTTTCACATGAGGGGTCACCGAAATTTTATACTCAAATTTTTTAAATTAGTACTCAATCTCAAACAATTTATACTCAAATCTTTATAATGTATACTGAGTTTTCACTCTTTTATACTCACCGCATCAAGATTTTCACATGAGGGGTCACCGAAACTTTATACTCAAATTTCTTGAATTAGTACTCAATCTCAAACAATTTATACTCAAATATTTACAATGTATACTGAATTTTCACTCTTTTATATTCAATCCATCAGAGAGTGATTGCAAAGAATTTATCAAGTGGGGGAGTACATGCAAAGGCCAGTTTAAGATTGAGGAGTTTTTTCCAAATAATTGAAATATGAAACATTTATTTCAAAATATATCATTCTCAAAATATCCCTTATTTCAAGTTTGCTAAGCTACAGGGTGTCAAAAGTATTATGTAATTATGAAAATTATAACACTTACTATAATATTATTGTAATATTATATTGGCTATTTAGTAATTTAAAATAATTATGATGGAATTTAAATATTTTTATTAGGTTGATAAAAAGTATTTTAATATAATATATATGGAGCTATTATAGTAGCTACTGTTACTCTGACGGTCGTTGAAAAATTTTTGTGAGGTCGGATCGATCGCCCGAGGTTTAAAAAACCTCGTTACTCATTTTTTTTATTATAGCAGCTACTCGATAGGTACTATGCCTCAAGGAAAGAGTATCATGGATTTTATGGTTAGACCTTTCGTGATAGATCAGGATTCTAAAATTTAAGACGCTTTGATATATTATTGAAATTTTTTCTCCTTAATAAATAATTAACATAAGAATGTTAGTTATTAAGATAAGTTTATATTTTCTGATTTATTTTGATAATCGATAAAAAAAATTATAGAATTGGGCTAGTCATCCCATATTTAATTGTTACTTGATAATTTATCGAAAACTTTTATAGGACAGGATCTCACATGCGACTATTATATGATATATATATCAAAATAAACCGCAAACTATCAATCCTAAACACGCATAGCTAGCTACCGGTAGAATAAAGTTAGTATAAGGGATATTCTGGGAACATAAAAGGACGTCCTTTAGATTTTTTTTAATTCTTTTGACAATTTATATAATTTAGGATGCCTTTAATTTTTACACAAAAGTTAAAACTCAGTATTAAAAAGAATTTTAAGAATCATATTAACTATTTGATGAATCTAAATTCTTGGAATTTAGGCTAGAAAATGGTGTTTAAGATATAATTTTTTATGCTTTGAAACATGCGGTAAGATTTGGATAATTCATTGTTTTCAAACATGACTTGCCCCTTGGTTGCCTGGGGCCCATCTAGATAGAAAAGGCCTAATCAATTTATTGACCAAACTAGGTCCATCAGGTCAATCCAACTCATTCATTCCAACAAGCATATTTGGCACAATCAATCCCTCGAGACTACTTGGTAATTGATTGGATAAGAGAACAATATGATAATTTGAGCATCGAAGTGGAAATTATCGAAATCTTTCCTGGTATCATTCTAACGATCTATTCCTATAGCTTTGAATCTCATGTTTCAGTCATCTCGCTCGCCCTAATTCAACAAAATGTTCACATTATCGGGCATCATCTTTGTCCACGCAGTCAGTTTTCAGAATATTTTAACGTCGTCTGTAAGAATCCATTTAACCAAAAGCTGAAAGCTCGATGGAGGACACCGACAAATCAACGAACTCCAAAAATAACTACGTGGATGGAGATGACGCCCGATGATGCAAACTTTCTATTTAAATAAGGCCGACGAGATTATTAAGACCTGAGATCCAAAGCTACAAGAAAATAACGTTAGAATGACACCGAAAAATATCTCAGTGATTGTTACTCCGATGCTCAAGTCAAAGATAAGTCAAAGATTAGGGATGAGAAGTTGGCAAAATAGAGAGTGATGAGTTTAGAAAATTGCACGGACCTTTTCCCAAGTATTCCTAGACTCCTTTTATACTCTTTGTCTGTGATCCTTCTGTCGAGACAATCTGTGGTCTGGAGTGACCATGAGTTTTGATGTTTGGGCAAAGGGTTTAAGTTAGATTTACCCTTGTGTATTTGATATGTGTATGTGAGTGTGCAGGATGTGCAAGTTACACATATTGGCTTAGCTGGACGGCCTCGGTACGGTGAAGGGTGGCATGGAGATAAGTCGCGGGCTTGTGTGCGCACCTGAGGGACTATGGAGAGCAGGGACGATGAGCTGAGGAGCGCGGACTTCGAGGCATGCGTGAAGAATGACGTGGAGGTAAGCTGGAGGCTTGCGTGCATTCGAGGGACGGGAGCCGAAGACGAAGAGGGCGCGAAAGCAATAGTCGAGGCTGCTGATGAGGAGTCAGTTGAGTCGTGAGGGTATGAGTGTTGTGTGATTATACTAGGGAAAATCCTAGGGTTCGAGTGCTGAGAGAAGTGTACTCGGGAATGGAACCCCTAGGTGTGAGAGTGGACCAGTCGACCAGTCGACTGCCCTTGGGGCAGTCGACTGATAAAACTCACAGAAAGGGAGTCGACCCTGGACCAGTCGACTGCTTCAGGGGCAGTCGACTGGTGGCACTCAGAATTCGAACGTTGAGTGTCAACGGTCGAATTTGAGTGGGGGCAATCGACTGGTGGCGTCCAAACAGAAGGTAAGTCCTATTTAAGAGGACTTCGTTTTGGCCGGGATCCCTGACAAATTTGGCTTTGGGTAAGAGCCAAATAGTAGTCTTGGTGCTCAGATATTGTCGAGGTGTTGTGGTGAGGTTTCTCCACCCACAAGGAGCGACAAGGGCTAGCCGGAGGGTATCCGGGGAGTGATCCACCGAAAGATTCTTGGATTAGTCACCCTTAGGAGTGGATACCAAGTAAATTGGTATTGTTAGCGTTGTTTGTGTTTATTACTATTGTTTCCGCTTGTGCACACTAACAACGTAGGTAGAAGAATCGAAGAAGTGTTATTCACCCCCTCTCTAGCAACCAACATCGATCTAACACCTTCATTTCCCCCAATCATTAATGATATTAATGGTATCTCCTTTATAGATGTTGTTCCGGAAGGAATCGACGTCAACGACCAATCACCAGGGTTCAGCCCACGAGGATGCTGATGAGAGAGGAAGAGCTCCCACCCTGCAAGATTAACACGAGCATTAGGGGAACACGCCGGAGGTTGTCCGGCGAAACCCACTCCTACTCTCAAGTCAGTGCCTGCGTATGTTAGATGGAAGGAAAATAAGGACAGAAGTATGAGTTCGAATGTGCATAACCCCCTTACCTGGGGGGTTAGAGTACCTTTTATACCTGAGGCGGCAGTCACATGTGTCCCCACGTTCTTCTCTACGTCTTCTCAATCATCAGTTACTGGATAATCTTTGTAACGGTCTTCACAACCATCAAATATTGACCGTTGCGATGATTAAGGCTTTAATGGTCGTGTATTATGGGTCATGATTATCCCGTAATAATTAGTGATGATTATCCACCGATCCGAAGAAAAGGGGTCGTTACTTGAGGTCTTGCCACATAGCTTCTTCAATCTACGTGTCAGCCACGGGGTGTTCAACCCCATCATAAGTCCCTCCCTTCAAGTCTAATCGAAGGAAGTATGGCTGACTGATTAGACTAGTGTTGTAACGAAGAAGCTATGTTATGGTGGTCCATATATCTTTTACTGCTTCATTGGTAGTCTGCCGGGTCCGAGCAATCAGACCATGCATCCCTGGACCCCAGACAGCTACTCGAATGCGTCCCACATCTTTACGAGTTTCGAGACAACGCCTTGGCAGCTATCCATGGCCCTTTACAAGCGCATGGGGTCTCTTAATGGCGACAAGGTCGTCTGACGAATGTTGTCTCGCCATGTGCTCCGTCATTCTCTGCGCAGTGATCTCCGCTGATATGCACCGCGGGACCATACGAAGCGACAACCGTAAAGGATGGTGGCGCCTCGGGATGCCCCATCAACCTCATTGACGTGTTGCCTCCCTATTGCTTACAGGTGGGTGGCTTCTCCCTATAAAAGCGGGTGCAACGGCACCCTTCTGCTTTATTGCCTTATCTATTTTCAAACATCTCTGTTCACCTGCTATTCGCCTCACTGCCGCATCCCCCCAAGTGTAAGTCTCCTTCTGTTTTCTCCTTTCCTTTACCCCCATGGGTCCAGTAGAGAAGAAGAAGAAGACCCACTGCGAGGGCGAAGATTTCTTAGAGGAGCCAACCTATCACCCAGAGTGGTATGATATCATCTCCTATAGGGTTAAACTAAAGTCCCTCCAGGTCGCATGCTAAAGGTATGGTATCCCCGAGGACTGGGAGGTGAGAGTTCCGACCTTAGGTTAATCACCCGTAGAGCCTCCTGTGGGTTTTTTCACCTTCTTCTTGGGGCAGATAAAATTAGGGTTTCGTTTCCCGATTCCCCCCTTTTTCATGAGTGTTGCCACCTATTTCGACATCCCCCTTCACCAATTGGCTCCCAATGTCATTGCCCAGATGGGCGAGACATTTGTCCTCTTCAAACTTTTCGACATCCCTTTGACCCCCCCCCCCCCCCCGATTTTTCCACTTTTTCTTCGTTCTAGTTGGCCCACGAGAGGCGTTTAGCTTTACAGCCCGAACTGGTCATAAGTTCTTAGGTCTTCCTTCCTCCCATAAGGGATGGAAGGAACATTTTTTCTTCATCCAACCCCCTGAACGTCCCTTCAGCCCTATCCACTGGATTGAGAGCCTACCGTCCATCTCGGACCTCGGCGACTTTCAGCAGGATGTAGGATACCAGAGGGCTAGGGGTATCCTGGCCGGGATGGAGTTCCACGACCTTCAGCTAGTGCAATGCGAGGAACTTCTTTATCGGGCCAACCTCAGCTCGAAAGTTACGAGCCTTAACTCAAATCTTCGTAAGTTCTGTTTGGTCTTGTAAGTATCCTTATTAATTCTAACTGATACCTTTGTGTCTCTATTTTGCAGACGACATTATGCTGTCCCTAGCTATCAACCGGCTTCTAAAGTGGGAGCAGGCTAACGAGCAGGCCCTGGTTCCCACTTCAGTTTCTTCTGCCCCCAGTGGGCATCTTGGGCGAGGGCTGCGAGGACACGGCCGAACGGTCCAAAGACCAGGAAACTCCAGAGCCCTCCAAGGAGTCTGGGGATGCCGAACTTCCTACCGACCCTGAAGGGGATTCCCCTCCCTCCCCCATCAAGACAGGAGAAGGGGAGGCTGCGCCTACGCCCTCTGCCGAGCAACCGGTGCCGCCGCCCAATGAGAAGAAGCGGCAGAAACGGTTGGCCCCGAAGCTATGCCCCTTGAAAAGGCTAAAGAAGGGCCCGTCCTCAGAGCTTCCGCCTTCCATTGATGAAGAGGACATGGTGCCTCTGTCTCAAAGGATTTGGAAAGAGCCCTCTTCCCCCGCTGGGACAGCCTCCGATCCCATCGTCCGCGACCCAGCCGCTCCGACTAACCCTCTAGCTGCTCAGCGAGGCAAGGAGGTGTCGCTCGATGTGCCTACCTCCCACCGGAAGGCCTCGGTGGCAAAGAAAGTGGCGGCAAAGGGTTCCCAATCCATCCAAATAAAGGGAGCCCCCTCCGATAGTCACGATTCGTAGATAGCGTCCAACTCGGAGGAGGACGTCCCCGACCCCCGGAATGCTCCCGACCCGTCAATTCGGCCCGCTGAGGAACTTCTTCCGCCTCTTGCTCAGCTGAGGAGGTCATCCGAGTCAGCCCGGTATCTGGGCATGCTACACCAGTCCCTCTTGACGGTAATTGCACTTGAACTTTTCCTCTTTGTTTTGTTGTTTTGTTTTAACTATCCTTTTTCCGTATTGCAGGTCACCTCCAACTGTGCCGCTATCAGCCGCCTATTGTGCTCCCGAGGGGTTACTATAAACCTCCTCTAGCGGATGGCGAAGTCAGAGGCGGAGATCAGCCGAGCCCGCGAGGCAGGCCTCTTACAGTTTGAGGTCAGCAGGGCCTTAAGGGTGAAGGTCGAGCATTGTCTTGACACCTTGTTGGCCTCTGAGAAGACTCTGCATGGTTACCGTCTCCGGGAGCGCGTTTGGTCCGAGAAGAACCAGGCCCTCGCCGAGGACCTGCAGAAACTGTCAAAGGACGACACATTGTGTAGCCAATTAAAGGTTGAGATATATCAGAGAGTACCGCTAACAAATTATATTTTAATCTACACATTAAAATGCAATGTTGTATGTGGTATCTCATAAAGAGCTCATTTATATGCATTTAAAATTTTATTTATTTGCATAATTTTATTATATATATGTTCTTGGCTTTAGTTAAATCGTGAGCTTAAATAATTTTTTTTAAAATTTCAGTGCAATCTGTAACTGCCAACATTAATACCATCCCAACATTAACTGGTTCGAATTTTGTTGAATGGAAAGAATACGTGATCGTAGTCTTAGGCTGCATGGACTTGGACTATGCATTAAGGAATGATCGCCCCACGCCTTTGACCAGTGCTAGCACTATAGAGCAGAGGGCTGAATTTTGTTAGTAGGAGCCCTAGAGCCAATTATGTGATGATTGACTAGGGGCATTTTGTATCATATTCTATCATTAATAAAGGCATGTTTGATTATCATACTTACTTTGTATTCTGTGCCGAATGACTAAGTATAATAATGTCCTTGTGTAGTAGGTTCTTATCTACATTATATCGATTGGTTGAATCGATAGCGAGATAATGTAGAGAACACTACACTAAATTATTCCTAGTCAAGCATTAATATTCAGGGACAATATTAATGCATGGAGACTAGCATATAGGTCAACTGATGACTTGAGCTCACAAGTCATGGGTATGTGATATCAAGTTGACACATGGGTATACATTGGAGAATGTGTACTGAATGACCCGCCATGAGAAAGTTTCATAGATTGTCATATGAGTGTCATAGACTTTCTTATGTGACTATTGGTATGAATAGTCCTTAGACCTGAAGTCACTACGGTTCCCTACATAAGGAGTTATGTATTTTGGTATCGTCAAACGCCACCCGTAACAGGGTAGACTATAAAGGCGATCACTGGGTATGTAATGAATTATGCGGAGGGATATGAGTGATGTAGATGGGATCTATCCCTCCCATATGACGGGAGTGATATCTGTGGGCCTTGATCGAGTAGGACTACTGAAACGCATGACCATGCTCAAATGAGTCAATATGAGATATTGAGCTCATTTGTTTGAGTGAGTCTACTCGGGGATCAAGAAACACAAGATTGATTGAGGATGACACGGTCTATGCCACATTGGTCAATCTAGATATCAAGGATAGAAGGACAAGGCCATACACTATCATAGTCACGGAAGTTTAGTCGGATCTCGACTTTTTTTGTTACTTGGGTAGCAATGATGCATTATTAGATGTCACTCATTGTTTATGTGTCTAAAGTGTTTAGGCGCATTGCCAACGTCACGAGAACCTATTGGGTCACACACAAAGGACACAATGCTTCGGGAAAGTTGATCGACAGATCTGAGCCCGAGTTGGGAACTCGGGAGATCTGAGCCCGAGTTGGGAACTCGGGAGACCTGAGCCCGAGTTAGGAACTCGGGAGGTCAGTTCGAAGGGCTCGAGTTGGGAACTCAAGAGAGGCCGAGTCGGAGCTTGGCGGGCCGAGTCGGATCTCGGCGGACTGAGTCGAAACTCGCCGGACTGGGTCGGCACTCGATAGACTGGGTCGGAGCTCGACAGACTGGGTCAGGAGCTCGCCACTCGGGAGACTTGGTCGGGAGACCGAGTCGGAAGCCCGAGAGGCCCGGTCGGAGTTGCATGAAGGAAAGAGAAAAGTCTTTCTTCATTGAATGAAAAGATTCTTTTCTTGCATGGGAAATGATAAAGAGCCACATAAAAAGATGTACTCTTTATTAGGAGGCCAAAGAGACACAAACCTCTTCATATTCATGGGATGATTATAAAAGAGGGCCTTGTGACTTTGGATGAGGGCTTCTGCTTGCCTTAGCTTTTCCCCTTCCCTTCCTCTCTTCTTCCTCTCCTCCACTCTTGGCCGAAACCTTACTGTAAGGTTCTTGGTGTTTTCGAGCTACCTCAAGTTGCTAGCACAACTAAGGTAGTTCTCCCGAAGTTGAGAGATTGTGTCCGTGTGGATACGAATAGAGGCACGGACGCTTGAACGTGCAAGAGATCCGACGAATCTTGGACGAGCGGGATAACCGAAGGGCACGCTTCAAAGGTATAAACAGTAGATAAATCTATTAGATAGATAGCTTTGTACGAGTTTTCTTTCGCATGGATCGCTCGTGGGTTCTTGTTTCCGCTGCATTTTTATTTTTTTATGCCGAGAGAAGCCAACAAATTTCAGCTGTGGGAGAAATCAAATCGCATGAGTCTAAACATCATGAAGCTTTCCATACCAACACAAATAAAGGGCTCAATAATAGAGAGTGAAGATGCTAGGAGGTTCCTTAACCAACTGGTAGACCGATTCATCTCAAATGAAAAGGTCGAGACTACCACACTTCTTACAAAGTTGGTAACCATGCGGTACACTGGTAAAGGAAATATAAGGGAGTACATTATGGAGATGCCCAATATAGCGACAAGTCTGAGAGCACTAAAACTCGATATGTCTGAGAGTATGTTAGTGCATTTCGTCTTGATGTCTCTGCCTGCACGGTTCACTCCTTTTAAGATATCGTATAATACTCAAAAGGAAAAGTGGGCATTGAATGAGTTTATTGCTCAATGCATGCAAGAGGAGGGGAGACTGAAGATTGAGACATCTGAAAGTGCTCACTTAGCATCTGGTTCTCAAAATGCGAGCAAGAAGCAAAAGAGGATCAATAACAAAGGTAAGGAAAAGCAAACTGTAGATTCTGGAGGCAATGACCATAAGGAGCAAAAGAAGCAAGATAAGGAATCTACTTGTTACTTTTGCAAGAAGAAAGGTCATATGAAGAAAGATTGCCTCAAGTACGCCAACTGGTGTGTAAAGAAGGGTAAACTTCTCAACCTTGTTAGTTCAGAAGTCAATTTAGCTATTGTACACATTGACACTTGGTGGATAGATACTGGTGATACTATTCACATAAGTGTCACTATGCAGGGTTGTCTCAGGAGCCGACTTCCACTTGATGGTGAAAGATGCATTTATACGGGGAATGAAAAAGGCTGCAGTAGAGGCTATTGGTGTTTTTAGGCTTTATTTAGGAACTGATGTTTATTTGGATTTGGAGAATACATTCATTGTACCGTCTTTCAGACGAAACTTAATTTCAATTCTTGTTTGGACAAATCAGGTTATTCTTGTTCACTTGGAAATGAAATGTTTAGTATTTTCTATAATTCAATTTTGATTGGTAATGGTTCCTTGGTTGATAAGCTTTATAAATTAAACACCTTTACTTCTACGATTGACAACGTAATAATGCATAGTGTAGGTACGAAACTTAAGTTGACCAATGAGAATTCTTCTATGTTGTGGCATAGACGTTTAGGACATATATCTAAACAACACCTAGAAAGGTTAATGTCACATGGAATTCTTGATTCCCTTGACATGTCAGACTTTGATGTCTACATAGAGTGTGTTAAGGGAAAGACAACTAACAAAAGGAACAAATGGGCTAGCCGTTGCAGTGATATTTTGGAGCTAATACATATCGATATTTGTGGACCATTTCCTAAGACATCTTGGAATGGGCACACATATTTTATTAGTTTCATAGACGACTATTCTAAATTTGGCTATCTGTACCTTATTCATAAGAAGTCGCAATCTTTGGACATGTTCAAAATTTTCAAAGCCGAAGTTGAACTTCAACTAGGTAAGAAAATTAAAGTCGTCTGATCCGACCATGGAGGAGAATATGACGGTCGATATGATGGATCAGGTGAACAACGTCCAGGACCTTTTGCAAATTACCTTGCTGAGTGTGGGACTGTGTCTTAGTATGCCATGCCTGGTACACCCAGTCAGAATGGTGTAGCTGAGCGTCGCAATCGGACCCTAAAAGACATGGTGAGAAGTATGATGACTTTCACTTCTCTACCGGAGTCTTTATGGGGTGAGACACTTAAAACTGCAATTTACCTTCTCAATAGAGTACCTAGTAAGACAGTAACTAAAACCCCATTCGAGATGTGGACGGGTAGAAAGCCTAGCATTAGGCATTTACACGTCTGGGGTTGTCCAGCTGAGGCTAGGCCTTACAAGCCTAATGAAAAGAAACTGGACTCAAGAACTATTAGCTGCAATTTTGTAGGTTACTCTGAGAGATCAAAGGGGTATAAATTTTATGATCCATCTAATAGATCCTTCTTCGAAACAGAAAATGCCAAGTTTATTGAGGATAGTGGGAGCGATAAAATCAAGGAAGTATCTTTTGAGGAAAGCGTTGACAATCCTCCTATGGTCACTACTTGTGTAATCAATAGTGGTATGGTGACCATACCACACATTATGGATATTGCACATCCAGTGAGCATAGTGAACCAAGATATTCCCATGACATCTCCAATGCAATTGGAGGAGCCTACTACTGAAATTGAAGTATTGCCTCATATTGATGAGCAAGTACCTCAACCACCTCAAACACAAGTGCCCTTAAGGCGATCCACAAGGGAACGGAGAAGCATGAATTCTCGTGATTATGTTTATATCCAAGAGCATGAGTTTGACATAGGGTTGGAAAGTGATCCTACATCTTTCTAAGAAGTCAAATAATGCTCTAACCCTGAAAGGTGGATTAACACCATGCAAGAAGAGTTAAAGTCTATGGCAGACAATGACATTTGGGAATTTGTCGAATAGCCTGAAGGTTCAAAACTTGTTGGTTGTAAATGGATATTTAAAACCAAGTGAGATTCGAAGGGCAATATCGAAAGGTATAAGGCTCGCCTTGTTGCCAAGGGATTCACTCAAAAGGAAAACATTGATTATAAGGAGACTTTCTCACCTGTGTCGACAAAAGACTCCCTTAGGGTAATCATGGCACTTGTAGCTCATTTTGATTTGGAGCTACATCAAATGAATGTAAAGACTACATTCCTCAATGGAGACATAGAGGAGTCTATATATATGGTGCAACCGGAGAACTTTGCGTCCTCAGACTCAAAGCACCTAATATGTAGATTAAAGAAGTCCATTTATGGTTTAAAGCAGGCATCCCATCAATGGTACCAGAAATTTGATCAAGTGGTTACCTCATTTGGATTTGAAGAGAACCCCGTTGATCAGTGCATATATGTCAAGTTCAGTGGGAGCAAGTTTGTTATACTTATTTTATAGGTGGATGATATATTACTTGCGAGCAATAATAAAGGTCTACTGCATGAAACCAAGTCATTTCTATCTAGTAAATTTGAAATGAAAGATCTTGGTGAAACATCTTTTGTTCGATCAAGAGACATTCTTGGACTTTCACAACAAGCCTATATTAAGAAGGTGCTTATAAGGTATGACATACAGAATTGTACACCTGGTGACACACCTATGTCAAGAGGTGACAAGTTCAGTTTGTAACAATGTCCACGACTTGAACTTGAAATAAAGGAGATGGAACAATTCACATATGTATCAGCTGTGGGAAGTCTCATGTATGCACAAGTTTGCACTCGGCCAGATATAGCATTTGTAGTTGGGATGTTAGGCAGATATGTTAATAACCCAGGACCGTCGCACTGGAAAGCAATTAAAAGAGTGATGCGGTATTTGCACAGAACTAAAAGAGACATGCTCACGTATCGAAGGTCAGATCATCTGGAGGTGATTGGTTATTCAGACTCCGATTTTGCTGGATGCTTAGATAGCAGGAGGTCCACTTCAGGCTATATCTTCATGCTTGTTGGAGGGGCTATATCTTGGAAGAGCGTTAAGCAGACACTAGTAGCTACTTCTACTATAGAGGCAGAATTGGTAGCATACTATGAAGCATCCAATCACGGGATTTGGCTGTGAAACTTCATCACAGCATTGCATATCGTTGATGGCATTGACAGGCCACTGAGGATCTACTGTGATAATAAAGCTGCAGAACTTTATGCCAAGAGCAACCGCAGTTCGTCGAAGTCCAAGCACATCGATATTATGTTTCTAGCGGTTAAAGAGAGAGTTCAGAGTTGCCAGATTATGGTAGAGCACATCTGCACAGATTCCATGTTGGCCGATCCACTCACTAAAGGCTTGGTGCCCAAGGTGTTTCATGCGCATATTGTTGATATGGGAGTTCTTCTTATGGAAGAAGAACTCATCTAGTGGGAGTCTGTATTTATTTTATTACTCTATGTTAATAAAGACAAACATTTTATTTTGATTATTGTACATACTTCAGGCTCAAAATATTAATGGGGATTCATATGTTTGTTTGCCACTATGAATACGATATCATGATTTACTACTACTGTTTAGCATTTGGTGTTTGTAAATATGATACAGATTCCTTTTGGAATCATAAAGTTTGGATCATGATTTGCTGTTGCAGTTTAGTATAAGGTATTTGCAAATATGATTAGACTCTTTTGAGTCGCTTTGGACCAGTTGGAAATTGACATGTACTGATCACATTTCATGTAATTTCTACTCTATACATCCGCATCTTGATCTATGTCGTTAATGACATTGGTATTGTGATTACTGTTGGGGCCTGTTACGATCATATACAGTAGTTATGACCTCTTGAGTCCTATACTAATGAAATTAATGGACCAGATTGTTTATAGGGGTATCTTGTACCCATAAAGTTTGATAACAACTAAAGTTTTGCTTGTATTTAACATACAACTCACATATAGCCCAAGTGGGAGATTGTTGGATATTATTATTATCCCTATTAGGTGGGTTTATTTGTAAGTTGCACATGTAAATACAATCTGAGCCCTTAAAGTGATCTAACTTATGTTTATTGGGTTTCGGATTATTGGATGCGGGTTCAATGTATAGAACCCTTTAGACCAATCTGTTATTATCTATGGGCTGATAACAGATTGGATTTCTATATAAAGGGGAGATCCCCAAGGGTTTAGGGATTATCTTGACCTAATTTCTTGTTCCCCATTGACAAGAAACTTTATGGCGCCGTCAACCCTAAGCCCCTTGGAAGATTCTCCTTCTTTCCGTTGCATTTTTTTCTTCCACAGGGATGAAGCCCAAGACGCCATGACAAACACAATGGCTAATCAATCATGTTCTTTGTCTTTTGGTTTATGCATTTTATTTATGTTATGTCATGATTCGATGAAACAATAGATCCATGCTTATATACATTATGTTTTCTCTTCGAGTTCTTATTTGGTTTTCTAGAATTCATGCGGTTAGGAGAAAACACAATGTTCTATCATATGGATCTTTTGACATCATGCTCACATTTTAACTGAAAGTTAACATAATATTGTAACACCTCCAGAGAGCTCGAAATAAATAATAGAAGGCACTGTTGAACTCCTTGCAGTCTCAAAAATCTACAAGACTTGAAATATGTCTGATCATATATGTCTAGATTGATCAGTAAATTTTAATCGAAATTCATTAATGAACCTAGATTATTTAGATTTTTGTAAACTTATGACCATAAGGAAGGATTGAGTGAGGACAAGATACATATGATGTCAAACCTTGTTTCCAATCAAGAAATAATGTGAGCCTATTGTCGGGAGATCAACATACCACAAGCTTGGTTTGATCCTAGATCTACCTAACACGGGCCTATTCTAATTCCAAATCTGGCCCAACGTGATTTTTCTCTCTCAACATCATGCCACGTTGTGCTTCAATCAGAATCCAGGTTTGACATGATATGTACCTTGTCCTCACTATACCCTTTCAAGTGGACATAAGTTTATAAAAATTCAAATAGTATAGGTCTATTAATAGGTTTTAGTCGAAATCCACTAATCAAGCTAAATATGTCCGATTGAATTTATTTTAAGTCTTGTAAATTTCTTAGACCGTAGAGAGTCCAACAATTTTTTTTTTTTTTTGCTTATTTCAGGATCATTGGCGTTGCCTTCATTACAATAAGAAGAGATATGAATAGAATAGGAAGTTTAATGTCACACAAGGGAGAGAGAAAGGCATGATGAGACACAAATTGTTTTCAAATTAGATTTTTTTAAAAATAGGGATTGATCCCGGGATAGCTTACGTAACCTGGCCCGGCAGCCTGGCGCTCAGTCAGTAGGAAGGTGGCCAGTGATCGGGACTATCTCGGTAGGTAGGAGGCCCGCGGGCTCAGACCCCTTGGGCTTCCATGCCAAGGCCCCCATAATCCCGTAAGGGCCTTCTCTTGAGATAGATGGTTTTTGACTTGTTCAACCTCAGCTCCCCGCCTGCGCGTGGTGGCCCACGCTACGGGAATAAGCCTGAGCTACAGAAGATGTTACCCAGTGCCCCAGCTGGCACCCTCATAGGCCCTCAGCAAGTCTCGCTACTCAGTGCCCCAGTCGGCACCCCCCCTAGGCCCTTAGCCGGCCTTGCTACTCAGTGCCCCAGTCGGCACCCCCCCTAGGCCCTCAGCCGACCTTGTTACTCAGTGCCCCAGTCGGCGCAACCACCCCCTGACACAGGACTACCAGAAGCTGTACGGGGTCGGCGTAGGACCTCGGTCGTCCTGGTCCCCAGTGGCGGATAACCCGCCGAGGTATTGATCTGCCTGCCACATCTTATCTCCCGTACCTCGACCACATGCCCTAGTGTCAGGAATTAAAATTTTGACAGTTTAAATTCAATTTAGGAAATTCAATTATAACAACTAACTTTAAATTGGGCGGCTCCCCGAGGCTCAATCCAAAATAAAGAATTATGTAAATAATTTAATTTCCAATTATGAATTTAAATATCAATTAATATTCCCATAATTTTCTCTAGGCTTTCTTGAAAGAAAGTGCCCAAAATTGTGAGTTTTCCATAAATGGAAAGTTTCCAAAAATAAAAGGTTTTCAGAATAATTGTAAGTTTCTGGTACAAAGAAAACTTACGTTTTTCCAAAATTGGAAAATTTCCAAAATGGAAAGTTTTCACAATTATCATAAAATTTCAGAAACAGGGATATTTCAAAAGTTTACGAAATTTCATGATGATTTCCAAACTTTGAAATTCTTAAATCGAAAATTTACCATAATTGGAAAGTTTCCATAATTGAAAAATTTTCCAAAATTGAGATCATGATAAAGTTTTCCACAAAAACAATTATATGATTATGTCGAATACAAACCTCGCTCTGATACCACTGTTGGGACCGGGTGCATGTTGACATGGATGCGGGATCGTAATTTTAAAATTAATTGCGTACAGCAGAAGGTTTAGCATAAATAATTTCTTAAATTATTTAACCACACATCTAAGCATGCAACTTTATCTTGTGTAGTCATGATTATATATTTAAAATTTTGCAAAAACGTAAACTAATTTACTTATTACCTCGCGTAACTTGAAGGAAGGGACGAGATCCAACCGTAAGTGTCCCTCGGAAGCTCCGCCTCTATTCGCGTCCACGCCGAGTATCCTCGGGATGACTTCGCAAAGCCACGAGTCTCGTGTTCTCGAGAACTACTAGATTCTCCGAGAACGCGACAAGAAAAACCAAGAGAGAAGTAATCACATCGGAAAAACTCACTACCATGGTTGGCCGGAATCACAATTCCGGCGAGAAGGAGGAAGATGACTTGCGCCCAATCCCAAGGTGATGATGGCTGGAGAGGAAGATCGTCCCAACGGAAGAACTTCGTCATCTCGGTGCTTCTCCTTGTGCTCACGGCAAGAAAAAGGGAGAAGAGCCTTGCGGCCGGCCAAGAGGAAGAAGGGAGGAGAGGGAGAGAGCCCAAGCAAGAATACTTCGATTTATTTTCAAGCCTTGCCTTGGGTCCTTTATATAGTGGCCTCTCAACCGCCAAGTCTCCTTTTTTTTCTTATGGAATAAATTTTCTATGACTTATTCCATCATGCCAAGTTTTACCATTTTTTTAATTCATGATAAAAATCAACCAAGTCTCTTTTTTCTTATGGAATAAATTTTCTTATCATGGTAAATTAATCCATGATTGATTTTATAAAATAAAATAAACCAATCCATGGTTCATTTTAATTTCCATGAAAAATAAACCAAACCTTGGTTTATTATATAAAATTTATATCATCCATAATTTTATAAAACAAACCACACTTGGTTTATTTTATAAATTGAGCCAAAAACTTGGTTCTCTCCCTTTGTTGTGGCCGGCCAAGCAAAGAGGATGGAGACCCTCTTTGGCCGACCCATCCAAGCCACGCCCCAATGAATTAAACTTATTTAATTTATCTATTAAGTCTTCAAAAGACTTAGCCATTTTACGCTTCCGATGCGTCTCTGAAAAATTTAGATTTGACTTATCGTTTGACTTAACCAAACCTAATATCTCTTGATTGGAAAATCCAATTTTCAACTCGTTTTAAATCCCTCGGATTACTCGTAGTGCGTGTGACTAAATAGGCTTTCGATTTATGTTGGCCGTCTATAATTCACCAATTATAGAATGATCATGAGTGACACCTAGTAGTACATCATGATCCCCAATTAATCGAAAGATCAACGGTTGACCTTAGAAACTATTCTGAAACCCTTCAGCAGCTATAATGAATCATGACCCATTCCCTTCACCATCTTATACCCACTTGGTTCAGGACATGGTCTATGTGTGTCAGTCCCCACTAGGCTGACTACGTCACACCTAGCCCAAGTAACGTTTTCTCATCCTACGGATTCTAATTACTCTCATGTATTTAAGAGATTCATACTCTGAACATGTCATGCTCTGGCCAGAGGCTTCGAGTAACAATCCGACGATAGGCCTTGGGTATTGTAACGACCCAGAAAATTTTCCTAATATGCCTTTAAAATATTGAGCATGTCTAGATAATTTTCCGAGGGACCTAGGAACATTAACACGAATTTTAACCTAGAAATCAATGCTTTTTCCATTTAAATTGGGGAAATAGGCACTAATGGGTCTTATATGGGCTTTCTACTATCATGATTATTGGTGAATATTGGGTAAAAATTTATAGAAATATAAAGGGATTTTAATGGGAAATATTAACATAATTATGGGAGAATTTTTAAGGGATTTTCGAAATAATAGAAAAATAAAATAAAAATAAAATCGAAAATTAGTGCATGCACCAAGGATTGAACCTTGGACCTCTTGTACAACCATGCATGGTCTAACCAATTCACCTAGCAAGGGAGTGCTATGAGGAAATGAAGTGGATTATGGTTAAGGCTTAAGGAAAATGAAGAGACACCATGACTCTTCATTTACCCTCCTTAATGTGTTATAAAGAGGGGGAATGGGAGTTTCTTTCTTCTCTCCATTAAGTCCATATTTCTTCTTCCTCCTCCCTCATTCTAGATGAAACCCCAAGAGAGGATTCTCCCTTGGAAAAAGTTCACCTAAGGCTCCATCTCCAAGATCCAAGGCTTTTACAAGGGTACAATGGCTAGGGGTGGTCAAGAGGCAACAAGATCTTCATCCTTCTCCCAAATCTAAGGTCTATAATCAAGATCAACCAAGGTAAGACTCCCTCACCTGTGGTATAATAGCTCTTCTTGAAGTTACCATGATATGAAAGTCTTGTTTGAGATTTTATGTTGGGAAAAAAAAGGCCATGAACCTAACCCTAGGGTTTCGGCCACCATGGGATTTGGGTCCAAGGGAATGTTAAAAATCCCTCTCATATTTTCTAATGTGTTATCATGATGAATATAGAATAAATATAATTTTTGGGAAATTTTTGGGGCACCCTAAAGACCCCTTAGGGTTTGGGATCCTCACCATGATTCTTTGGCTAGGATTGGGCATAACCTTTCAAGTATGTACCTTGGGTATCCCCATGATTCAAGGGGAGGTTGAAGGTAATTTGTGTGAATTTTCACAAGGTCTTGTGACCCTAAAGGTTTCGGCCAAGGAGGGTTCTAGGGAAAGAAGTTAGGGCTTACTTCAAGTAAGGGGTCCAATGGCTCCTATGGTAGGGTATGGAAAGTGTTAGATGATTAATTGGAAATTTTATGAATTTATTCATGCCCCCATGGTCCAAGCATGTTTCGTCCAACCTTAGAAAATAGGGCTAAAAGCTAGGGTGAACCCTAATTATGAGCCCTAATGGCTTCTTATGACCTCATGGGTAATGTATGGTTGTTCTCTTTCTTTATGCTACCTTACATGTCATTTGAATGATGGAACTCCCCCTTGTAAGTTTCGGCCAAGCAAGATAAATAGGGTATGGGAGAAGTTAGGGTTTGAAAAATGATGGTTTATGGCTTATCATGAAGTATATATATATATATATATATAGGGTCAAGCATGTGGTAGAAATTATGTTACCAATAACCCTAACCTTAAGTACCATGTTTCATGTGTGTATGCTTATGCCATGCTTAATAGGGTTATTCATGAATGTCTTATGTTCTATGTCATGCGCTTGGATAGTATGTAGCATGTTTATGGAAGTTCTATCTATGTATGCTTGTGAGAGATACCATGCTCATGGATGAAATGCAATGCTTACCTTAGGTATCATGACCATGCAAGCTCCATGGATTAGGAAAATGGTTTATGTAGGTATATCATGTTCAATGAATATAATGCAATGCTTACCTTAGATGCCATGATTATGCAAACACTAGAAATAGGAATGATGTTTTTATGAATGAAAATGCATGCCATGTTTTATGAATAAGATGCATGCCATGTTTTACGAATGAAGATGCATGCCATGTTTTATGAATAAAGATGTATGCCATGTTTTATGAATGACAATGCATGCCATGTTTTATGAATGAAGATGCATGCCATGTTTTATGAATGAAGATGTATGCCATGTTTTATGAATGAAGATGCATGCTATGTGTTATGAATAAAGATGCATGCCATGATGTATGAATGATGAAGCATGTGAAGTATTTTACTTTATGAATGGGCTTGTACCAGACCGAAGTATGGGTCCAAGGGATGGGCACCTTAAGAACGCCCCGGTTCTGGACTACCGACTATGCTGTCCATGGTTCTGGCACTACCGAAGCTGTGCAACAGGGATGGGCACCTTAAGAACGCCCCGGTTCTGGGACTACCGACTATGCTGTCCTTACCCTAGTAGGTCGGGTCTCGCTACCTCGTATTTACTTAGGGATGCGCGCTTATGATGTATGTATGTGGTACAAGCCGGGGACCCCCAATGATGTTATGATTATGTTTAAGTATTTAAAAGTATGATTTTAAAAGTTAAGCATCCTTATGTATATGCATTAGACTCATGCATCCATTCATGTTATGCATTCTGCCATGATAGTAATATCTTATGTTTATGTTTATGCCAAGTATTATGTCATGCTACGAATGTTTATTATGTTTATGTTTATGCCATGTATCATGTCATGCTAAGAAGGTTTATTATGTTTATGTTCATGCCAAGTATTTTTCCATGCTACGAATGTTTATTATGTTTATGTTTATGCCATGTATCATGTCATGCTACGAATATTAATTATGTTTATGTTTATGCTATGTATCAGGCCATGCTAAGAATGTTTATTGTGTTTATGTTTATGTCATGTATCATGCCATGCTAAGAAGGTTTATTATGTTTATGTTCATGCCATGTCAAATATATGCTAAGTGATCATAAAGGCTTATGTTCTAAGTAAAGCACTAAGTATGTTAATGTTTCATGTGCTCATGATTAAGTGATGAATGGTTTTAGTGAGTAGGAAAGAGTCTTACTAAGCCTGTGTACTTATAGTCTTATTTCCTTATACCGCAGATCACGCAAGGGGACAGTAAAGAAGCAGCAGGAGGGCAAGAATGCATGTGTGTGGTAGTGACTTGGCCAAGAAAACAATATGTTTACTCGTCTTATGCTAGAACTTTACCTTTACTACTTATGTGCTAGAATGGTGACTTATGTGACTCTATGACATGATGCTAAGTATGATATGATATGATGCTAATTATGACGTTAATATGCCAAGTTCCCATGTCATGATGTTAGGAATGGTAGTAGGTGCGTGTAGGTGTAAGTTTAAAGTTTTTCCGCTGCATTATGATGTCCACCTGCCCTACTCATGTTAACGTAACGTCGCTTTATGGAAAGAAAAAAAAGTGGGCGTTACAGGTATACATCTCCTCGCAAGGAGTGGTGAATCCTTTGTAGGCTATTCAAACATCTTCGGGCACTTCGGCTTATACCCAATCATCCTGGGTCCACACCTCCTTAGAGATGCTTGCTTAAGATGCCAAAGTATAAATCTCCATGACTAAGATGACTTGAACACAGCAAGTCAAAGGAATATCGCACTTAAGCTACAGTAAGAACTTCATTGACATATTTATATGTAGACTACCATATAAAGTTTTACAGCCAGTCACTCCAATGAACTAGTTCCCTTAATTAGCATTCATGTTTATCTCTGGACATCCCAATGTCACCAGCCTGTGAGAATCAGCAATTTAGAGAATAACTCATGCTAGTCTCAACAGAATTGATAGTGTCCGTATTTATCAATTCATTGACTAGGGACAATTTCAATACTTCACAATTGCACATGTAGAGATAATCACTAGTTGTGAATTCATCACAAATTCTCTCAAGCTGTGAATTGTATTGCGGACATTTAGTAAATGAGTTTAAGATCTCAATCAAATATATAAACATGTATACTCAAATAGTGAATATTCATTTATTAAAATAAATGATTACAATCATAAGGCGATTGCCTTAGGATACTTTTCTCATATCACTAACAAACTCCCACTTGGCCTAATGCCAATCGCTACGATATCCAATACCACAGGCTCTAACATGACCCTCAAACTTGCTTTGAGGCAAGACCTTAGTTAAAGGATCCGCTAAATTTCTTTCAGTGAGAATTTTCTCAATTTGTATATCATTCCTACTTATAATCTCTCTGATCAGATGATAGCGCCAAAGCACATGTTTGGATCGCTGATGAGACCTTGGTTGCTTCGCTTGTGCAATAGCTCCATTGTTGACGCAATAAACCGGTATTGCTTCATCAATGGTTGGAACCACACCAAGTTCTGAGACACACTTCTTGATCCAGACTGCTTCCTTTGCTCCTTCCGAAGCTGCAATATATTCCGCTTCCGTGGTAGAATCCGCTACGGTGTCTTGCTTGGAACTCTTCCAACTTATTGCTCCTCTATTCAAAATAAATACGTATCCGGACTGAGATTTGGAGTCATCCTTATCTGTCTGGAAATTGGCATCTGTATACCCACGTATTACTATATCACCTTCTCCATATATTAGGAACACATCCTTAGTTCTTCTCAAGTACTTGAGGATTATCTTGACAGCCGCCCAATGATCCATTCCTGGATTAGACTAGTATCTGCTTGTGACGCTCAGAGCAAACGATACATCGGGCCTAGTACATAACATAGCATACATGATAGATCCTATCGCGGATGCATAAGGAATCTTATTCATGAAAATCCTCTCGTCTTCTGTGCGCGTACACATAGACTTCGAAAGGTTGATCCCATGCCTGATGGGAAGGTAACCTTTCTTGGATTCCGACATGCTAAACCTTTTTAGCACTCGGTCTATATATGTAGACTGCGAAAGACCAAGCAACCATTTTGATCTATCTCTATAGATTCTAATCCCAAGGATATAGGCTGCTTCTCCCAGGTTTTTCATGGAGAAAGTTTTAGACAACCAAATTTTAACTGACTGTAAGACTGATATATCATTTCCTATTAGTAATATGTCATCGACATATAACACTAGGAATACGGCTGCACTCCCACTAACCTTCTTGTACACACAAGGTTTGTCAGGATTTTGTGAGAAATCAAACTCTTTGATTGTCTCATCAAAACGGATGTTCCAGCTCCTGGATGCTTGCTTCAGTCCATATATGGATCGTCGAAGCTTGCATACTTTGGTTTTATTAACCGATGTGAAACCTTCATGTTGTATCATGTATACATCCTCAAGCAGGTTTTCATTAAGGAAAGCTATTTTCACATCCATTTGCCATATCTCATAATCATAATGAGCTGCTATGGTCAGGAGCATCCGAATGGATTTAAGCATAGCTACTGGCGAATAGGTTTCGTCATAATCAATTTCTTGTTTCTGACGATATCCTTTTGCCACTAATCTAGCCTTAAAGGTAACAACATTACCTTCCATGTCGATTTTCTTCTTGAAAACCCACTTGCACCCTATGGGCTTAATCCCTTCAGGTGGGTTAACCAAGTCCCATACTTGATTTTTGTACATGGAATCCATTTCCGACTTCATGGCTTCAAGCCATTTATCCCTTTCTGAATTTTTCAGAACATCTTCATAATTGATAGGTTCGTCATCGTTAATGAGTAACACGTTGTTCGATTCACTTATGAGAAATCCGTATCTCTCTGGAATATTGCATGTCCTATCAGACCACCGAAGAAGTGGTGTTGTTTTATGTTTAACTGATAGCTCATCATTATGAGTTATTGGTTGTGGGTCTAGACTAGGTGTCTCTGTAATGTCTATTGGAGTTTCTTAAACTTCTTCAAGTTCAATGCTACTCCCACTGTTTTCTTGTAAAAGAAATTCTTTTTCTAGAAATACAGCATGCCTTGAAACAAACACCTTTTGTTCCAAGGGATGATAGAATTGGTAACCTTTCGTTTCCTTAGGGTATCCAATAAATAGACATTTATCAGACTTAGCATCCAATTTGTCTGATACAGTCCGCTTTACATAAGCAGGACAACCCCATATCTTTAAGTGAGATAAATGAGGTTTCTTACTATTCCACGTCTCATATGGAGTAGTAGAGACTACCTTGGTGGGGACTCTGTTTAGTAAGTAAACAACTGTCTTAAGCACATAGCCCCAAAAGGATTTTCGAAGAGTTGCATGATTCATCATAGATCTAACCATGCCCATCAAGGTTCGGTTACGCCTCTCAGATACACCATTATGCTGTGGTGTATATGGCGGAGTCCACTGAGACAATATCCCATTGTCCCTAAGATAATCATGATACTCTTGACTTAAGTATTCACCACCTCGATCGGATCGAAGTATCTTAATACTTTTGCCAAGCTGTTTCTCTACTTCACTTCTGAACTCTTTGAATTTCTCAAAAGCTTCAAATTTGTGTTTTATTAAGAACACATACCCGAATCATGAGTAATCATCGATAAAGGTAATGAAGTAGCTATAACCTCCTTGTGCAAGAGTTGACATTAGTCCACATACATCAGTATGTATTAGACCAAACAATTCTCCCACTAGTTTACCTTTTTCGAAAAAGGGTAATTTGGTCATCTTGCCTTTTAAGCATGATTCGCATGTATTAAATGAACCAGATTCAAATGATTCCAGAATTCCACATCGGTGCAATTTGGTCATGCGTTTCTTGCTTACATGGCCAAGACGACAATGCCACATATAGGAGTCTATTTGATTATCTATTCGAGTACGTTTGTTGCTAACTTCGATATTGAAAACGTCACTGGATAAATCTAACGTGTAGATACCATTGCATAAAGTTTCGGTCCCATAAAGAACACCATTTAAAGTTATGTAACAGCAATTGTTACTAAAAGTTAAATGATAACCCTTTTCATTCAAGCATGAAATAGATACAATGTTCTTTATTAACGAAGGAACAAAATAACAATTATCCAATTCTAAGATAAGTCCAGTAGGGAGCTTTAGCAAATATGTTCCGATGGCAACAGCAGCAATCTTTGCTCCATTTCCAACTCGCAAATTCGTTTCTCCCTTGACGAGTCTTCTTCTATTCCTTAGCCCCTGTATGTCATTACATATATGTGAGCTACACCCAGTATCAAGTACCCAGGTGTACGAGGAAATAGAGTGACATTCAATAACGAAGATACCTGAAGAGGATGGGGCATCGGATGCCTTCTTCTTCAAGGACTCAAGATAAACGTTGCAGTTTCTTCGCCAGTGGTCCTCCTTGCCGCAGTGATGGTAAGCGCCTTTTGGTGCCTTTTCAGTCTTTTTGGCCTTTTTCTTCCTTCCCTTATTCTGTTCTTTGGGCTTCCTCTTAGAACCTTTCTTTGAGGAACCAACTAACAATACCATCTTCTGTTCCTGCTTTACAGAAGGCTCTACAGTCTTCAGCAGATTAAGCAACTCAGGAATGGTAGTTTCTAGTTTGTTCATCCGATAGTTCATCACAAACTGTGAGTAACTCTTGGGCAAACAATGCAGAATTAAGTCAGTACTTAGTTCGTGATCCATTGCAAATCCGAGTGTGCCTAATCGCTCAATGTACCCCAACATTTTCAACACAAACTGTGAAACAAAAGTGCCTTCCTGCATCTTAGAGGTGAAGAGGAGTCTGGAGACCTCAAACCTTTCGGATCTCGCCTGCTCGTCAAACAACTCATGAAGATGGAAGACGATAGTATGAGCATCCATATTCTCATGCTATTTTTGTAGCTCAGGTACCATAGCGGCCAGCATGATACAACTCACAAGTTCAGAATCGGCCACATGTTTTTGATAGGCCACTAACTGGTCTGGAGTTGTATCTTTAGGAGGATGGTTGGGAAGTTGTTCTTCAAGGACATAAGCAAGCTTTTCTGCCTTGAGGACTATCCTCAGATTTCGAAGCTAGTCCATGAAGCTTGGCCCAGTCAGCTTATTGGTGTCCAAAATGGAACTCAAATTCAGAGAAGATATGATAGAGTGATTATCCTAGAAACACAAATTGAGCTTATGTGAGAAGAATGATAAAGAATGTATCAATATACATTAATTAAAAAAATCCTATTTATTTATCAAATTGAATAACCCTTTTTATCAATTCGGGAGATTGTAGGAGCATCTCCAAATAGGTTGATATCCAACCATAGATAAGAACAACCATGGCTAGAGTCCATCAAGTTATTCTTAGCTATGAAGGTAGGTAATTATACCGATTACATATCACATATATGTAACTATCACTTTATGTTATCAACTAATTGAATGTTTGCATAAATCATTGGATTGTTAACTCATTAACATGTATGCAACAATATACATAGCACCCAACTGCACCTCTCTTTACATCGACCTTGGCTGTGGCACAACAAAACGATGCTCCAAGCTTAAGGTTGACCCATTAATCAAGAAATAGTTTTAATATGGTTGGAGCTCATTCAACCGTTTAGTCAGGCTTGGATGTGTCCAACAACCAAAACTAAGGATTGACCTCTGACTCTAACTATATTAATCATAAACTAATTTCATGGTTTGAACATGTTGAGGTTCAAGACGGGCATGGATGTGTCCATCAACCCAAACGAGAAACAAAACTCCGGTTCTAACCATATTAATGGAAGGAGTTGGCCTTAATATTTTGTAAGGGGTTTTGGGTCTCATCCTTTTCTTTCTATGCACATTCATGGCATATAATTATGTCATGTACTAACGATTTCCTTAATAAAGTATGTATGTGACTTAATTTATCAAGTCTCATTAATTGAATTAGGAACCGGATTTCCTAATTCTAATTTCATACTTTATTCAAGGAATTGTTTTTGGGAAACAATTTCCTAAATTATCATAATCAATTTCGGAATTAATATGTTTAAGACTTTGATTTCTCTAAATCAAATCTTATTAAATTAATAGACATATTCCCTTAATTTAACCACATATTATTTTCATGAAAATCTTATTTAAGGAAATATACTCTATAGGAAAAAATTTTCCTAATTAATTTTGGAGACAATAATATGTAAGAGCATCACCTCATAAATCAAATAAGGAAATTATCGTTTGAGAATCACCTCAAAAATTTCTAAGATTTGATCACATATTTTATTTATGAAAAATTAATAATTTAATTTGGACGGCTCCCCGAGGCTCAATCCAAATTAAAATTTTGACTGTTTAAATTCAATTTAGGAAATTCAATTATAACAACTAACTTTAAATTGGACGGCTCCCCGAGGCTCAATCCAAAATAAAAAATTATGTAAATAATTTAATTTCCAATTATGAATTTAAATATCAATTAATATTCCCATAATTTTGTCTAGACTTTCTTGAAAGAAAGTGCCCAAAATTGTGAGCTTTCCATAAATGGAAAGTTTCCAAAAATAAAAGATTTTTAGAATAATTGTAAGTATCTGGTACAAAGAAAACTTACGTTTTTTCAAAATTGGAAATGGGAAATTTTCAAAATTGAAAAGTTTTCAAAAATGGAAAGTTTTCACAATTATCATAAAATTTCAGAAACAGGGATATTTCAAAAGTTTGCGAATTTATATGATGATTTCCAAACTTTGAAATTCCTAAATCGAAAATTTACCATAATTGGAAAGTTTACATAATTGGAAAATTTTCCAAAATTGAGATCATGATAAAGTTTTCCGCAAAAACAATTATATGATTATGTCGAACACAAACCTCGCTCTGATACCACTGTTGGGACCGGGTGCATGTTGACATGGATGCGGGTTCGTAATTTTAAAATTAATTACGTGCAACGTAAGGTTTAGCATAAATAATTTCTTAAATTATTTAACCACACATCTAAGCATGCAACTTTATCTTGTGTAGACATGATCATATATTTAAAATTTTGCAGAAACGTAAACTAATTTACTTATTACCTCGCGTAACTTGAAGGAAGGGACGAGATCTAACCGTAAGCGTCCCTCGGAAGCTCCGCCTTTATTCGCGTCCACGCCGAGTATCTTCGGGATGACTTCGCAAAGTCACGAGTTTCGTGTTCTTGAGAACTACTAGATTCTCCGAGAACGCGACAAGAAAAACCAAGAGAGAAGTAATCACATCAGAAAAACTCACTACCAAGGTTGGCCGGAATCACAATTCTGGCAAGAAGGAGGAAGATGACTTGCGCCCAATCCCAAGGTGATGATGGCTGGAGAGGAAGATCGTCCCAACGGAAGAACTTCGTCGCCTCGGTACTTCTCCTTGTGCTCACGGCAAGAAGAAGGGAGAAGAACCTTGTGGCCAGCCAAGAGGAAGAAGGGAGGAGAGCCCAGGCAAGAATACTTCGATTTATTTTCAAGCCTTGCCTTGGGTCCTTTATATAGTGGCCTCTCAACCGTCAAGTCTCCTTTTTTTTTTTCTTATGGAATAAATTTTCTATGACTTATTACATCATGCCAAGTTTTATCATTTTTTTTAATTCATGATAAAAATCAACCAAGTCTCTTTTTTCTTATGGAATAAATTTTCTTATCATGGTAAATCAATCATGATTGATTTTATAAAATAAAATAAACCAATCCATGGTTCATTTTAATTTCCATGAAAAATAAACCAAACCTTGGTTTATTATATAAAAATTTATATCATCCATAATTTTATAAAACAAACCATACTTGGTTTATTTTATAAATTGAGCCAAAAACTTAGTTCTCTCCCTTTGTTGTGGCCGGTCAAGCAAAGAGGATGGAGACCCTCTTTGGCCGGCCCATCCAAGCCACGCCCTAATGAATTAAACTTATTTAATTCATCTATTAAGTCTTCAAAAGACTTAGCCATTTTACGCTTCCGATGCGTCTCTGAAAAATTCAGATTCGACTTATCGTTTGACTTAACCAAACCTAATCTCTCTTGATTGGAACATCCAATTTTCAACACGTTTTAAATCCCTCGGATTACTCGTAGTGCGTGTGACTAAATAGGCTTTCGATTTATGTTGGCCGTCTATAATTCACCAATTATAGAACGATCATGAGTGGCACCTAGTAGTATATCATGATCCCCAATTAATCAAAAGATCAACAGTTGACCTCAGAAACTATTCTGAAACCCTTCAGCAGCTATAATGAATCGTGCCACATTCCTTTCACCATCTTATACCCACTTGGTTCAGGACATGGTCTATGTGTGTCAGCCCCCACTAGGCTGACTACGTCACACCTAGCCCAAGTAACGTTTTCTCGTCCTATGGATTCTAATTACTCTCATGTATTTAAGAGATTCATACTCTGAACATGTCATTCTCTGGCCAGAGGCTTCGAGTAACAATCCGACGATAGGCCTTGGGTATACATCTCCTCGCAAGGAGTGGTGAATCCTTTGTAGGCTGTTTAAACATCTTCGGGCACTTCGGCTTATACCCAATCATCCTGGTCCACACCTCCTTGGAGATGCTTGCTTAAGATGCCAAAGTATAAGTCTCCATGTCTAAGATGACTTGAACACCTCAAGTCAAAGGAACATCGCACTTAAGCTGCAGTAAGAACTTCATTGACATATCTATATGTAGACTACCATATGAAATTTTACGGCCAGTCACTCCAATGAACTAGTTCCCTTAACTAGCATTCATGTTTATCTCCGGACATCCCAATGTCACCAGCCAGTGAGAATCAGCTGATTAGAGAATAACCCATGCTAGTTTCAACAGAATTGATAGTGTCTGTATTTATCAATTCATCGACTAGGGACAATTTCAATACTTCACAATTGCACATGTAGAGATAATCACTAGTTGTGAATTCATCACAAATTCTCTCATGCTATGAATTGTATTGCGGGCATTCAGTAAATGAGTTTAAGATCTCAATCAAATACATAAACATGTATACTCAAATAGTGAATATTCATTTATTAAAATAAATGATTACAATCATAAGGCGATTGTCTTAGGACACTTTTCTCATATCACTAACAACTTCGCTAGCAGCCGAAGGCATCACAAAACGAGTCTCAACCTGTTCGCCCTGAAGCAAGGGCCGAAAGAAACCCTTAAGTCGTACATCCGGAGGTTCAACGAGTTGGCGAAGGATGTGTGATAAATACTATATTATTGATTATTTGAGCTGCTAAAATCCATGTTTGACCTATGTTTTTATTGCTTAATTGTGAAATTGCCCTAGGTTTTAGAACTTACTCTTATTTTGGACTTAATTGCAAATTTACACATTTTTGAATTATTTGGCCACTAAATTCTTGATTTATTTTTGTAGGCATAAAAGGTTCATGGACCTAGGGCATATTGGGTCAAACTTGAGTCGGAAGTGAACCGGATCGAATTGTCAAGCTTACGATTAATCCGAGCCGTCCGATTCAAGAGCGGCTAGATCTGAGCCATCCGGGACAATCTGAAGCAATCCGAGCTAGGGTTAGGGTTGATCAAGCACTAGATTCAAGATCTGAAGGTTTCATCCCAATTAGAGCTCAATCAACCGTTGGATCAAGCTCGGAGGGCTCTAGATCGTCCATTCACAGATTAGGTTGATCTGGGCCATCCGTTGCAAATCTGGAGGATCCAAGCTACCACGAGGCAGATCCTGACCCCAGATCATCATCATCAAATTTGGCTCAAATCAGAGCAAGATCAGCCGTTGGATTTTCTCCAATCAATCACAGCCGTCCATTTCTGATTACTTAAGGAAAAATTGCAGCAGCTTCCTCTCCATCGCGTCTTCGCCGCAACAGTAGGTTCTTCAGTTCTTCATCGTTTTCTTCCATTTTTTCTTCCAATCGAAGGCGTGATCACTCAATCCATCATCAGAGCAAGGGCTAGGTCAGTGAAGAGAGTCTCAGTGAGGTTTCAGATTGGATTTTTGCTCAATAGTAGAGCTGCGTGAGGTTTCAGCAGTTTCACTACCCGAATTCAGCGAGCTCAACTGTGCTCCATTTCCACTCCATCCAAGCTGACCAGAGGGGTTCCCTGGAAGGTTTCGGTCATTCCCTAATCCAAATCGCAAGCCACCACAGCGAGTTTGAAGAATTCGGAAGCAAATTTCAGCTTGAGCAGGATTTGATCTAATTCGGTATCAGAGACAGTTCCTCACTGATTTGTTGAGCTTGCGGGTCCGAAGTTCACTCTTGATTGACGACCAAGGAGCTCTTGAGTTGGAGAAGGATTGAGGAGTAGCTTAGACACTTAATTTTCATTTGTTTAGCTGTAGTTTTCGATTCTGCCGCAAGCTTTGTTCTGAAATTCTGTTTCAGCTACTGAATTTTTCGATTTTTAAGTTGTTAGCTGTAATTTAGCTTCAATTCTGCAGGTAGAGTAATATAGGAACATGTTTAGTGATCAACTTAGTTAAATTTCAGTTTAATTGTAGCTTAAATTGTTGCGTGCCAATTCCAAGCTTGTGTGCCATTTAATTTTTGCATTTCTTTTCAGAATCTGAGTTTGTCTCAGATTGTTAGTTTTCTGAATTTTTCCAAGCTGTTTAGTTGTTAATTTTTTGCTCTTGCATTAGATAGATAGTTTGCATTAGCTAGCATAGCCTTTAAGTGTATTTCCTGCAGTCCTATTTGTGCGTGCCATTCAAATTCAGAAATTTTCTTTCAGTTTCGGATTTGTATTAGAGTGTTGGTTTCCTACTTGGTTTCTTCATTTTGTAGTGGTTAATTCCTGCATTCGAGCCAGATACAGGTTTGCTTAGTTAACTTAGAGCTTAGTTTCGATTTTTGCAATACAATTTGCACACCGTTTCTGAATTTCTGCTTGTTTCTGCCATTGATCAACTCTGAATTCATCACTTCTGCAGCTAGCTTCAAGCATTAGAATTTAGTTGCTTGCTGGATTATTTTTCCATTACATTGCAGCATTCGATTTCTGAAGTTGAACTTAATCTCTGCATTTGAATTGTACATGAATACTGCACATTGTTCTGCCTTTATGTGTTTGATTTGAGCTGTATTTGGATGCTAAAGTTCTTCCTTCAACTCTTACAAATTGTTCACTATTAGCTTTGCCTCTATTAGTGACGGGCCCAAAATATACTAATTAATTTGTCACGAAATGTATGGGCTCATCAAATTTAAATATGAATAAAATGCTGGAAACCCTTTTTACAATCAAAATCTGAAAATGTAATATAGGGGCCACAGGTCGTATTTTTCTCGGGACTAGTTGACCTAATTTGATTCGCGCTTGTATTTAGGTGTCGTTTGTGTTTTCGGGTTTCAAACAGATATTTGGGTTCAAATAAAAATGGGAAAAACCATGAAAAGTAAGAACTCAACTAAACGAACTAAATGAAATATGGCGATTGATGAACTTAACCAATGAATAACTCCATCAAGGCTCTTAAACAATTTCGGAGACCAAACTTGATTTCACATGTAAACAAACTCTAACAAAGGAATAAAGCATTGATAGCAATTTTCGGGAACAAACATTCTCAACACCAATGCTAGCTACAAAGTTCAGAAGATTAAGTCTTAAGCAAACTCTACTTGAACTAGCTACAATGTTTAGAAGCCGATAATGCAAGGAAAATTCAGAAATGCTCGAATCCGATTCTAGCTGATTTTGAACACCATAGCACACTAAGAATACCATAGAGCTTGATACAAAACAGTGCCTAAGCTGCCTTTTGATACAAAGTGCCAAAATTGATTTAACTTGATACAAGGGCTGAAAAATCTGATTTGCCGAGAGGAATTGATGTTAAGTGCCCTAAAACCTCATAACCAATTCGGAATTAACTTGCAGGTCTGAAAGAATTTAGATAAAATCACTGATCAATCAAAACAAATCAATGGCAGAGATGAAGTGCAACAAATCAGAAGGTGTATGCAGAAATGTAGAAATGCAGGGATAACATGTAAAATTTCAGCAACTGAATTTGATGCTTAAGCCAAACAACACTGAAATCTATTGCTCCATGCTAGTATTCACATACGACTCCTGTGAACTCAGTTCAATTGATTGTAAATGCAGGAATTGAGGCTGAAACACAACTAAACTGCTGACTGTGCAGAAATTGATGCAGAATTGATGCAAGTGCAGAAACGGATGCAGAAATTCAGCACTTATTTGAATTCCGAACAAGCAAACCATCCAATTGAAATCAATGCCCTCATCTACCATTCGAAAAGGACTGAGAATAACCAGAAATTACTCAACATAACTCAGAATTCGAAACTGAAAATGGATTGCAGAATTGAAACTGCAATCTTTTGCAAAAGCAGAATATTTGGCACGTAGCTGGAAGACAAACTAAAATTTGGAATTACCAAGCTAAACAAGATTCAGAATTTAAGCTAAGATCTAAACAAACTTAAACTAACTAATTTAGCTCACTAAAAGTGAAACAATATGAAAATTTCAGAAACTGAATTTCAAGTTCAGAAATGAACTAATACGCACGGTAATGAAATGGCACGCAACTAAAATAAACCAAAGTAAACTGAAATTAACTCACTCTATCACTAAACAAGTTCCTAAACTATTATACTTGCAGAAAATAAACCTAACGTAAGCAAAAACCATTAAGAATCGAAAACTAAACAGCTGAAACTAATTACAGAAACAGAACGAGTGGCAGAAATGAAATTTACAGCTAATAAACCAAATTAAACTATCTAAGCTACTCCTCAACCCTTCTCCAATTCAAGAGCTCCTTGGTCGTCAATCAAGGGAGAACCTCGGACCCGCAAGCTCCGCAAATCAGCGGGAAATGTCTCTGCTACCGAATCTGATCATATCACTGCTCAAACTGAAATCAGCTTCCGAATCCTTCAAACTTGCTGTGGTGGATTGCGATCTTGATTGGGGAGTGACCGAGACCTTCCAGGGAACCCCTCTGGTCAGCTCGGATGCAATGGAAGTGGATCACAGCTGAGTTCAATGAAATCGGACAGTGAAACTGCCGAGACCTCGCGCAGCTTCTCTATTGAGCAATTCTTCAATCGGAAACCTCACTGAGACTCTCCATACTAACCTAACTCTTGCGTTGATGATGGAATTGAGGGGTCGCGCCCCTTGGATTGAAAAACTAGCTGAAGAACAGTGAAGAAACGAAGAAGAACGATGAACAACGGCAGAGACGCGACCCTGAGAAATGTGGTTGCGTTTTGATTAAATAGGAACAAATCGACGGCTCAGATTGATCGGAGGAGATCCAACGGTAGATCTTGGTCTGATTTGAGCCAAACTTTTATGATGATGATCTGGGGTCAGGATCTGCCTTGTGGTAGCTCAGATCCTCCAGATATGCAACGGATGGTCCAGATCAACTCTATCTGTGAATGGACGCTCTAGAGCCCTCCTTGCTTGATCCAACGGTTGATCTAGCTCTGATTGGGATAAAACCTTCAGATCTTGATCATAGAGCTTGATCAACCCTAACCCTAGCTCGGATTGCTTCAGATCGTCCCGGATGGCTCAGATCTAGCCGCTCTTGAATCGGACGACCCGGATTGATCATAGGCTTGATAATGCGATCCGGTTCCCATCCGACTCAGGTTTGACCCAGTATGCCCTAGGTCCTTGAACCTTTGGTGCCTACAAAAATAAATCCAAAATTTAGTAGCCAATTAATCCAATTTAATGCAAATTTGCAATTAAGTCCAAAATAAAGTTAAGTTCTAAAACCTAGGGTATTTTCACAATTAATCAATAAAAATATGAGTCAAACATGGATTTTAACATCTAAAATAATCAACAAAAATGGTACTTATCAATTAGCCTTGCCTTCTAAGCTCAATTGACCAGCTTCCACTATGAATTCTGAGTTGGAAATTTGCTGCAAGGGCAGCAGAATTTGGGAAGCATCTTTCCTTCTCTTGCGTGCCAATGTGCTGAAATTCAGCACTTTGTATCAAGTTCATTATTTAGGCAGTGATTGGCACCAAGTTATAGGGTGTTTCTAGTGTGATATATGATCTGAAATCAACTGGTACTGCATTCATCCATTTCCGAACTTAGTTTGCATTTGTTGGCTACCAAAACTTGTAGCTAAATTGAATTGAAGTTGGTACTTGTTCAAATTCTTAATTTTGCATGCTTTTCATTGTATCAAGCTAGTTTGTTTCCGAAAACTCAATCACTGCCTTTACTTCATTGCTTAGCATTTCTTTTGGTTAGTTGAAATCAAAAATCATTTTCCCATAAAAAATTGGTAAGTGCTTTGATTAGGTTTCCCATTGGTTGAATTGTTTGTTACCATCCTTTTGTGTAGTTTATTAGCTAAGTCTTCTATTTTCATTGCAATTTCATTTCTGAATTACGAACAAACCCAAAACCCAACTACTTCTTTGAAACCCAAAACATAAACGACACATAAACCAAGTAAGAATCAAATTATATCAACTAGCCCCGAGAAAAATACGACCTGTGGCCCCTTTGCTACATTTTTAGATTTTGACTGTAAAAAGGGTTTTCAGTTATTCATTCACATTTAAATCTGATGAGCCCACACTTTCGTGACAATTTAATCTAGTATTTTGGGCCTATCAATGTGCCATCTGCCACCCAGGAGGTTATGGTTAGTGTGTTCTCCCAGGGCCTGCAGGAGGGAGAGTTCTTCCGCTCACTGATTCGGAAGCCTCCGAAGGATTTCGACAGCCTTCTTAGGAAGGCTGACAAGTATATCAACGTCGAGGAAGCGCAGGCGGCTCGGTGCAAGGAAGCGGTGGTCCTGGCACCCCCTCCTCCTGTTCACACTACTAGACCCTCAGGAGGACCCATTCGTAGCCCGCGGGGCCCCGCCGGGCATGCGGGCATGGAAATACGCCACGTGCAGCAGGTGGCCCAGGGATGTTTCCCTGCTAGATGGAGGTCATATTGTAGCTTCCATCAGAGTCATGGGCACGCCACCGAAGAGTGTCGGCAAGCCAGCCGGGGTCGGGCTCAGGCCCCCAGAGGACGAGGGCGGCAAACACCTCCCGGGCGGGGGGCCAGCCGAGGCGGCCCGAACGCCGACCCGATGGCCGAGGAACTACGAGAGAACCCTCTGGCTGCTCGAAATCTATTCCCTCAAGGGAACCGAGCGGTGGAAGAGGAGGCGGAGGAAGAGAGGGCCAATCAACAGAACGTCATTCGGGGCGGTGTGCACGTAATCTCGGGTGGCCCGACCGGAGGAGACTCCCACCGGGCTCGGAAAGCCCAAGTGCGTCGGCTGGAGATCCACCAAGTTGGCACTAGTCTGGCCTAGGCAGAGGGGCCACAAATCAGTTTCGGGCCCTAAGATCTTCAGGGGTTAGAAGTCCCCCACGATGATGCACTGGTCATCACCGTCGTCATCACCAATTATCAAGTCCACCACGCCATCGTGGGCACAGGTAGCTCGGTCAACATATCTACAAGAGGGCATTTGACCAGCTCCAGATTGAGAAGTCCCAGTTGGAGTTAGTGGCGACCCCATTGTTCGGTTTCACGGGGAATCTGGTACATCCCATTGGCCAGATTCGGCTGGCCATCTCCTTGGGTGAAGAACCATTGAAGAGGACTCGATGGTCCACCTTTCTAGTGGTGGACGCCCCTTCGTCCTACAACGCCATTCTGGGCCGACCTGCTCTTAATGAGTTCCGGGCGGTCGCCTCTACCTTCTACCTGAAGGTCAAATTCCCAGTCGGGGACCAGGTGGGAGAGGTCAGGGGTGATTAGAAGGTAGCCCGGAGGTGCTACGCAGACGATGTTCATGTAGAAAGTCGCAAAGCCCCACGTCCTTTCCCCGATTGCAACATGGTCCAAGCCTCTCCTTGGTCTGAGTTGCATGAAGACAAAGAGGAGGTACAGCTCCTCCCCGACCGGGAGGAGTCCCGAGTCAAGATTGCGGCGGGATTGCCGGAAGAGCTGAAGGAGCCCCTACTGGAGTGCTTGGCTCGCAATCAAGACGTCTTCGCCTGGACCGTCAAGGAGTTGAGGGGCGTCCGACCGCAGGTCGCAGAACATCACCTCCACGTCTACCCCCATGCTCGGCCTGTGAAGCAAAGGAAAAGAGACTTCAGTACCGAGCAGAACAAGGCAATCCAGGCGGAGATTGAAAGGTTGACGGAGGCAGGGCACATCAGGGAGGTGCAGTTCCCATCCTGGCTGGCCAATGTGGTACTGGTGCCTAAGCCAGACAACAGATGGAGAATCTGCATCGACTTTCAGGATCTCAACAAGGCCTGCCTGAAAGACTGCTACCCATTGCCCCGGATTGATCAGATGGTGGACTCGACGGCAGGCAGCGAGTTCATCTCCATGCTGGATGCCTACCAGGGGTATCATCAAGTACCCCTGGCCCTCGAGGACCAAGAAAAGGTCAGTTTTATCATGGCGGACGGCACTTATTGCTACACCGTCATGCCGTTCGGATTGAAGAATGCTGGAGCCACCTACCAGCGGATGATGAATAAAGTCTTCCGGTCTCAGATCGGGAGAAATGTGGAGGTGTACGTCGATGACATCCTCATCAAATCTGCCCGTGCTGAAGACTTAGTGTCGGATGTCGAGGAAACCTGCCAGACGCTTCGGAGGTACGGACTCAAGCTGAACCCAGCTAAGTGCCTTTTTGGTGCTCGCAGGGGGAAGTTCTTAGGCTATATTGTGTCGAGCGCGGCATAGAAGCTAACCCAGGGAAGGTCAAGGCCCTGCTGGATATGCACCCGCCCAGGAATCTACGGGAGACTCAGAGGCTCGCCGGGCGAATCACGACCCTATCTCGGTTCATCTCTCGATCAGCAAAGCGAGGGTTGCCTTTCTTTAAAACCCTCCGCAAAGCCACCAAGTTCCAATGGGATACCGACTACGACAAGGCATTCGAAGAGCTGAAGACTTACCTTGCTAAACTACCAGTGTTGGCGAAACCAGAAGTTGGGGATACTCTCTATGTGTATTTGGCCGCATCGGCTGACTCGGTCAGTCTAGTTTTGGTTAAACAGGAAGCGGCTGAACAGCAACCAGTGTACTTCTTCATTCATTTATTAAAAGGAGCCGAGTGCCGCTACACGACACTCGAGAGGTTGATGTATGTACTGTTGTTGGGAGCCCGGAGGCTTCGCCCTTACTTCTTGGCGCATCCTATTGTAGTTTTGACGAACAGCAATCTGAGCCGAGTAGCCTTAAACCCTGAAGCGTTAGGGCGACTGGTCAAGTGGACTACTGAGCTGAGCGAATATGGCATTCAATACCAGCCTCGACCAGCTATCAAGGCTCAAGCTTTAGCGGATTTCCTAAGTGAGCTGCATTCGGACGAGATCGAAGAGGCATGGCAGATATATGTGGATGGCTCGTCCGCTCGGTCGGGAAGTGGGATTGGTATTCTGATGGTCTCCCCTAGCGGAAAAAAATGCACCTATCCGTGCGACTGGAATATAAAGCCACCAATAATGAGACCGAGTATGAGGCCCTCATAGCCGAATTGCAGGCCGCTAAGCATATAGGGGCGGCCCGAGTAATGCTCTACTCAGATTCTCAGCTAGTTACGCAACAGGCGGCTGGAAAATTCGAGGTCAATAGTGACAGGCTGCAGGCTTTCATAGAAGCTTATGAGAACCTTAAGGCTGAGTTCAAAGAGGTACAAGTGAGAAAGATCCCACGGGAAGAGAACTTCAAGGCAGATGAGTTAGCTAAGCTGGCTAGTTCCGTTGGCTCGTGGGTGCTCCCTCAGGCTGGTGGCCCAGTGATAAGTACCATTTTATTGATTATTTGAGTTGCTAAAATCCATGTTTGACCTATGTTTTTATTGCTTAATTGGGAAATTGCCCTAGGTTTTAGAACTTACTCTTATTTTGGACTTAATTGCAAATTTACACATATTTGGATTATTTGTCCACTAAATTCTTGATCTATTTTTGTAGGCATGAAAGGTTCATGGACCTAGGGCATATTGGGTCAAACTTGAGTCGGAAGTGACCCGGATCGAGTTATCAAGCTTAGGATTAAATCTGGGCCGTCCGATTCAAGAGCGGCTAGATTTGAGCCATCCGGGACCATCTGAAACAATCCGAGCTAGGGTTAGGGTTGATCAAGCACTCTGATCAAGATCTAAAGGTTTCATCCCAATCAGAGCTCATTCAACCGTTGGATCAAGCTCGGAAGGCTCTAGATCGTCCATTCAAAGATTAGGTTGATCTGGACCATCCGTTACAAATCTGGAGGATCCGAGCTACCACAAGGCAGATCCTGACCCCTGATCAACATCCTCAAAGTTTAGCTCAAATCAGAGCAAGATCAGCCGTTGGATTTCCTCCGATCAATCTGGGCCGTCCATTGATAAGTATTTAATCAAACTTCACCCAGCCTTCCTTCCTTGTCGCGTCTTCACCGTAGCTACCTTCTTCATCGAGTTTTTCATCAGTTCTTCAAGTTCTTCTTCCAAGAAGGCGTGACCCCTCAAATTCTCCATTTGATCATCATCTGAATCCTTGGAAGACAGTTTCGATCGAGATTTCAGCTCAATTTGCGCCAAAACAGGGGTGTTTGAGGGTTTCGGCATCTCTGCTACCCAATCGCTTGTGTCTCGTCCACAAGCCATTTCCGATCATTTGATCTGCTTGTAGGGGTTCTCAGGTGAGCTCAGATGTTCTTCAAATCATCATCGCAAGCCATCCATTGAGACAGAAGAGATTGGACTGGAATTTTCCCAGCTGAGGCAGTTTGAGCAGATTGGTCGATTGAAGCTGCGCTCCACTGATTTGCTGAGCCTAGGGGTTCGAAGCCAGCCCTTGCTTGACGACCAAGGAGATTTTGAGCTTGGGGAGGATTGAGCCTTAGTTATTTAGCTAATTTCAGTTGTTTGTAGCTGTAATTTCTATTACTGCCATTGTTTCGTTTCTGTCTTTGCTTCAGATTAGTTAACTTTGTTTACTGAATTGTTCTAGCTCTAATTAGTGTTTCAATGCTTCAAGTAGATAGTTAGATTGCTTGTTTAGTGATTAATTGAATTTAATTTTAGCTTACTTCCTGTTTAATTGTTGCGTATCAATCTATTTTTCTTGCGTGCCAGTTTTAGAATCTGCAAGTTTCAGTAGTTATCCTGAATTTCGCATCCATAAACCTAGCTTTTCTGAATTGTTTTCGAACACTAGATTGGTGTACTAGATCTTAGTTGTTTGTTTGTCTTCTAATTCAATTAGAAGCTGCATTTCTGCATTCATTATTCTACCTTCCTGCAGATCAATTTCTGAATCAACTTGTTTCTGCACTTGCATCAGTTCTTGGCGAATTAGTTTCCAACTTGAATTCCATTTCTGTTTTTAGTTTCTATTGATGCATGTCAATTTATTTCTGCAAATCTGCATCTTCATTTCTGTACATCCATTGTTTCTGAGTTTTCAGTTTCAATTTCCTGCAAATCAGTCCCTGTTTTGCGTACCAAACTACACTCAGCAGTTCCCAATTTCTGCACATCATAGTTTCTGAAACTCAGCTTCATGACCTGCATTTCAAGTTGTAGTTCCTGAATTTTCCATCAATTTTTACAGTTAGCAGAGTTTGTATTATCTCTGCATTTCTTCAGCTGAGTTTGCATTTTGATTTCAGCCCACAGAGATGTTGCTAGCTAGTAAACCATTGCATCAGCTCGTATATGCATTCCACTTAATTTCATGCTAGCATCAGTCTCAATTTGATCAGCCCATTCCCTGCGTTTAGAGTCAAATTGGTATATAGTTTTCTTATCCTTTGCGTGCCAAGTTTGCTGAAATTTTCTGCAGGATGTATCAAGATAAGTTCAACACTGCTTTGTATCAAAATTTAACTTACCTTTTAGTGAATTGTTGTGATTGAAATCAGTTGCATTCGAACTTGGATCATTTCCGAATTGTAGTTCATGTTTGGCACATAAGTTGTCTTGATTTACTAGCCCACAACTAGTATCAAGTAAGGCTTGGCATTGGTTTTGTATTGGACTATTTTTAGATAGCTTTGCATTTGATTTGGATGTGCTATCAGATCTGTTTTGCAACTTCGGTTAAGTTACCTTGGTTCATTTAGTTCCATTAGTTGAGTTTCTAGTGGCACTTACTTTGTTTGGCTCATCTAGTTGAGTGCCTTTATTTTCATTGCGATTTTATTTCTAATTGAACCCAAAACCCAAATATTTATTTGAAACCCGAAAATTCACAAACGACACATAAACACGAGCTAGAATCAAACAACATCAACTAGTCCCCAGGAAAAATACGACCTGTGGCCCCTTTACTACGTTTTCATATTTTGATTGCAAAAAGGGTTTTCAGCATTTTATTCATTCATATTCAAAATTCTGATGGTCCCACAATTCGTGACAACTTTAACCTAGTATTTCGGGGCCGTCACCCAGCGCTGCTAGTTATGCAGATAGAAAGGCAGGCTGACCTGGAGTTGGCATCCGATTGGAGAACCCCAATCATCACCTACCTCACCCGGGGAACTCTGCCGGCCGACCGCGAGGAGGCTAGGTGGCTCAAGAAGCGTGTGGCCAGATTCACCCTGGTCGGCGATGCCCTCTACAAGAGATCATTTTCTCGACCTCTCCTCAAGTGCCTGAACGAAGAGGACGCCGATTATGTCTTGAGGGAAATTTATCTGGGGATCTGTGGACACCACGCGGGCGCTCGTGCGACGGCCCGGAAGGCGATAATGTCAGGATATTATTGGCCCACCTTGTAGAAAGACGCCAACGAGCTGGTGGCCAAATGCCTGTCCTGCCAGAAGCACCAATGTCTACCGCACCGACCCACGGAAGCTATGAAGGCATCGGTAGTCTCTTGCCCTTTTGACCAGTGGGGCATGGACATTGTGGGACCATTCCCGATTGTCGCCGCTCAGAAGAAATATTTGCTGGTCGCGGTTGACTACTTTTCTAAGTGGATAGAGGCGGAAGCCCTATCGCGCATCACCGAGCGGGCGGTAATGAAGTTCTTGTGGCGAGACATACTATGTCGGTATGGAATCCCACATAAGCTTGTCTCAGATAATGGAAGATAGTTCCAGGGCAGGAAGATACGAGAATGGTGCGCTGAATACGGCATCAAGCAGGCTTTTACTTCTGTAGCCTATCCTCAGAGTAATGGCCAGGCTGAAGTGGCCAATCGGGAGATTCTCAGGGGGTTGAAGACTAAGCTCGACCAAGTCGGCGGAACCTCGGTGGAGGAGCTCCTGAGCATCTTATGGGCCCTACGAACTACTATCAAGGAAGCCACTGGATGCACACCCTTCCAGTTGGTTTACGGAACTGAGGCGGTGATCCCGGTCGAGGTCGGATGCGAATCGGATCGAAGGGCCGCGTATGATGACGATAATCCTGAGAGACGACGTTTGGAGCTGGACTTGGTCAATGAAATTTGTGACAGAGCCGCGACTCGGATGTTTGCGTATAGGCAGAAGATGAAGCAGAGATACGATCGAAGAGTGCTGCCTAAAGAATTCCAAGTGGGCGACCTCGTTTGGAAAAGAATTAAACCGGTGGGGGACATAAGCAAACTGGAGCCGCAGTGGGGAGGACCCTTCAAGATTGTTCAAAAGCTTTCTTCCGGAGCGTACTACTTGGAAAATGAAAAGGGAAAAAGGTTGGATCGATTATAGAGTGCGATCCACCTCCAGCCCTATCGGGTTGCCGAGTGAAAAGATGATGATGTAAGAATAAAACACATCTGACAAGTGGAAGCATATGGTCCTTACCCCGCTCGCAGATGTACCAGGCTCTCGAGCTATACTTCCCGCAGCTCGGCTGCTCAGTAAGACGCGTGGCGCCCCACGCTCCCTGAGTCCTGCGTGACTGTGTGTGCTATTATCCCGCAGATCAGCCTGCCTGACCGTGTGTGCTTTCCTGCAGCTCGGCTGCTCAGTAAAACGCGTGGCACCCCACGCTCCCTGAGTCCTGCCCGACTGTGTGCACTATTATCACGCGGCTCAGCCTGCCTGACCGTGTGTGCTTTCCCGCAGCTCGGCTGCTCAGTAAGACGCGTGGTGCCCCACGCTCCCTGAGTCTTGCCCGACTGTGTGCGCTATTATTCCGTGGCTCAGCCTGCTTGAACGTGTGTGTTTTCCCGTAGCTCGGCTGCTCAGTAAGATTAGTGGTGCCCCACGCTCCCTGAGTCCTGCCCGACTGTGTGCGCTATTATCCCGCGGATCAGCCTGCCTGACCGTGTGTGCTTTCCCGCAGCTCGGCTGCTCAGTAAGACACGTGGCGCCCCACGCTCCCTGAGTCCTGCCCGACTGTGTGCGCTATTATCCCTCAGATCGGCCCGTCCGACGGCGTGTGCTATATTTCCCATGGCTCGGCTGCTTAGTAAGGCGCATGGCGGCCCACGCTCCCTAAGTCCTGCCCGACCGTGTGCGCAAGCTCCTGCCTCGCCAGCAAGTTATAAGGGGACCAGCTTCCGCACCCCATTTGGTTCAGTGTCTCCGATCGGACGCATGGCGGCCCATGCTCCTGAGAATCTGCCTGAGTCAGTGGTTAAACTCCCATCTTTTAACAAATCGCGTTCCCTCGTCGGCTTGGTCCTGGACCCAGAGCAGGGCGATCCGTGCTCCCCACTTATTAGCCCGCCAAGCGGGCGAAATTCTTGAAGTATTAAGACAAGAAAAACTCCGTAACATCTCCCCGACTTGGGTGCCCCTTGTGTCTGTTAGTAATATGAGAGAAGTGCCCTAAGGCAATCGCCTTATGATTGTAATCATTTACTTTAATAAATGAATATTCACTATTTGAGTATACATGTTCGTGTATTTGATTGAGATCTTAAACTCATTTACTGAATGCCCGCAATACAATTCACAGCATGAGAGAATTTGTGATGAATTCACAACTAGTGATTATCTCTACATGTGCAATTGTGAAGTATTGAAATTGTCCCTAGTCGATGAATTGATAAATACGGACACTATCAATTCTGTTGAGACTAGCATGGGTTATTCTCTAATCAGCTGATTCTCACTGGCTGGTGACATTGGGATGTCCGGAGATAAACATGAATGCTAGTTAAGGGAACTAGTTCATTGAAGTGACTGGCTGTAAAACTTCATATGGTAATCTACATATAGATATGTCAATGAAGTTCTTACTGCAGCTTAAGTGCGATGTTCCTTTGACTTGCGGTGTTCAAGTCATCTTCGTCATGAAGACTTATACTTTAACATCTTAAGCAAGCATCTCCAAGAAGGTGTGGACCCAAGATGATTGGGTATAAGCCGAAGTGCTCAAAGATGTTTGAACAGCCTACAAAGGATTCACCACTCCTTGCGAGGAGATGTATACCCAAGGCCTATCGTCGGATTGTTACTCGAAGCCTCTGGCCAGAGCATCACATGTTCCGAGTATGAATCTCTTAGAAACATGAGAGTAATTAGAATCCGTTGGACGAGAAAGACATTACTTGGGTTAGGAGTGACGTAGTCAGCCTAGTGGGGACTGACACACATAGACCGTGTCCTGAACCAAGTGGGTATAAGATGGTGAAGGGAATGAGACACGATTCATTAAAGCTGTTAAAGGTTTCAGAATTATTTCTGAGGTCAACCGTTGATCTTTCGATTAATTGGGGATCATGATGTACTACTAGGTGCCACTCATGATCGTTCTATAATTGGTGAATTATAGACAGCCAACATAAATCGAAAGCCTATTTAGTCACACACACTACGAGTGATCCGAGGGATTTAAAATGAGTTGAAAATTAGATTTTCCGATCAAGAGAGATAAGTTGAATCTGAATTTTTCAGAGACACATCGGAAGCATAAAATGGCTAAGTCTTTTGAAGACTTATTAGACGAATTGAATGAGTTTAATTCGTATGGTTTTAGCTTGGGTTTGGCCGGCTAAAGAGGGTCCCCACCCTCTTTGTTTGGCCGGCCACAACAAAAGGGAAAACCGAATTTTTGGTTCAAATTATAAAATAAACCGAGCGTGGTTTGTTTTATAAAATTATGGATAAAGAAATTTATATAAAGAAATTTATATAAAGAGATTTATTTTTCATGAAAATTAAAATGAATCATGGATTGATTTATTTTATTTTATAAAATCAATAATTGATTGATTTACCATGATAAAGAAATTTATATAAAGAAATTTCTTTCCATAAGAAAAGGGAGACATGGTTATTTTTATCATAAATTAAATTATAATAAAAACTTGGCATGATGGAATAATTCATAGAAAAATTTATATGATAAATTTCTTATGAAAATTTATTCCATAAAAAGGAGACTTGGTGATTGAGAGGCTACTATATAAAGGAACCAAGGCAAGACTTGGAGATTAATCTAAGAGATCTAGAAATAAGCCCTCTCTCTCTCTCCTTCTCTCCCTCTCCCTCCTCTAGTGCCGCCGGCCCTAAAAGGAGGACCCCTTTGTTGTCGTGAGCTTCATCCACCAAGCAACTGCCGAAGAAGAAGAAGCGGGCGTAACTCCTTCCTTCCTCCCGGAATCTTGATTCCGTTCTTCGCTTGGTGGTTAGTCTTCCCATCTCTCTCTTGGTATTCTTGTCGTGCCTTTGGAGAATCTAGTAGTTCTTGTCGGCACAAAACTCGTGGCTTTACGAAGTCATCCCGACGAAAACTCGGCGTGGACGCGAATAGAGGCGGAGCTTCCAAGGGGCGCTTACGGTTGGATCTCGTCCCTTCCTTCGAGTTACGCGAGGTATTAAGTAAATTAATTTACTTTTTGCAAAATTTTAATATATGATCATGTCTACACAATATAAGGTTGCATGCTTAGATGTGTGATTAAATAATTTGGGAAATTATTTATGCTAAATCTTCCGCTGCACGTAATAAATTTTAAAATTACGAACCCACATCCATGTCAACATGCACCCGGTCCCAACAGTGATATCAGAGCCGGTTAGTGTTCGACATAATCATATAATTGTTTTGCAGAAAACTTTGTCATGATCTCAATTTTGGAAAATTTTTCAATTATGGAAACTTTCCAATTATGATAAATTTTAGATTTAGGAATTTCAAAGTTTGGAAATCCTAATGAAATTTCGCAAACTTTTGAAATATCCTTGTTTCTGAAATTTTATGATAATTGTGAAAACTTCCCATTTTGGAAACTTTCCAATTTTGGAAATTTCCTATTTTGAAAATTTTCCAATTTTGGAAATATGTAAGTTTTCTTTGTACCAGAAACTTACAATTATTCTGAAAACCTATTATGGAAATCTCGCGATTTTGGGCACTTTCTTTCAAGAAAGTCTAGACAAATTTATGGATCATTAATTGACAATTAAATTCGAATTGGTTTTAAATTATTAATAAAATTCTTTACTTTGTGGAGTGCCTCGGGGAGCCACCCAAATTAAAGTTAGTTGTTGTAATTTAATTTCCTATTTTGAATAAAATTGTCATGTTTAATTTGGCTACGCCTCGGGGAGCGGCCAAATTAGATTTATACAAATTTCTTTTCTTTG
>JAGFNQ010002604.1:1046508-1071087 GCA_024364735.1 Boesenbergia rotunda | reverse complement strand
TGGATGAAAAGGCTAAGTTGTTGATTTAAGGATGAGATACTAATCCATAGAGCTTAGATTTATGAGAATTGACAATCTTAGGTAATTTCTTTTCATTTGCTTCTAATTATGCTTAAGAAATCTAGGGGATACTTATTTAGTAGTTTCGCGAGACGCTCAAGGTTAAGTGTGGGGGAGTTGATAGATATCATTTTGTTGATTATTTGAGTTGCTAAAATCCATGTTTGACCTATGTTTTTATTGCTTAATTGAGAAATTGCCCTAGGTTTTAGAACATACACTTATTTTGGACTTAATTGCAAATTTATACATATTTGGATTATTTGGCCACTAAATTCTTGATCTATTTTTGTAGGCATGAAAGGTTCATGGATCTAGGGCATATTGGGTCGAACTTGAGTCGGAAGTGACCCGGATCGAGTTATCAAGATTATGATTAAATCTGGGCTGTCCGATTCAAAAGCGGCTAGATCTGAGCCATCGGGGACCATCTGAAGCAATCCGATCTAGGGTTAGGGTTGATCAAGCATTCTGATCATGATCTGAAAGTTTCATCCCAATCAGAGCTAAATCAACCGTTGAATCAAGCTCGGAGGGCTCTAGATCGTCCATTCAAAGACTAAGTTAATCTGGACCATCCATTGCACATCTGGAGGATCCGAGCTACCACGAGGAAGATCCTAACCCCAGATCATCATCATCAAAGTTTGGCTCAAATCAGAGCAAAATCAGCCGTTGGATTTCTTCAAAGCAATCTGAGCCGTCCAATGTTCATTATTTAAGGAAATATTCCTTGCAGCTGACCTTCGTCGCGTCTTCTTCGCCGCAACGTCCCTTCTTCATCTGTTCTTAGTTTTCTTCAGAGTTTTCTTCAATTCAAGGGGCGCGACCCCTCGATTTCTTCACTAGATCGAGTTCTAGGTCGGTGGAAGGGTTCTCGGTGAATTTCCAGAACTAAATTGGCCAAGAACAGAGCTTTTGTGAGGTCTCCGGAGCTCTGCCGTTTGATTTCGTCAACATCGGCTGCGCATCATTTCATCACCCTGAGTAGTTCAGAGGGGTTCCCTGGAGTGCTCGGATTAATCCCGATTCATCATCGCAGCTGAGTTGAAGGAATTGGATGGGTTTTCGGATTTGAGCAGAGATGAGCTGGTTTTGAATTGCAGATGCTGTTCTCCATCGATTTGTTGAGCTTGCGGGTTCGAGGCTCACACTTGCGTGACAAACAAGGAGTACTCGAGCTAGGGAAGGATTGAGGAGTAGATTTCTTTAACTAATTTCAGTTCTTAGCTGTAATTTCATTACTGCCACAATTTTGTTTCTGATTTCTATTTAGTTGCTGTAATTTCTATTTAGACTTGTTTTTGCAGTAGTTAAGATTCAATTCAGTAAGTAAATTAGTTAGTGAGTGAGTTTAGTGCACAAAAGCTTCAAATTATAGCTTATTACTTTGTCCATTTCTTGCGTGCCACTTCTGTTAGCGTTTCTGAATTTCTGTTCTGCATGCCAAGTTTCATTTCTGGTTTTTGCAGTTTCTTTTGAATCCGATTAGTGTTTAGTTTATTTCCTGCAATTAGAGATCACACTTAGTGTATGAATCTAGTTGATCCAAGTTTGCTTCATATTTAGTTTTATTTCGGAATTTCCTTTTGGTCAGCTTGAGTTAATCCTGCATATCAACCCTTAGTTTCTGAAATTTCAGTTTGGTTTCTGCATTCCCCCAATTTATTTCTATGTTTTCGATTCCAGCACATGAAGAGGTTATTGTTTGGTGAACCATTGCATTAGATCTCCACTTGATCAATTTGTTTATGCATTTGGTTGTAGCGTATCAGTTTCCCTGTTTTCAGTTTCCAATTTCTGTACATCCATTGTTTCTGAATTTCAGTTTCAATTTCCTGAAAATCAGTCCCTGTTCTATGTACCAAACTCCACTCAGTAGTTCCCAATTTCTGCACATCATAGTTTCTGAAACTCAGCTTCATGACCTGCATTTCAAGTTGTAGTTCCTGAATTTTCCATCAATTTTTACAGTTAGCAGAGTTTGTATTATTTCTGCATTTCTTCAGCTGAGTTTGCATTTTGATTTCAGCCCACAGAGATGTTGCTAGCTAGTAAACCATTGCATCAGCTCGTATCTGCATTCCACTTAATTTCATGCTAGCATCAGTCTCAATTTGATCAGCTCATTCCCTGCGTTTAGAGTCAAATTGGTATATAGTTTTCTTATCCTTTGCGTGCCAAGTTTGCTGATATTTTCTGCAGGATGTATCAAGATAAGTTTAGCACTGCTTTGTATCAAAATTTAACTTACCTTTTAGTGAATTGCTGTGATTGAAATTAGTTGCATTCGAACTTGGATCATTTCCGAATTGTAGTTCATATTTGGCACATAAGTTGTCTTGATTTACTTGCCCACAACTTGTATCAAGTAAGGCTTGGCATTGGTTTTGTATTGGACTACTTTTAGATAGCTTTGCATTTGATTTGGATGTGCTATCAGATCTGTTTTGCAACTTCGGTTAAGTTACCTTGGTTCATTTAGTTCCATTAGTTGAGTTTCTTAGTGGCACTTACTTTGTTTGGCTCATCTAGTTGAGTGCCTTTATTTTCATTGCGATTTTATTTCTAATTGAACCCAAAACCCAAATATTTATTTGAAATCTGAAAATTCACAAACGACACATAAACACGAGCTCGAATCAAACAACTTCAACTAGTCCCGAGGAAAAATACGACCTGTGGCCCCTTTACTACGTTTTCATATTTTGATTGCAAAAAGGGTTTCCAGCACATTTTTATAAATTCTAAATTCTGATGGTCCCACAATTCGTGACAACTTTAACCTAGTATTTCGGGGCCGTCAGACAGCCTCAGTAGTCTGGTACGCCTCTAGCTCAGATGTCACTTGCTCCCAATCGGAAGTGGCCTCGTCTCGAGCTTGTAATGCTCTTTGCAATTGCTCCTTGATGACTGACAGAACTTCCTTAGAGCGGGCAAGCTTATCTTGTGCCTCAGCTGATTGTTTGGTAGCGGCCGCGAGCTCAACCACCTTTTGGGCGATAATTTCTGCTTGTTGATTCGCCCAAGTGGTGAGACTCTCCTTCCCCGAAAATAGAGGAGCAATCTGCCCTATGAAAAATAAGTTGTCCCTCTGCTGGGCCTCATTTAACTCCTCTTCTAGTGTCTTCACAGCTTCCTGGGCCTCGGTTAGCTCTTCTCGTAGTCTATTAGCCAACTCGGCCTATAGGCAGGCTTCCTCTTGAGCACGAGCAGCATTGGCTAGGGCCTTGTTGGTGGCAATGGTGGGACCGGATAGCTTGGCCTCCAGCTCAGTTACTTGTTTCTCTAAGGACTCTACATGCTTCACCACCAAAGGCACCCGAGCAAATAAATCTAGGTGCTCTATCCATAGTTGAGATGCATGCCTACGATAGTTATTCAGGACGGAAAGAGAGTACACTAAACATCCTACCTTTAGCATGGAGCCGTTGATCCGAGAGTTGACTTCGATGATGTGCTCTTTTTTCAGTCGCTCAGCGTACTAGCCTTTCTTGAACCTCTCCAACAGGCTCCCGAGAAGCGAACATCTGGCCTCCCAGGAGGTCTTTGACACTCCGGAATGGCTTCAAGCTTGTGAATCCGTAGGGGGACTGGAAGGGGTGATTGGCTGGTCTATTACTCGAGGAGTTCCCTCAGTTTCAGGAACCAGAATGGATAGTGATGAGAGACCCCCGGTCAGTGGGATTTCCTTAGGAGCATTGGCCTCTATCTCAGTCGGTGGTGGCTAAGAAGTTGCAATCCTTACCCGCTTGAAGGCTTGCTTAGACACCAAGGTTTTCCGCCTCTTGTGAGGAGCTGGGTGCGGAACGACAGCTGATTCTGAGGGGTCTGATTAGGATCTTCACTGAAGGCTCGGTTGACACTTCAGTCGGGGAACTGGTCGACACCCCTTCTAACACTTGTGGGGGATGGCTCCTGAGGTAGGTTGGGCAGAGATAGAGCTGGAGTCTTCTCTGATTCTGCAGCTAGACTTGACTTGGTCGCTGCATGGGATTCCTCGTAACCTGTCTCCAAAGAGGCTCGGGGAGGCGGCAGGTCAGCATCACCTCTCACCCCGTTTGGTTCATCTCCTGAAACCTCTGGGGTCAACAAAGCTCCCAGATCGACGAGGTTTCATTTTATTATCTTTGTTATCGAGATGTTCAACATGACTTCGTCTGCAACCAAAAAAAGGGAGTATCAATTAGTATTTAAGGCTGGGGAAACAATACAAGTATACCTAAAGGAATCTCTAACTCGGCGGCATTGGGACTTAGTTTAGCTTGGTAGAATAAACCCTTAATGCGAAGCATCTTGGGGTTGTCGAAGTTCATCCCTACCAAAATCCGCCGAGCCCTTTGGAAGCCTTTGCTCTTTTAGTATTTACCAAGGGGTGGGGGTGTAGGAAGCTCTATGATCCACCTGATCGGGAAGTCAAAAGGGACCTGTGACCTTACATAAAAGAACTGCTCTTTCTATCCTTTATGGGATGAAAGGAATCTATCCAGAAATTTATAGCCCAACTAGGCCATGAAATGGAAAGACCTTGGGCTCGTCTACTTTAGGTGGAAGAAGTAATGAAAGAACAGTAGGTCAAAGGAATATCATACAATTTATAAATGATAGTAACACTCAGAATAGTAAAGACATTCAGAGCCATCTCGTGTAGAGGTATTTAGAAATAATAAGATATCTCTTGGAAAAAGTGGGGTATAGGAAATCTTAAATCATACTCCACCTGAGCCATGAAGAAAGTGTAGAATCCTTGTGGCGAGGCATAGGGCACTTGATCAGACCTAGGAACCCTGATCCTATAATCCAAAGAGATCTCATACTCGAGACGAGTTGTAGGGATATGCTCCCTGGATAACATAGACCTAGCGCATTAATACCAAGGGGCTAGATACCTAGGTTCAGTCATTGAAAAAACAAAAGAGGGAGGGAGAAGGAAAAGGGTTTACTAGCATAAGACCGCTAATGGCAAAGGAATCGATGGTGATGTTGAGAGGAGGTAGACGAAGACCCTGCCAATTGGACGCACGAAAATTGAAGACGCGGTGGCCACCAACTCAAATCGTATATATATAGTGTTCAGAAGACTTCCCCTTTTGATCTTGACTGTTAGATCAAGGGAAAGGGGAAGGCATCGTTTCTGATGGAACAAACATTCTCGGAAAGATGACGCTCTCTGACACGAGTGTCGTGCCTCGCCAAGAGGGGACAAACACGTGGCAAGCAAGAGAATAACGCAATAAAGAACCTGACAGTCGATTGACTCTCTCTCTCTCTCTCTTTGGTAAAGCCCGCGCGACCTTTTATGCACGTCTCATTAAATGTGGGGCACACCTTATTAAGGAGGATTAGCCTTCAAATCTCTGACAGAATCGTCACCTTGATTTCGGCATTTCATGCACTGGTGCGACCTCTCGGACATGGCAGTCCAATTAGTTAGATTCACACCTCCTTCAATTGGACTTTAAGAGGGGGTCTTGTAATTGGGGATGTATTAAGAGGCCGCCACTTGTCGACTTGCTAGCGTAGCAACTGTAGGATGAAAATGGAGCACAAGGATTGCTAAGCCAAGATGGTGCTCGCTCGAGCGTCGCTAAGCCAAGAAGGTGCCCGCCTAGGACAACCCACTCGGAAAACCATACACTCGAGAGCCCAAGCAGCCCAGTAGAACACGAAGTTGGCATAGTTTAATGATGGCCGAGCGAGATAAGGTCAATGGGGCCCGGGCAGCAATAGGTGCTCATAGGAGGAGCACTTAGACACATCCTTTTACAAACGATGGTAGAGGGAGGTTGAGTGTCTACCATTAATAGGATAACTAATAACCTTTAAGACACTTGCAGTATATAAAAAAGTAGCATTAATGTGGAGGAGGAGAGCGTATACAAGTAAATGTTTCAATATTAATCTCCAATAATTGACAATAATGACGGTCATAAAAGAGATGCCATTAATATTATTAATGAAGAAAAATGAAGGATCACGACCAGAGAGTATAAAAGGAGTCCAAGAACCACTAAAAGGGGACTGCGTAATCTTCTAAACTCTTCTCTCTTTTTACCCTAAAATCTTTTAAAACTCTACTTCTGACTTAGTGTCGAGTGGCGTCGCGCGCCATTCTAATATTTCTTTTTGAAAGTCTTGTTTTCAGGTCCTGGTCCTACTCACTCTCCCTCAACCTAGAAGCAAGTTCGCACCACTGAAGTCCACCATCCACACTGTTGATTTCTGGAACATCAGTGATTTTATAATGTAATAGTATATTGAGTGGTCATTCTATATTGTGTTTCTGATATTTTTGTACTCCAAGATTCAAATTTGATCTTCTGATAATTTTAGTAATTGATCAGATGCAATAAATCCATGTTAATTTGTTTAGCATTCTGTTTATTTGGTATTTCCTAAGCATTATAACTTCTTCAATTTCTTATAAATCATTGGATGCTTGCTGATACATGCTGATTCTATCACAAGCTTTCTTTACCTGGGCACATTCAACTTTCAATTCATTTACTCTACTAATTTGTCTTCTGAACTCTATAATAGGGTATAGATGGGATTATATAGTGAATTTTTATTATTACCTTAGTTCTGTTTTGTAGATTTTAGCGAGCTTATCATTTACGACAGTATAATTTAACTTCCTTTACATTGTGTCACGCCCCATAGGTCCGAGCTCGCTCGAAAATCGGACAACACCTCCTCTATACAACGGATAATCTGAAACTTTTATACCTACACACACCTCAACCATAATAATATAGCTTAGCCATACTCGGCTGGCGTTCACACCAACACAACCACGCAGTTAAATAATATCACTGACAAATAATAAACATAATAAATATAATCTCCATAGCTAAGCACAGCAAATCAAAATCCAGCGGAAATAAATAAGTACATGTTCGAAGGAAAAACCACATACCATCCAAAACGATAATAAAATCAAAAACAACACTAATGCTATAAAACGACTACGAGTGTACGAAAACCAATAAAACTAATACTCAAACTGAAAGACAGGCGGCTGGATCCTCTTCTGGCGGCATGAGACACAGCTATCGACTACCTGAAACAAAAAGGAGAACAAGGGGTGGTGAGTTCCGGATGGAACTCTGCGGGTATAAGAACAGATAAATACATGGTATATAAAAGGGTAAAACAAGCATAACGATAGCCAAAGGGTATACAGTCTCCGGAATCAAGAATATAAACAAAATGCATCCATACAAATAAAACATACCTGAAAACCATATAACAAGTAGGGGCAAGATCAGAAATCCCCCTATTACCTCAATAAACTGCCAATATTGCTGAACAGATCCACATCATATAATAAATGCAAATCATATCCGTATATGCATGTCAGTCAAATGCAACAATCATAGCTCATTCAATTGCAACAAACACAAGCAAAATGCAAATGCATAATATGCACATGATGTCATGACCTGCACTGTACACACACCAACCACCATTAGGTTGAGTGGACAAGATACAAGTGCCAATACCTGGGGTTATGCAAATACACCACGACAACCGTAGCCCTGATATGAAAAGTCAAAATACCTGTGGCTTAAAATCCCAAAATACCTGTGGGAACTCCAAATACCTGGGGAGTATCAACTGTTTGCACACAACTCCGACCAAGCGTGGCACAACAGGAAAATATACCCGACGACCCGTCTCAACCACCAAGGAGCCCGCGGTCGTCGGCCTGAATGCTATGATGCATGTTACTAATATCCACCTCCTCAATTAAATCCAAAACCATGCGAAAACAGAAAACACCAATAACACCAAAATAAGGAAACATACGTAAAGCACAATCATCACTAAAGTAAATAAACATGCACTAATCTACTGGGTATGGTTATTTAATGCCAATCAAACCCTAGATAGGTCAAATGATTATTCTATAGTACACGCGGTACTCTTAGATCAGAAGTCAAGTGATGAGACTGTATAACTAAACAATTTGGAATTATCACTCAAGGGTCAAGCACGAATAAGTATCAAGCAGGAAAACAAGGCAAATAGATTTAAGATAAAGCAAACCTACTCAAGAAGTAAAACGACCATGCATTTAAGGTAAACGAAACTACAAGAAATCAAGGAAGAAGTACCCGCCTTTAAATGTAGAATATCATATCCATCTTCAAGTCCATAGATCGCATCGAGCTCCAATCCTACAAATACGAAACCATAACTAAGTACCTACCAACATTGTATCATCCTATTAATTAATTAATTACCTTATTACTAATCTCAACCCTTAGTCGTTAATTAATAAATCAACTAGTTAATTAATCAGCAACCAAATCAAGCCATTAACCCATTTTGCCACCCTCTTACACCACCCTTTCTTAATCACCTGATAAGTCACCTTAATCAATTAATTAACTTGCTAATAATTTAAATCATTTATCCTCTTAAGTAGACATCATCTCCTCAATTATTCCAATGATTTATTCAATCAACACTTCCCACTCAGATTCCAATTCCTTATGAATTAATCAATTTAATCCATCCATTAATCACATTATTCTAAATCCTCAAATAAATAATTCAATCATGAGTTAACAATCAATCTTCAATTCCTACTTAATCAACTAATAGCAATTTATCATGAATCAACATACTTAATTAATCTAACCATATCTTAACTCAATTTCATCTAATCAAACCATTACACATATCAATCCATTACCAATTTGATTAATCCACCTATCAATCGATTTTAATCAAACCACTTACCCCAAACTTACTGGTGATGAGTCGACGGGTTGGGGAACACATCCGAGCCTCTTACTTACTCGACATCGGAGGGAAGAAAGATCGCCGGCATCGGCGACCGATCGCTGCAATCCGAGTGTGGCATCAGGTGAGGAAAAGTTCGGGTTGGTGTTGACGCCGATGATAAATCAACGCAGGAAAGGAAATCGCCGAGTTTGCTATGGCGCCGGCAGTTCCTCCGCATGCGACGCTAGGTCTCGGATCGAGGCGAGGAGAGGCGGCGCCCTTTCGGCTGTCTTCGCGAGCGCGAAGAGAGGAGGAGACAAGGGCGGCGCCGGCTCTAGGAAGGTTGGCTCAACTCCGGCGAACGGCGACCGACTGGGAAGAGATCGGCGGCGTCGAGCGGAGAGAAGGGGAAGGAATCGGGCGAGGAAACGAGGGAGTAGGGCACGGGTGAAAGAAAAGGATTATAAATTTATATACACATATAAAATTCAACCTTTTCCTTATATATATATATATATATATATATTATATATATATATATATATATATATATATATATATATATATATATATTCTCTAAAATTCTAATTTTTCCTTAAATAATTCCAAATCAATTCCTTAAATAAATAATTTCAATTAAATCTGCAATAATTTCTAAAAATTCTAAAAAATTCTTTTAAAATTTTTCCTCTGTATGTTTCTAATTTTAACTCCTATTTATAGTGATTTTATATAAATTTACATATATTCCTATATATATATTTATATATTTATTTTATTCTATATATATATTTATTATTTTTTTTACCGTATTTTACACATTGAAAGGTTTATAGATCATTCATGTGTAATAGAATACTATAATCTTTATGAAATACCTAGAATTTTATCTTATTTATAAAAGAATTTGCAATTTTATATATTTGTTTTGGAGAAATGAGTATAAGAATTAAGACGCTGCTATTGTGGCCTATGGTCAAACACGGACTGATATATGTGTTTTCAATTTTATAGTTCATTCTCCTCATACCTCACGACTGTTTTTGTGGCATCAATAGCCAAAGCAAGATGGGGAAGAAGCAACATAGTAAAGATCGGATGTATATAATAAAACTGAGCGGGCAACTGAGTGGGGTGATGCTAACTCTAAAGATAACTCAGTGTCCTTCAAACAATTACCCTTTTACTGCTACTCGTTTGATCCAACATCAAAGTTTTCAATTTTATTTTTATGTTTACCTCCTCAAATTTTTAGTATATTTATGCTCATTTACAGGCTTACTTTCTTACCATTTGAAGACCCAGTTTGTACTTCTGACGGCAGTGTGTTGGATTTGATGCGAGTCATCTTGTAAAATAATGTTAGTTTTGTGTATTTTCTATTAGATTTACAATGAGAATTTGTTTTTTTTATATTGAATACAGGAGTATAGTCCCTTATATTGAATACAGGAGTATACTGAAGGTGCTCTTAGAGAAGAAGATCTAATTCCTCTTACTTTCCAAAAGAATCCTGATGGTAAGCTCATGATGATTTGAATCCTTTTATATAGTTTTTCCCCCAATTTCTTTCCTCTGCATTATAAGATTTTGGGTTTACAAGTTCAATATGAACATATTATGAGTTCCTATATTATATAATTCGTTTAAAGGTAGGATCATTTCAGGGGACTGCTACTAGATATATTAAAAGTTAGAGTGCAGATTTTCATAACATTAATAGTACATGGAATTCAGTAGTGGATAAGATTAGGAATGTTTCAAAATCAATTGTTTAGAAGGTGCATTAGTAGAAAGTAATTTCACGAGAGAGTTAGTGCTTATAGGGATCTTATATGAAAAACAATTAAAATTACGCAGTAAAAAAATGATCCCTCCCAGAGATCCATGTGAAAGTCATATACTACTACGTTTGATAGAAAAGGTTACCTTTATTATGTGCCCTTTAGTACAATTCCGATAGTAATTTGATCAGAATTGTCGTGCCTCTAGTGGTATCCATGCGAACACGCTACATTTGTTGCACGAACTCGGCCTCCAAAAAGAACCACTTTCGTGGTGATAACTACTTGGATGTGGTTCGGACAAGAAGAGGAGAAGAGGCATTGAGAGACTTTTGGCCAAGTGAAGAAGATCAACAACAAGAACAACCTCTTCATTCCACCAAAATGACTCTTTTATATTCGTCTAATGAATACAAAAGGTTTTTAGCTTTTGGTATTCCAAACCTATTAATGGTCATTAATCTCAATGAATACCAAATTCTCTTGGTATTCCTTTCATTAATACTCCATTAATCTCGATGAATATGAAAGTCTCTTGGTCTTCTTTTCATTAATACTCTATTAATCTCTATTAATGAATATTAATCCTATTTCATAGTAGAGTCTAATCCAATAAGTCTAATTCGGATTAGACTTTATCTCATAGTCCAATTGGATTCATTTGAGTCTAACTCAATTAATCCAATTTCAAATTAGACTTCATCACATTTTAGTCAAACTAAAATAAACACATCTCCGAAACAACATCTTCTTTGTATGTAACCTAATATGTTGGTGCAATCGACCCAAGTGTGATCGAGTGGATCATGGGTTTTGATGTGTGTGTCAATATAATTAAGTTAGGATTTCATGTTCATCTAATATGTATATTTGAGTGTGCAGGTTTGTAGGATACACATAGACTTAGTTGGACGTCTTCGAGTCCGGTGAAGGATGGCATGGGGAGACAAGTCGTGGGCTTGCATGCATCTGAGGGACCGTAGACAAAGTAGGAACGATGAGCCGAAGGAAGTGCACTTCGAGGCATACGCGAAGAATGACATGGGGAGACGAGCCGTGGGCTTGCATGCATTCGAGGGACGAGAGTCAAAGTCGAAAAAGGCTTGAAGGCAACAGGTCGAGACTGCTGGAAGCAGGAATGATGAGCCGAGGGAAGCGCACTTCGAGGCATACGCAAAGGATGACATGGGGAGACGAGCGGTGGGCTTGCATCCATCCGAGGGACGAGAGCCAAAGTCGAAGAAGGCTTGAAGGCAACAGGTCAAGGCTGCTGGAGGAAGGGTCAGCTGAGTCGTGAGGGTTCGAGTGCTGAGAGAATTATACATGGGAAGAGAAACCCTAGGTTTAAGTGTAGAGCAGTCGACTGGTGCTTGGATCAGTCAACTGATGAAGAGCACAGAAAGATCAGTCGATTGGTCCTACGATCAGTCGATTGGTGTTGACCAGAATTTGAATCGTCAGGCTGTGACATTCAAATTCACGAGGACCAGTCGACTGGTGTTAGCACCAGTCGACTGGTAACGATCAGAACAGTATTGAGCACTATTTAAGAGGGCTCATCTTTGGCTTAATTTTCTTGGCGAAACAAGCTTGGGTAAAGCCTGTTAGTAGCCTACAAGTCCTCAGAAGTTGTCAAGGGATTGTGGCGAGGTTTCTCCACCCACAAGGAGCGACAAGAGCTAGCCGGAGGTCTTCCAGGGAGCCATCCACCGATGGATCGGGATCGCCCACCTTATGGGCAACCGTGGAGTAGGAGTATCATCTCCGAACCACGTAATGGTTTGGTGTTAGCATTGTTTTAGTTTTCCGCTTACGTTTGTTAACACGTGTAGAAAGAAAATCGAAAAGTAGCTATTCACCCCCCTCTAGCTAAACGTAAAGGTCCCAACATAATAGACTCTTATAAATGCATCTAAAACCATTTTAGATACATAAGAAGCAATGAGTGACATATAACAATGTATCATTGCTACCCAAGTAACGAGAATATTGTGATCCGACCTAACTTTTCCGTGTCTATTATCTTATATGACTTGGTCCTTCTATCCTCGATATCTAGATTGATCAATGAGACATAGACCGTGTTATCCTCTTATCAATCTTTATATTTTTGATCGTCAAATAAACTCACTTAACCAAATGAACTCAATATCTTATATTACTCATTCGAGTATGATCATGCATTTTAGTAGTCCTACTTGATCAAAGGGCCCACAAATATCATTCCCATCATATGAAAAGGATAGATTTCATCTACATTACTTACATCCCTCCGTATAATTTGTTGCATATCTAGTGATCGATTTTATAGTCCACCCTGTTACAGGTGATGTTTGTCGATACCAAAGTACACAACTCCTTATATGGGAACCGTAATGAATTTAGGTCTAAGGACTATTTATACCAATAGTCACTATGAGAAAGTTTATGACACTTATATAATAATCTATGAAACTTTATCATGGCGGATTAATTCAGTACATATTCTCTTATATATATCCATATGTCAACTTGATATCTCATATCTATGATTTGTGAGATCAAGTCATCAATTGACCTACATAATAGTCTCAACGTATTAATATTGCTCTTGTTTATTAATACTTGATTAGGAATATTTAAGAGTACATAGTATCTCGACAGCTTCTCACAATCAATTCAACCAATTATTGTGTTATAGATTAGAATCTACTATTGTAGGATATTATTATAATTATTCAGTTGGCTAAGCATGAAGTAAATATAATAACTAAAATATTATCTTTTATTTATAAATATGATGCTTTATGATTTAAGTCAATTAACTGGTGATTGACTCTTAGGATTTAAAGTGTTGGCATAAAAAACATGCTTAAATATATGAGAAATTTGTAAAAATAAAGAAATATGATATTATTGTTCTAATTGATTTGATATTAGAGTGCATCACTAGTAGCGAGTGACAACATTGATTCACTTATTTTTAGTTGTGGATAATAGCATATACTAAAATGTTATACATGCATTAAATCTTTCCTTATCTCTACTCAACATTTTCCTTTGATTACTAATGGGGTTGGATGGCCCGTGCTCGACATGGGGATGAAGAAGCTAGGGACACAGCATAACCTCTTTTCTCGGGCCTCGAGGCCCCCTTTCGGGGGCGTGCTCGGGAAGGTCAGTCCAAGGATCCCTCACGGAAGCCCCCTCGGGAGGTGGGGCCTCGAGAGTACTTTGGGAGATATCACACCCAAAGACCCCCGAGCTCATCTCGGGAGGCGGAGTCCTCGCAACAACCAACCTCGGGAACTGACCTCCCCCCGCTCAGCGTGGACAGTCATCCCCGCTAGAAAAAGTCCACGTACCCCTCTAATGTCTCAACGATAGAAAGAGTGATAACGGCGCATATTGTTTCAAAAGATATCCCTTTATCATTGAAAGCAGGGGACGTGGCCTAAATATCAGAGATGTAGCACCGATAAAGGGGGCACGACTAGTCTGTCGACATGAGTATAAAAGGTAGACCAACCCCTCCGGTAAGGGGGGTTACGATCTCTCGTTTTTACATATTGTCTTTCATTCTCACCACAATTCGGACAACTTACTAACTTGAGCGTCGGAGTGGACTCCGCCAGACCCCTGCCGGCGTGTCCCCCTAATGCTTGTGTTACTTTCGTAGGACCCCCGAGTTCCTCATTGACGTCATAATCTCCACAGGAGCTGAGCCTCAGTGACTGACCATCGCCGACAACTCCTTCTGGAACAAATTTGGCGTCGTCTATGGGAAACTAATAAAGCACCTGAAGAAGCGCCGATGGTAGGATCGGAGGGGCAACCCTTCACCCTCACGCGAGAGGAATTTGACCGCCTGGTGGCTAGCGCCATCAAGGAAGCCTTGGAGAATCGAACAGGCTGCCCCACGACCAGTGGGTCCGGCGAGGGAGGAGATCCCTAGAATCTCCGCCTCGCATTCCCGAAGGTCCGTCACCCCTGTGGGGCGATAGGACGGTGCAGCTCAAGGCCCTCAGAGAGAATCCCCTAGAGAGGGGGGGGGAATGTAACACCCCAAATTTGTCAATGTAAAATCATGACAATGTATGAAAATGGTTATAATGAAATGATATGAATTTCATGCAATCACATGCTATGAAATGTTATGAATGCATGAAATATTATATTCATGAAATATTATTATCATGAAATATTAGCATGAAATATTATATTCATGAATATGAAATATTAAAAATATTATGAAATAATATTTTTGGAATATTATGAAATATTCTGAATTCATAAAATATTATTCATATTATGAAATTTCATGATGGGCTTGGTTTAATGGGCTTTGACATGGGTTAGTGCAAATTGTGATAAAAAGAGGAGCTAGAAAGGAGGAAGCAAGGATTGAACGACCTCCTAGTTGCACTCACCATGTCATAACCAATGAACCAAGCAATATTTCATGTAGAAGGAATAAGGAACATGCTTGTTAAGTGGGTAAGAGTGAAGAGACATGTCTTTTCATGAGAAAAGTATAAATAAGGGAAGTTGGAGTAACTTCCTTTTCTTTCTTCTTCTTCCTTTTCTCTTCTCCACCGAAACCACCTTCTTTCCCTTCACTTCTTCCATTTTCGAAAATAGCATCCAAGGTTCTAACCCTAGGGCAAATTGCAAGGAGGAAAGCCAAGTATCTTTGCCTTCTACCAAGACCAAGGAGTCTTAGAGAAAAAAATTGAAGAAAAGGCTTTCACATACCCTTCAAGTGTAGGGTACCCTACAATTTTAAGAAGGTTAAAATCCAGCGCTAGGATGTAAGTATCCTCTCGCCTGCAGTATAATGGTTTGTGCATGTTTCCATTGTGTTCTTGTTTTGAAAAAAATGGGAGTTCTCCCTTATAAGACTTTCGGCCACCACCCTTTCATGGGTCTTGGTTACTTCTTATTGCATGTGGAGATTCCTAGAAATTTAGGGTATATGTATATGTGGTTTATCCAAAATATTGCGAACAAAAATCTAGGGTTATGCTTTTGTATAGGTTTCGGCCAACACCCAAGGGGAGGACCTTGGTTACCCTTTGATGCATGTGAAGATCCCTTGGAACTTAGGGTATATTTATATGATGTGTCCTTTCATTTTTGTGATAACAAAAGCTAGGGTTTAGGGCTTGTATGGGTTTCGGCCAAGGTATTGAAAAAAGGGCTAGTGAGAGTTGAGTTATCCTAGAAAACATTCATGCTTAGGGTATGGAATAATATTGTGTACAAGGTGTTTGTATAATTGTGTGTGAAGTTTGGATGTCAAAAATCTAGCCTAGCCTACTCTACAAGGTTTCGGCCAACCCTAGGGGAATTAGGGTTCAAGGTTGAATGATTTTCCTTATGATATATCCATGCTTAATGATATAAGTGAAGTGTTTGTAAGAATGCTTGAATGAATGCTTGGTGGGAAAACCAAATTCCTTACTGGTAACTTTCGGCCAACCCTAGTCCTAGAGTTGGGAAGTACTTGATGAAATCACGAAGCATGCTACTAATTATATGATATGAGTATAATGTATGTGACCTATCTTGTTAGGTATAAAAGCATGCCTTACAGCCCATGGGGCACCCTGATGATATGAACATGATGTGTTTGATGATATGCTTAAAAAGAGATACTCTATTGAAACTGGGATCAAGAGCACCCGAATGCGTGGTGTGTCCCTAGGGGATCAAGAGCACCCGAATGTGTGGTGTGTCCCTTAAAGATGTGACCAAGAGTACCTTTAGGCATATAAAGATATATATGAGTAATTGCATGATAAATTACTTTACTTTGAAAGTTGTGTACCCGACTCGGAAGGGGGTCGTTAAACAAATCCAATGTACATGTTAACTGAAGGTCATGGCATTGGTAGGACGGAAGGGTCCTGCTCTAATTAGATTGGTGGCTCGCTACCCCAATTTATTAGGGAACGCGCTTGATGTGGTACTACAACTGGGCCCAAGATGATGATATGATATTTTTAAGTATTACCTTTATGGAACCTTTTGAAAAACATTTTCTCATTATGTGATGATCTTGTTCCGTAAAGCACTTAGAAATATTGATGTGATATTATGATGCTTATGATTCTATCTTGATATGACCTTGTGCTGTAAAGCACTTAGAAATATGTGATGTGATGCTTATGATGCTTATAGTTCTGTTTTGATTACTGAGTACATGATATGATGTATCGATATGGTTTTGCGAGTAGGCCCGGATTCTTACTAAGCATGTTTTGCTTACTAGTTCCTGTTATTTTTCTTATGCTGCAGATAGCGGTAAGAAATACTTGAACTAAAGGAAGAGGCAGAGGGAAGGCTAGAAGATGTGTGTGGTGATGGCTCGGGAAAGAAAGAAAGATTCTCATCTACCATTTTTGTTTAGAATCTAAATTGCTTCCATTAAAAGATTTCAATTTGTGTTACTATACTTTGATTGTGTGATGACTATGACTACTCTACGGTTGGTCAAGTTAGAGTTATGGAACCTATGTCATGTTAGCTATCTCATGCTACCTTTCTATTATTTGATGCCTTGCTATAGTGTTTAATTAGCTTACTTACAGTAGGTTATGTTTAGATTGTGTCATGCTCTATCTTGCTCAAACCATGTTTAGATCAATAAATTACGAAGTTAAATGATCACCTATTATGTTGGTAAATGATAGGTTTTGCTCAAGCATGCTTACTACTCTTCTTGCATTGAAATTGTTCTATTTGTTATACATGCTTAACATGATGAATGTATGGACCCGTAACCCCGCCTTTAGGGTAGATATAAGGGCGGGCGTTACAAGTTGGTATCAGAGCAGGTTTCCCCTCCATCACACACACATCAAGCTTCCTCCTGCCGCTTCCAAGTAAGAAATCCTAACTCGCTTATTTAATTCATGTACAGTAATGATAGAAATGGAGATGATTAATACTTGTATAACAAGTGAAGATAGAATTAATGCTTATGTAGCATTTGCTGTCTATATGATAGATATGGCTAGAAGGCGTAGTACTAGGGGTAACGAGACAGCACCCCCACCTGATCTGATGCAGGTGATCACTGAGCTGCAGCGTCAGGTCACTGAGCAGCAGCAGATGATAAACACTCTGATGACCCCACAGACTAACACTGCCACCCCTGCGGGAAGTCAGAACGCCATGACCACTGAGCCTCCGACTGCACAGGCGCCCTTGGACACTGCGGCCAGAGCAGTCCGACAGGAAGCCTATTTGATACAGTGGCAGCGACTGAAACCGGATAAGTTCTCCGGCACCTGCGAGCCGTGGGACGCCCAGTCTTGGCTCAAAACAGTGGAAAGCACCGTGGAACTTCTTGACTGGCCGGAACACGAGAAGGTCAAGTGTGTCTCGTTCTGCCTCTCCGGCGATGCTCGGATGTGGTGGGAACGGGTGAAGGCGAGAAGAGCAGTGGACCAGATGAAATGGAAGGATTTTGAGTCGGAATTTCTGGAGGAGTTCTTCCATATGAGGGTGACCAACAGACATTTTGATGAGTTCACCGAATTTCGACAGGGGAATCTCTCTGTCAACGAGGCCGTCCAGGAATTTAACCGACTGGCACGATTATGTCCGGAGCTGGTCAGTACTGAAAAGGAAAGGGTCAGATTAATGCTAAGAATGCTCAGGCCCGACATCGCTCTGAGTGTAGCCGGTGGCGTTCATAGGCCACAGACTGCAGAGGAGTTAGTCAGCGGCGCCCTGAATGCTGAGCACTATCTGAAGAATATTAACCAGCAGAGCCAACCCCTGACTGCCAGCAAGAGTCAGAATCAGTCGGGAGGTCAAAAACCTCCAAATAGTAACCCCCACTGGAAAAAGAACCACAACGGAAAGAGGAAGCCATGGGAGAAACCTGCCAGTGGTTATTTAGGCAAGAAGCCTAAGCATCCTCCTTGTGCCACTTGTGGAAAGATGCACCTAGGGACATGCTTATTGGGTGCCAGGAGATGTTTCACTTGTGGGAAGGAAGGACATTTTGCCAGAGAGTGTCCTACTGCCGCTAAGGCGCCTCAGCAGCAGTATATTCAGCACAAAGGTGCTCCTCCCCAGCTTCACCATATGCAGGCTGCTATTGATGGTACTCCTATTTCTCAGGGGCGATTAGAAGCCCCGCTTGCTACAACAAACGCCCGGGTTTTCTCGCTTACAAAGGAAGACGTGGCGATTGCCTCTACCGTTGTCACAGGTCAGATAATTATTTACAGTCATCCTGCTACTGCATTATTTGACACTGGGGCAACGCATTCCTTTATTTCTATGCTATATGCCACGAGATATGATATGCCACTGCAAGAACTAGATTGCAAGTTTCTGACTACATTGCCCTCGGGAGAGGTGATGCCCTCTACCCAAATGCTCCGGGCCGCACCGATCAGCATCGCAGATAGAGAACTCTACTGCGATCTAATAGTGCTTGATATGGCCGATTATGATCTGATATTGGGCATGGATTTCTTGAATAAATATGGCGCGTCTATCGAGTGCCGTAAACGAAGGGTTATCTTCCGACCCGAGACGGGAATTCTCTTTGAATTTATCGGCGAGCCGAAGAAGAAGACTGGCAAATTCTTATCGGCTCTGAAAGCAAGGAAAATGTTAGAGAATGGATGCTCTGGGTTTCTAGCTCATGTGGTTGATACCAGTCCTACAGAGGACCCGAAGCTAGAAGATGTCGAAGTCGTATGCAACTTTCCAGAGGTATTTCCTGACGACTTACCTGGGTTAGCACCTGGAAGAGATGTTGAATTTGCTATTGATTTGATTCCTGGTACTAATCCCATCTCGAAAGCACCATACCAGATGGCGCCGACTGAATTGAAAGAGTTGCAAGGACAGCTACAAGAGCTACTCGACAAGGGACTTATCCGCCCTAGTCATTCCCCCTGGGGAGCTCCTGTACTGTTCGTGAAAAAGAAGGACGGGTCGATGCGTATGTGTATCGACTATCGGGCATTAAACAATGTGACCGTAAAGAACAGGTACCCTCTACCCAGGATAGATGACATGTTCGATCAGTTAAAGGGAGCTACGGTTTTCTCTAAGATTGATCTGAGGTCTGGTTATCACCAAGTCCGGGTGAAAAATGAGGATATACCCAAAACTACTTTCCGGACGAGATACGGACATTATGAGTTCGTAGTGATGCCGTTTGGAGTCACTAATGCTCCGGCAATATTCATGGACCTTATGAATCGGATTTTCTCGACATTTCTCGACAGATTTGTGATCGTCTTCATCGACGACATTCTTATTTATTCGAGGACTTCCGAAGAGCATGCGGAGCACCTGAGTATAGTATTACAGATTCTTCAGAAAGAACAACTGTATGCTAAATTTTCGAAATGTGAGTTCTGGCTGAATCAAGTGTCATTCTTGGGACATATCATCTCCAAGGATGGAGTGATGGTCGACCCAATCAAAAATTGAGGCCGTAAGTAACTGGTCCAGACCCAAGAATGCCAGCGAGGTCAGAAGTTTTCTGGGGCTAGCAGGCTATTACAGAAAATTCGTAGAGAACTTCTCTCGGATTGCAGCTCCTATGACAGCTCTGACAAAGAAGGATAAGAAATATGTATGGACCGAGGAATGTGAGAAGAGCTTCTCTGAATTGAAAAGGAGGCTGACTAGCGCTCCTATATTGACTCTTCCCGAAAGTGATACGGGTTTCGATATGTACAGCGACGCATCCAAACTGGGACTCGGAGCTGTGCTTATGCAAAATGGAAAGGTAATTGCCTATGCCTCTAGGTAATTAAAGGAACATGAAAAGAATTATCCTACCATGATTTGAAATTAGCAGCGGTGGTCTTTGCGCTGAAAATATGGAGGCATTATTTATATGGCACTCAGTGCAAGTCTTTACTGACACCAGAGTCTGCGGTATTTCTTCACCCAGAAGGACCTGAATATGCGACAACGCCGATGGCTCGAGTTGGTCAAGGACTACGACTGTGAGATCTTGTACCATCCGGGAAAAGCCAACAAGGTAGCAGATGCTCTCAGTAGAAAATCATGTGCTGCTTTAATATCCTTGTCGGCCTTGTCACGACCCTTAGGGGAAGAAATTATGGATTTCGGAATCGAGATTATATCGGGACAGCTTTCTACTCTACAGATTGCGCCGACATTATTTGATGGTATTCTGGAGAAGCAGAATCTTGATCCGAGTCTTCGGAGAATCAGGCAAGAGATTCTTGAAGGCAAGGACGAGGGATTCCGGATTGCCGATAGCGGAGTCTTATATCTCCGGGATCGATTATGCGTTCCCGACGACTCCGACTTACGGACGAGGATACTCGAGGAAGCTCACGGCACACCTTATGCGATGCATCCTGGGTCTACCAAGATGTATCAAGATCTGAAGGGCAAATTTTGGTGGTCCGGCATGAAGAAAGATGTAGCCCATTATATCAGCATGTGTTTGACCTGCCAGAGGGTCAAAGCAGAACACCAGAGACCTGGGGGAGTTCTGCAGCCTCTACCTATTCCCGAGTGGAAATGGGAGGACATATCTATGGATTTCATAACAGGGCTACCTCGGACTACGAATGGATATGATAGTATATGGGTTATTGTGGACCGACTGACCAAGTCCGCACATTTTCTGGCTATCAGGATGACTTATTCAGTTGAGCAGTTGGCTCAACTGTACGTCAAGGAGATTGTCCGACTACACGGGATTCCCAAGATCATTGTCTCTGATCGAGATGGTCGATTTACTTCTGATTTTTAGGGGCACGTGCAGAAGGCCCTTGGCACGAAGCTGAAGTTCAGTACAGCCTTTCACCCCCAGACTGACGGGCAGACTGAACGAGTAAACCAGATACTAGAAGATATGTTACGAGCTTGCGCCTTGGACTTCAAGGGAAGCTGGTGTCGATACCTGAGCCTGGCAGAGTTTGCTTATAACAACAGTTATCAGGCTACTATCGGGATGGCACCGTACGAAGCACTGTACGGAAGAAAATGCAGATCTCCTTTATGCTGGCATGAGAGTGGTGAAAAGAGGGAGATGGGACTCCAGACCGATATTATTGATGAGACCACTCAGGCTATAAAGAATATCCGTCAGCGGATAGAGACTGCTCAGAGTCGGCAGAAGAGCTACGCCGATAAACGACGTCGACCACTTGAGTTCGAGGTTGGGGATTCGGTATTTCTGAAGGTAGCCCCTATGAAAGGGGTGATGAGATTTGGAAAGAAGGGGAAACTGAGTCCGCGATACGTGGGACCCTACCAGATTTTGAGACGAGTAGGCAAGGTGGCCTACGAACTGGAGTTACCGCCAGAAATGGCGGCTATCCACAACGTCTTCCATGTGTCGATGCTCAAGAAGTGTATCCCTGATGCGATTCAAATGATAGAACCCCCACCAGTGCAAGAACAGGAGAGCCTTAGTTCCGAACGCCGGCCGATCCAGATCCTCGATCGGGAAGTTAAAAGGCTAAGGAACAAGGAAATACCCTTAGTGAAAGTTCTGTGGCGGAACAAGCAGTTCGAAGAAGCCACCTGGGAACAGGAAGATACGATGCGATCAAAGTACCCGGAACTGTTTTAAGTTCGGGACGAACTTTCTATAAGAGGGGGAGGATTGTAACACCCCAAATTTGTCAATGTAAAATCATGACAATGTATGAAAATGGTTATAATGAAATGATATGAATTTCATGCAATCACATGCTATGAAATGTTATGAATGCATGAAATATTATATTCATGAAATATTATTATCATGAAATATTAGCATGAAATATTATATTCATGAATATGGAATATTAAAAATATTATGAAATAATATTTTTGGAATATTATGAAATATTCTGAATTCATAAAATATTATTCATATTATGAAATTTCATGATGGGCTTGGTTTAATGGGCTTTGACATGGGTTAGTGCAAATTGTGATAAAAAGAGGAGCTAGAAAGGAGGAAGCAAGGATTGAACCTTGGACCTCCTAGTTGCACTCACCATGTCATAACCAATGAACCAAGCAATATTTCATGTAGAAGGAATAAGGAACATGCTTGTTAAGTGGGTAAGAGTGAAGAGACATGTCTTTTCATGAGAAAAGTATAAATAAGGGAAGTTGGAGTAACTTCCTTTTCTTTCTTCTTCTTCCTTTTCTCTTCTCCACCGAAACCACCTTCTTTCCCTTCACTTCTTCCATTTTCGAAAATAGCATCCAAGGTTCTAACCCTAGGGCAAATTGCAAGGAGGAAAGCCAAGTATCTTTGCCTTCTACCAAGACCAAGGAGTCTTAGAGAAAAAAAAATTGAAGAAAAGGCTTTCACATACCTTCAAGTAGGGTACCCTACAATTTTAAGAAGGTTAAAATCCAGCGCTAGGATGTAAGTATCCTCTCGCCTGCAGTATAATGGTTTGTGCATGTTTCCATTGTGTTCTTGTTTTGAAAAAAATGGGAGTTCTCCCTTATAAGACTTTCGGCCACCACCCTTTCATGGGTCTTGGTTACTTCTTATTGCATGTGGAGATTCCTAGAAATTTAGGGTATATGTATATGTGGTTTATCCAAAATATTGTGAACAAAAATCTAGGGTTATGCCTTTGTATAGGTTTCGGCCAACACCCAAGGGAAGGACCTTGGTTACCCTTTGATGCATGTGAAGATCCCTTGGAACTTAGGGTATATTTATATGATGTGTCCTTTCATTTTTGTGATAACAAAAGCTAGGGTTTAGGGCTTGTATGGGTTTCGGCCAAGGTATTGAAAAAGGGGCTAGTGAGAGTTGAGTTATCCTAGAAAACATTCATGCTTAGGGTATGGAATAATATTGTATACAAGGTGTTTGTATAATTGTGTGTGAAGTTTGGATGTCAAAAAAATCTAGCCTAGCCTACTCTACAAGGTTTCGGCCAACCCTAGGGGAATTAGGGTTCAAGGTTGAATGATTTTCCTTATGATATATCCATGCTTAATGATATAAGTGAAGTGTTTGTAAGAATGCTTGAATGAATGCTTGGTGGGAAAACCAAATTCCTTACTGGTAACTTTCGGCCAACCCTAGTCCTAGAGTTGGGAAGTACTTGATGAAATCACGAAGCATGCTACTAATTATATGATATGAGTATAATGTATGTGACCTATCTTGTTAGGTATAAAAGCATGCCTTACAGCCCATGGGGCACCCTGATGATATGAACATGATGTGTTTGATGATATGCTTAAAAAGAGATACTCTATTGAAACTGGGATCAAGAGCACCCGAATGCGTGGTGTGTCCCTAGGGGATCAAGAGCACCCGAATGTGTGGTGTGTCCCTTAAAGATGTGACCAAGAGTACCTTTAGGCATATAAAGATATATATGAGTAATTGCATGATAAATTACTTTACTTTGAAAGTTGTGTACCCGACTCGGAAGGGGGTCGTTAAACAAATCCAATGTACATGTTAACTGAAGGTCATGGCATTGGTAGGACGAAAGGGTCCTGCTCTAATTAGATTGGTGGCTCGCTACCCCAATTTATTAGGGAACGCGCTTGATGTGGTACTACAACTGGGTCCAAGATGATGATATGATATTTTTAAGTATTACCTTTATGGAACCTTTTGAAAAACATTTTCTCATTATGTGATGATCTTGTTCCGTAAAGCACTTAGAAATATTGATGTGATGTTATGATGCTTATGATTCTATCTTGATATGACCTTGTGCTGTAAAGCACTTAGAAATATGTGATGTGATGCTTATGATGCTTATAGTTCTGTTTTGATTACTGAGTACATGATATGATGTATCGATATGGTTTTGTGAGTAGGCCCGGATTCTTACTAAGCATGTTTTGCTTACTAGTTCCTGTTATTTTTCTTATGCTGCAGATAGCGGTAAGAAATACTTGAACTAAAGGAAGAGGCAGAGGGAAGGCTAGAAGATGTGTGTGGTGATGGCTCGGGAAAGAAAGAAAGATTCTCATCTACCATTTTTGTTTAGAATCTAAATTGCTTCCGTTAAAAGAT
>JAGFNQ010002604.1:956268-1045740 GCA_024364735.1 Boesenbergia rotunda | reverse complement strand
ACTCTACACCTTTGTTTTACACAACCAGTCGACTGATATACCAGTCGACTGGTCGGGCCACCGAATGTTTTTGTGCCCGATACCAGTCGACTGGTGTTTTCCCAGTCGACTGGTAGTTCTAAAAATCCAGATTTCAGAGTTTCAGAATGTGCCAAAGTCAACCTATTTCGTACCAAATGCTCCATAAATTCATATCTAAGCTTCCTAACAGGTCTACAATGATTCTAGGGCATTTGATACATGTTTTTAGAGGGTTTCTAGTAGGAATAGCAACTTAGAAATCATAAAAGCGACATGTAGAAGCATAAACATGAATGTGCCAAGTTTGTATCAACTTCTTATTGTAACTATTCATTTCCCATATCTAAAAGCATCCTTAGCTACTACATGTCATTCTATATGGTGCATTAATCTTAGAACAAGCATATCCTGAGAATTTAGCATGTAGATCATAAGTATCAAGTTCTTACCCCTAAAGCTTAAGCATGGATCCAAATCACCATATTACAAGCAAATGACTCATGACATTCAAGCATTCACAAAACCAATATTAAGTCAGGTAAGTAAACTACTTCAAGCATACTAGGCACCACGAATACAAGTCTAATTAAGTTCATGCATGGTTCACATCATATATTGCGGAATAACTAAAGAAGCATAATAAAGACTATTTCTATGCTTTGCAAGTTCCGAAGACTTTTATTCCAACTCCACCATCACACACACTTTGCATCAAGCCCGCCGCCTCCGCTACTAGTGCTTTCCTTTACCTGTATCTGCAGTATAAGGAAATGCAAACTAATAAGCATAAAGCTTAGTAAATACCATCTAGCCTCACAAAATTATGAAAACTCGAATTATGCTTTTGTAAAACATGCTATGCACATACATGCTCATATCCATAAGTAATCATGCTAGGCTCATGCTAAAATACTTATCATAGAGTGTCATGGCATATAACTGAGACATGACACATACTGAACTAAAACTGAAAAGTAAGCTATAGCATGGCATACATATCTGAACTGGAACTGAAACTAACTAACATAAAACTAATTATTAAATTCACCACATGCTAATATGAATTTCTGAAAACTAAATACATATAGTAGGTGAAAGTAATAATCAACTGCTGTGGGCCCGGCAATGTACCAACTGTGCGCGCATCCCTAATAAACCCGAGGTAGCAAATCCCGAATCCATTAGGGTTCTACTAGGTTATCTAAACCTAGGGGCAACTAGGAGCCCATCCCATACTAGGTTATCTAAACCTAGAGGCAACTTGGAGCCTATCCCTGGACCGAAGTCCGGTACAATGCCAACTGAAAATAAAATAGTCCTTTATACTTTTCTTTCCTTTCTGATTCTTGCTTTTACTAGGTTATCTAAACCTAGGGGCAACTAGGAGCCCATCCCGTTGGACCTTGGTCCCAATCATAAACTGAAGCAAGAATTTCTATTCTTTAATGCTTTCTATAGCATTAACTGAACTAAACATTTTAACAACCACCTAACGTGCGTGCTTGTTCATAATTTACGATTTCTAATCGTAAAGCATAAATAAAGGAAATAAGGCATATGAAAAATCAACCGAAACTCCTTATACTGCAGGTGAGGGATACTTACATCCTGCGCTAGGTTTTCCTTACGAATAAAATCTGAAATTCCGAGGGAACGTCGAACTTCGACGTTCTTCTTGCTCCTTGGCGTTCTCCTCGCGTCTACGAGAATTCTCGTAGAGAATAGGGCCTCTTGAGACCTTCCCTTGGCTTCCCCTTTGTCTTGGGCGGCAAGAGAAGAGGAGAAGAGGAAGAAAACGCAAGAGAGGAAGAGGAGAGAGGAGGGGGCGTCGGCGCACCTAGGGCTCACGCAACCTCAAAACACCTCCTTTAATTCTTTAATTCCTTATTTATATTAAGTTATACAATAAACCCTAAGTTAAATACTAACTTTACCTTATTTATCCTTCCCTCTATTCTATTTCAATGAAAACAGATTAGCCCACTTGTAAGTCTTTCTCTTCTCAAGTTATAGGTCTTGGGTTCAAACCCCACTTAAATCTTTTTACTGCGCATTCTGTTTTTATTCATTTTTGCCTTATTTGTCCATGGAAAAATTCTATAAAAATATCCATAAATTCAGAATTAATTCTAGGATATTTCTAAAATTAGGTTTGAGAATTTTCGGGCGTTACAATCCCCCATACCTTATAAAAAGTTCATCCTCGAACTTAAAACAACTCTGGGTATTTCTGCCTCATGCTGTCCTCTGGTTCCCATGTTGCCTCTTCTACTCTGTGATTTTGCCATATGACTTTCACTAATGGTACCTCCTTGTTTCACAATTTCTTAACTGCTCGGTCTATTATCTGAATAGGCCGACTATCATAACTGAGATCTTCGCGAACTTGTACCGTCTGTGGCTCTATCACCTGGGTGGCATCTGGGATATGCTTCTTCAGCATGGAAACATGAAATACATTGTGGATAGCTGACATCTCCTGAGGTAGCTCCAACTCATAAGCTACTTTGCCAACTCTTCTAGTGATGGGGTATGGTCCTACATATCTGGGACTTAGCTTGCCCTTCTTCCCAAAACGCATTACTCCCTTCATGGGAGCCACTCTAAGGAACACTGTATCCCCAACTTCAAACTCTAATGGTCTGCGCCGTGTATCAGCATAACTTTTCTGGCGGCTCTGTGCTGTTTCTATTCTCTGGCGGATCTGCTGTATGGCTACGGTGGTATCATCTATAAAATCTGTCTGTAGGCCTAACTCTTGCCTCTCACCACCCTCGTACCTGCAGATAGGAGATCTACACCTCCGCCCATATAAAGCCTCATAGGGTGCCATGCCGATAGTGGCCTGATTAATATTGTTGTAAGCGAATTCCGCTAAGCACAAGTATCTGCACCAACTGCCCTTGAAATCTAAAGCACAAGCTCTGAGCATATCTTCTAGTACTTGATTAACTCTCTCTGTCTGACCATCTGTCTGAGGATGGAAAGCTGTGCTAAACTTTAGTTTGGTGCCTAGTGCTGTCTGTACGCACTCCCAGAAGTGCGAAGTGAACCTACTGTCCCTATCTGAAATGATAGTCCTAGGGACTCCATGTAGTCTGACGATCTCCTTGAGGTATAACTGAGCTAGCTGTTCCATTGAATAGGAGATCCTGATAGCTAGGAAGTGGGCAAACTTAGTCAACCTGTCTACTATTACCCAGATTGCATCATACCCATTCGTTGTTCTGGGTAGTCCCACTATAAAATCCATGGAAATATCTTCCCATTTCCATTCTGAAATCTGAATAGGCTGCAGAACTCCTCCTGGCCTCTGATGTTCTGCCTTGACCCTTTGGCATGTCAGACAGGTACTGACATATCTGGCGATGTCTCTCTTCATCCCAGGCCACCAAAAACGTCCCCTGAGGTCTTGGTACATTTTGGTGGAACCAGGATGCATCGCATAAGGAGATCTATGTGCGTCCTCTAGGATCTTCCTTCGGAGCTCTTCTTGGTTCGGAACACATAAGCGGTCACCGTAGTACAGTGTCCCATTATCTGATAGGCGAAATTCTCCATTTTCGGCTTCTGCTATCCCCTGCTTGATTTTCTGAAAGTCAGGATCTTGATCCTGTGCTTCTGGATGTCTTCAATCAAGGTTGACACTAATGTCAAAGTGGAGAGCTGCCCAACTAAAATTTCCAGTCCGAACTCTGATAACTCTTTCCGAAGGGGCTGTGACATCGTGGACAAAGCTAGTAGGGTGGCACTAGATTTTCTGCTAAGTGCATCTGCCACCTTATTAGCTTTACCTGGATGGTAGAGGATGTCAATGTCATAATCCTTGACTAGCTCAAGCCACCTGCGTTGTCTCATGTTCAGATCCTTCTGAGTAAAGAAATACTTTAGACTCTGATGATCTGTGAAAATCCTACACTGAGCTCCGTATAAGTAATGCCTCCAAATCTTGAGAGCGAACACTACTGCAGCTAGCTCAAGGTCATGGGTAGGGTAATTCTTCTCATAATCCTTGAGTTGTCTAGAGGCATAGGCAATAACCTTGCCATTCTGCATTAGCACTGCTCCAAGTCCTAATTTAGACGCATCGCTATATATGTCAAAGCTGTCAGTGGTCTCTGGAAAAGTCAGGATGGGAGCACTAGTCAATCTTCTCTTTAATTCTATAAAACTGTTCTCGCAGTCCTCTGCCCACTGAAACTTTCTGTTCTTTCTGGTAAGAGCTGTCAGTGGGGAGGCTATTCTGGAGAAATCCTCTACAAACTTCCTGTAGTAACCGGCTAAACCCAGAAAACTTCTGATCTCACTGGCATTCATCGGTCTAGCCCAATTACTTACTGCTTATATTTTGCTGGGGTCTACCACACACCATCCTTGGAGATGATGTGACCCAGAAAAGACACCTGATCGAGCCAAAACTCGCACTTGGAGAATTTCGCATAGAGTTGGCTCCGCTGAAGAATTTCTAACACTGTTTTCAGGTGTTCTGCGTGTTCCTTCTGAGTCCTGGAATATATCAGAATATCATCGATGAAGACGATAACAAACTTATCTAAATATTCTCGGAACACTCTGTTCATGAGGTCCATGAAAGTCGCTAGAGCGTTCGTTACGCCAAAAGACATAACTACAAACTCATAGTGTCCGTATCTTGTTCTGAAAGCTGTCTTGGGGATGCCACCTTCCTTATCTTTCACCTGGTGATATCCCGATCTCAAGTCTATTTTTGAGAACACGGCTGCTCCCTTTAGCTGATCGAACAAGTCGTCAATTCTTAGCAAGGGATACTTGTTCTTGATGGTGACTTGATTCAACGCCCGGTAATCTATACACAAGCGCCTGGACCCGTCTTTCTTCTTCACGAACAATACGGGAGCTCCCCAAGGTGAATGACTAGGGCGTATGAAGCCCTTGTCGAGCCGCTCCTGTAGTTGCTCCTGAAGTTCTCTTATTTCTGCTAGAGCCATACGGTATAGTGCTTTTGAAATGGGATTGGTACCTGGAATGAGATATATCTCAAACTCTATCTCCCTGTCTGGCGCTAAGCCTGGTAACTCGTCAGGGAAGGCTGCTGGGTAGTCACATACCACTGGGACCTCTTCTAGCTTTTGGTCTTTCTCTTGTTCGGTATTGACTACATGTGCTAGAAATCCGGTACATCCTGAATCCAGCAGTTTCTGTGCTTTTAAAGCTGAGAGAAATTTCTTGGCTTTTCTCTTGGGTTCTCCGATGTATTCAAACTGCACTCCTTCTTCAGGTTGGAATATGACTTTCCTTTTACGACATTCTATGGAGGCACCGTACTTGATTAGGAAGTCCATTCTAAAAATGACATCATAATCAGTCATATCCAGCACTATCAGATCACCATAAAGTTATCTGCCTGCTATACTGACTGGCACTGCACGAAGCCAGTGCGTGGATGCTATAATCTCTCCTGAAGGTAGGGTGGTTAAGAATTGGCCACTGAGTACATCCGGAGGTATAGTTAACTTCTCTGCGAACGCCCTGGGGTTTCTGAGTTCCTGAACTACCTTGGCCTTTACTTTCTATCATGACTGACTTCTGTTGTTGCATGCTATTCAGGTAGTGCTCGGTGATCAGAGCACTACTAACTAGTTCTTCTGAGGTTTGCGGCCTATGGACGCCGCTGGCCACATTCAATGCTATTTCTGGCCTTAACATCTTGAGCATTAGCCTGACTCGCTCTCGTTCAGTGCTGACCAGTTCAGGGCACAGGTGAGCCAGTCTGTTGAATCTCTTCACGGCTTCCTCTACTGAGAGGTTACCTTGACGAAATTCAGTGAATTCATCATAATGCCGGTTGGTAACCCGCATATGAAAGAATTCTTCGAAGAACTATGCTTCGAAGTTGGCCCACGTCATCTGATTTATGTCTCGCTTGGCCTTCACCCTTTCCCACCACATTCTAGCATCTCCTGCTAGGCAGAAGGAGGTGCACTTCACTTTCTCATGTTCTGGCCAGTCCAGAAGCTCCATGGTACTCTCTAGGGTTTTGAACCAGGCTTGTGCATCCCATGGTTCACTAGGGCCTGAAAAGGTTTCTAGTTTGAGTTTTTGCCACTGCACCAGATATGCTTCTCTTTTAGCTCCTACTACTGGGGCTTCTGGTGCTATTGGTGGGATTGATGCTCAAGGTGGAACCTCTATCACTATTGGGGTTTCCACATTTGGTCCTGGCGTGCAGTAGGTGTGGTTTACTGATTAGCCCTTAAAGTGGCTACCTCTTGCAGCTGCTCAACTATCTGTCTCTGGAGCTGAGCCACTATCTCCACGAGATTAGGTGGAGTCACTATGTCAGTTGCCTCCTATTGAGGCTCAGTAGCTGGTGCCCTTCTAGTTGGGTGTCCTCTAGCCATTATCAAAATAGCAGAGGACATACAGTTCATATTCTAATTCTCAAAACATGCTATCAGATATAACTAAAGTATTAAACATGTCTCCGTTAACTGTAAACAAGAACTGACTAGAACACAGATAGCATGAATAACATGAAAATACTATAAATCTGAAAGCAAGAAAATATGGTAATGTGAGAGATACTCTTACATGGAAGCTCCAGGTCTGATGCTGATGTGTGTGAGGAGGAAAGATAGAACCTCGCTCTGATACCACTCTGTAACGACCCGCCTTCTGGTACTAAGCTTTAAGGCGGATCGCTACTAACTACTAACTGACTAAATACTGATTTCTGATAATGTTAAACAAACTGGGAGAATTTAAAATTTCTTATTTCGCTATTTACTGAACTAACAATTCATAATCATGCTTAAAGTACTAACCAGCCAAAATAAAATAAAAACTTTAATTTTATTACCTTGGCTAGGATTCGATCCCCCAACCTCTGCATTGCATGACTAAAGCACTAACCAGCTACTCTACACCAATTTTGTTTTACACAACCAGTTGACTGATTTATACCAGTCGACTGGTCGGGCCACCGAATGTTTTTGTGCCCGATACCAGTCGACTGGTGTTTTCCCAGTCGACTGGTAGTTCTAAAAACCCAGATTTCAGAGTTTCAGAATGTGCCAAAGTCGACCTATTCCGTACCAAATGCTCCATAAATTCATATCTAAGCTTCCTAACAGGTCTACAATGATTCTAGGGCATTTGATACATGTTTTTAGAGGGTTTCTAGCAGGAATAGCAACTTAGAAATCATAAAAGCGACATGTAGAAGCATAAACATGAATGTGCCAAGTTTGTATCAACTTCTTATTGTAACTATTCATTTCCCATATCTAAAAGCATCCTTAGCTACTACATGTCATTCTATATGGTGCATTAATCTTAGAACAAGCATATCCTAAGAATTTAGTGTTAGGATCGATACGCCTTGCTAGAGGGGGGGGGGGTGAATAGCGATTTTCCGAACCCCCTTGTTCCTGCGTTGTTAGTAGCACAGCGGAATATACAAAAACAAACCAAACAACGCTAACAACCTGATTTAGTTGGTATCCACCCTGGCCGGGTGACTAATCCAATAATCCGTCGGTGGATCACTCCCCGGATAACCTCCGGCTATCACGTGTCGCTCCTTGTGGGTGGAGAAACCTCACCACAACACCAACCAAAACTCTGGACACGAAGACCAAGACAAGTTTCGTCAAGAAACTCAGCCACCACGACGTCCTCTTTAAATAGGACTCGGGGCTGATTTCTCGCTACCAGTCGACTGCCCCCAGGGCAGTCGACTGGTGCCAGCCAAATTCGACCGTTGACACTCCCAACGTTCGAATTTGCCAGCTCACCAGCCACCTACCAGTCGACTGCCCCCAGGGCAGTCGACTGGTCCCTAGCTGAACCCTATCCCGAGTACATTCACACAGCACTCGATCCTCACGACTCGACTGACTCCTCCTCCGTAGTCTCAATTGTTGCCTTCGCGCCCTCTTCATCTTCGGCCCTCGTCCCTCGGATGCGCACGCAGACCTCCAGTTTGCCTCCATGCCACCCTTCACGTACGCCTCGAAGTTCGCGCCCATCAGCTCATCGTCCTTGCACTCCAAGGTCCCTCAGATGCGCACACAAGCCTCCAGCTTGCCTCCATGCCATCCTTCACCGTACTAAGGTCGTCCAGTCAAGTCCATATGCGTACCTGTACAACTTGCACACTCAACATACGCATATCAAATACACAAGGGTAAGCCTAACTTAAACCCTTTGCCCAAACATCAAAACCCATGGTCACACCGGACTATCTTAGGGCCGATTGCTCTAACAATCTCCCCCTTTTTGATGTTTGGCAATCCGTTTAAGTTAGGAAAGCAAGATAGTAGTAAATAGCAAAAACCATGCTAAACAAATGCATATGCAATGCAAAAATGGATCCTATCCCAAGGCATCCCACACCTAACCCTCCAAGTTAGGAATTTTACACCTAGCCCTCCAAGCTAGGATTTTCCCACCTAACCCTCCAAGTTAGGATTTTCACCACCTAACCCTCCAAGTTAGGATTTTCTACCAAACCGGGCTTTTTAAAGCTTCTCCCAAGCTCCCCCTTACACTGGACTTACAAAGGCTTTTTAAAGCTTCTCTCAAGTTCCCCTTATGCCAAGAATGGAGCAACCATACTCTCCCTTAATCTCAGCTCACCCTAAACCTAGGGTTTCTAGCAAAGGTAAGTTTAGTTTCCCAACTTAAACCCAAACTTCTCCCCCTTTGCCATACATCAAAAAGACCCCAATAATATCCCAATTATTGGTTCTTTTAATCCCCAATGACCATAAGCAATGTATACTAGCCCCCCATACACTTGTTATGCATCATTTGGACCCCAAACCAGCTGTTGATACAAAAATCAGCCCTGACCAATCGACTGCCCCCAGGGCAGTCGACTGATACTCTGATAATTAGTTTTCTGGCAGAATTTCAGAAACGCGCCAGAAATTCCACAAATCTCTAAAAATTCCCAAATTTCGTGGAGAACTTTGTGGTACCCATACCTACTTGGGAAAAATACATCTACCCATGTATCTATCACCATTCCCAAGTTTGACACAAAACCCAAAAATTTCAAAATGAAAATCAAGACAACTAGGAGGCAACCTCCCCCTTTACCCATGCCTTCTCCCAATTTTCATTTTTCCCAGGTCAAGTTCTACCCAACTTAACCTCCTAGACACCACGTTGAGTCATACACAACCCAACACCCGAGTTCTTCCCCCTTTTGATACTAACTGAGAGATCGATGTAGGCGTGCAGAGGGGGGGGGTGAATGCACTTTCTCGGATCATTTTGATCTCTACAAAACAGTTAGCGCAGCGGAAATAATATGTAAAGAAAATACAATGCTAACCATACCAGATTTAGTTGGTATCCACCCCAGCCGGGTGACTAATCCAACAATCCGTCGGTGGATCACTCCCCGGATAACCTCCGGCTATCTCGTGTTGCTCCTTGTGGGTGGAGAAACCTCACCACAACACCTTGGACACAATCTGAGAATACAAGACTACTAACTTGCCCTACCCAAGCAAGTTTCATCAAGAAACTCAGCCACCACGACGTCCTCTTTAAATAGGACTCGGGGCTGATGTCTCGCTACCAGTCGACTGCCCCCAGGGCAGTCGACTGGTGCCAGCCAAATTCGACCATTGACACTCCCAATGTTCGAATTTGCCAGCTCACCAGCCACCTACCAGTCGACTGCCCCCAGGGCAGTCGACTGGTCCCTAGCTGAACCCTTTCCAGAGTACATTCACACAGCACTCGATCCTCACGACTCGACTGACTCCTCCTCCGCAGCCTCGATTGTTGCCTTCGCGCCCTCTTCATCTTCGTCCCTCGTCCCCCGGATGCGCACGCAAACCTCCAGTTTGCCTCCATGCCACCCTTCACGTACGCCTTGAAGTCCGTGCCCATCAGCTCATCGTCCCTGCACTGCAAGGTCCCTCAGATGCGCACACAAGCCTCCAGCTTGCCTCCATGCCATCCTTCACCGTACTGAGGCCATCCAATCAAGTCCATATGCGTACCTGTACAACCTGCACACTCAACATACGCATATCAAATACACAAGGGTAAGTCTAACTTAAACCCTTTGCCCAAACATCAAAACCCATGGTCACACCGGACCATCTTAGGGCCGATTGCTCCAACATTTAGCATGTAGATCATAAGTATCAAGTTCTTACCCCTAAAGCTTAAGCATGGATCCAAATCACCATATTACAAGCAAATGACTCATGACATTCAAGCATTCACAAAACCAATATTAAGTCAGGTAAGTAAACTACTTCAAGCATACTAGGCACCACGAATACAAGTCTAATTAAGTTCATGCATGGTTCACATCATATATTGCGGAATAACTAAATAAGCATAATAAAGACTATTTCTATGCTTTGCAAGTTCCGAAGACTTTTATTCCAACTCCACCATCACACACACTTTGCATCAAGCCTGCCGCCTCCGCTACTAGTGCTTTCCTTTACCTGTATCTGCAGTATAAGGAAATGCAAACTAATAAGCATAAAGCTTAGTAAGTACCATCTAGCCTCACAAAACTATGAAAACTCGAATTATGCTTTTGTAAAACATGTTATGCACATACATGCTCATATCCATAAGTAATCATGCTAGGCTCATGCTAAAATACATATCATAGAGTGTCATGGTATATAACTGAGACATGGCACATACTGAACTAAAACTGAAAAGTAAGCTATAGCATGACATACATATCTGAACTGGAACTGAAACTAACTAACATAAAACTAATTATTAAATTCACCACATGCTAATATGAATTTCTGAAAACTAAATACATATAGTAGGTGAAAGTAATAATCAACTGCTGTGGGCCCGGCAATGTACCAACTATGCGCGCATCCCTAATAAACCTGAGGTAGCAAATCCCGAATCCATTAGGGTTCTATTAGGTTATCTAAACCTAGGAGCAACTAGGAGCCCATCCCATACTAGGTTATCTAAACCTAGAGGCAACTTGGAGCCTATCCCTGGACCGAAGTCCGGTACAATGCCAACTGAAAATAAAATAGTCCTTTATACTTTTCTTTCCTTTTCTGATTCTTGCTTTTACTAGGTTATCTAAACCTAGGGGCAACTAGGAGCCCATCCCGTTGGACCTTGGTCTCAATCATAAACTGAAGCAAGAATTTCTATTCTTTAATGCTTGCTATAGCATTAATTGAACTGAACATTTTAACAACCACCTAACGTGCGTGCTTGTTCATAATTTACGATTTCTAATCGTAAAGCATAAAAACATGGAAATAAGGCATATGAAAAATCAACCGAAACTATTTATACTGCAGGTGAGGGATACTTACATCCTGCGCTAGGTTTTCCTTACGAATAAAATCTGAAATTCCCGAGGGAACGTCGAACTTCGACGTTCTTCTTGCTCCTTGGCGTTCTCCTCGCGTCTACGAGAATTCTCGTAGAGAATAGGGCCTCTTGAGACCTTCCCTTGGCTTCCCCTTTGTCTTGGGCGGCAAGAGAAGAGGAGAAGAGGAAGAAAACGCAAGAGAGGAAGAGGAGAGGAGGAGGGGGCGTCGGCGCACCCTTGGCTCACGAAACCTAACAAATCTCCTCCTTTAATTCTTTAATTCCTTATTTATATTAAGTTGTAAAATAACCCTAAGTTAAATACTAACTTTACCTTATTTATCCTTTCCTCTTTTCTATTTTAATGAAAATAGATTAGCCCACTTGGTAAGTCTTTCTCTTCTCAAGGTATAGGTCTTGGGTTCAAACCCCACTTAAATTTTTTTACTGCGCATTCTGTTTTTATTCATTTTTGTCTTATTTATCCATGGAAAAATTCTATAAAAATATCCATAAATTCAGAATTAATTCTAGGATATTTCTAAAATTAGGTTTGAGAATTTTTGGGCGTTACACTGAAAGGCCTTTCAGGTGCCTGGGAGACTACTATACAAAGGGGTCGAGAGCAGCACCCCAGAACATCAATTCACACTCGGCGATCAGTCTGTTCTCTTGTGTGTTGCACGATCAATGCCTTGACAACGCCGAAATGTCATTCGACTCTCCAAGCGTAGAACTTCAACTCATCCAAGGAGTCGGTATATTTGTTTTATTTTAATTACACACTAAAATCTTGTAATCTGTACATTCATTCGACCATTAGTGATTTCCTAACGTAAACGATCAAGGATCGTGGGCCTTATAGTAGGAGCCGGATAAGACTCCGAAGTAAGTAAAATTGACTTGTGTTAGCGTGCTGTGTTTTATTTTCCACTGCATACTCGATTGTTCTAAAATCCTAAGTTTTTTTAAATGCGATATTCAGCTCCCCTCCCCCCCGTCTATCACTCATCTCAATCCTACACTACCTTAGGGTACTTACAGGTTATGTACCATACTTATAGTTTCAGATTTGTAGGTCGAGATTCCTCCTTCATAGTTGCTTTCTTCGAATGAGTAGTCATCCTGATGAGTCACCATCATTGCAATCCCCACTATTTGTTTTGACTCTAAATCTTCTAAGGAGTCGTCCCAAGTTTCTTTTAGATTTTTGTATTTGTCTTGTGTAGGCTGTTAGTGATATGAGAAAAGTGTCCTAAGGCAATCACCTTATGATTGTAATCATTTATTTTAATAAATGAATATTCACTATTTGAGTATACATGTTTATGTATTTGATTGAGATCTTAATCTCATTTACTGAATGCCCGCAATACAATTCATAGCATGAGAGAATTTGTGATGAATTCACAACTAGTGATTATCTCTACATGTGCAATTGTGAAGTATTGAAATTGTCCCTAGTCGATGAATTGATAAATAAGGACACTATCAATTCTGTTGAGACTAGCATGGGTTATTCTCTAATCAGCTGATTCTCACTGGCTGGTGACATTGGGATGTCCGGAGATAAACATGAATGCTAGTTAAGGGAACTAGTTCATTGGAGTGACTGGCTGTAAAACTTCATATGGTAGTCTACATATAGATATGTCAGTGAAGTTCTTACTGCAGCTTAAGTCCGATGTTCCTTTGACTTGCGGTGTTCAAGTCATCTTGGTCATGGAGACTTATACTTTGACATCTTAAGCAAGCATCTTCAAAGAGGTGTGGACCCAGGATGATTGGGTATAAGCCGAAGTGCACGAAGATGTTTGAATAGCCTTCAAAGGATTCACCACTCCTTGCGAGGAGATGTATACCCAAGGCCTATCGTCGGATTGTTACTCGAAGTCTCTGGCCAGAGCATGACATGTTCAGAGTATGAATCTCTTAGATACATGAGAGTAATTAGAATCCGTAGGACGAGAAAACATTACTTGGGCTAGGTGTGACGTAGTCAGCCTAGTGGGGACTGACACACATAGACTATGTCCTGAACCAAGTGGGTATAAGATGGTGAAGGGAATGGGGCACGATTCATTATAGCTGCTGAAGGGTTTCAGAATTGTTTCTGAGGTCAACCGTTGATCTTTCGATTAATTGGGGATCATGATGTACTACTAGGTGCCACTCATGATCGTTCTATAATTGGTTAATTATAGACGGCCAACATAAATCGAAAGCCTATTTAGTCACACGCACTACGAGTAATCCGAGGGATTTAAAACGAGTTGAAAATTGGATTTTCCAATCAAGAGAGATTAGGTTTGGTTGAGCCAAACGATAAGTCGAATCTGAATTTTCAGAGACGCATCGAAGCGTAAAATGGCTAAGTCTTTTGAAGACTTAATAGATGAATTAAATGAGTTTAATTCATTGGGGCGTGGCCTGGATAGGCCGGCCAAAGAGGGTCCCCACCCTCTTTGCTTGGCCGGCCACAACAAAGGGAGGGAACCAAATTGTTTGGTTCAATTTATAAAATAAATCAAGTGTGGTTTGTTTTATAAAATTATGGATGATATAAATTTTTATATAAACCAAGGTTTGGTTTATTTTTTTATGGAAATTAAAATAAACCATGGATTGGTTTATTTTATTTTATAAAATCAATCATGGATTGATTTACCATGATAAAAAAATTTATATAAAGAAATTTATATAAAATTTATTTTTCATGAAAATTAAAATGAACCATGGATTGGTTTATTTTATTTTATAAAATCAATCATGGATTGATTTACCATGATAAAGAAATTTATATGATAAATTTCTTATAAAAATTTATTCCATAAGAAAAAAGAGACTTAGTTGATTTTTATCATGAATTAAAATATGATTTTAACCATGATATAAAATCAAGACTTGGCATGATGGAATAAGTCATAGAAAATTTATATAATAAATTTCTTATGAAAATTTATTCCATAAGAAAAAAGAGACTTGGCGGTTGAGAGACCACTATATAAAGGACCCAAGGCAAGACTTGGAGATCATTCGGAATAATCCAAGTTTTCTTGCTTGGGCTCTTTCCCTCTCCTCCCTTCTTTCTCTTGGCCGACCTCTCCCTTCTTCTCCCTTCTTCTTGCCATGAGCACAAGGAGAAGCACCGAGGTGACGAAGTTCTTCCATTGAGACGATCTTCCTCTCCGACCATCATCACCTTGGGATTGGGCGCAAGTCATCTTCCTCCTCCTCGCCGGAATTGTTATTCCGGCCAACCTTGGTGGTGAGTTTTTCCGATATGATTACTTCTCTCTTGGTTTCTTGTCGCGTTCTCGGAGAATCTAGTAGTTCTCGAGAACACGAAACTCGTGGCTTTGCGAAGTCATCCCGAAGATACTCGGCGTGGACGCGAATAGAGGCGGAGCTTCCGAGGGACGCTTACGGTTGGATCTCGTCCCTTCCTTTGAGTTACGCGAGGTAATACGTAAATTAGTTTACGTTTCTACAAAATTTTAAATATATGATCATGTCTACACAAGATAAGGTTGCATGCTTAGATGTGTGGTTAAATAATTTGAGAAATTATTTATGCTAAATCTTCCGCTGCACGTAATTAATTTTAAAATTACGAACCCGCATCCATGTCAACATGCACCCGGTCCCAACAGTGGTATCAGAGCCGGTTAGTGTTCGACATAATCATATAATTGTTTTGCGGAAAACATTGTCATGATCTCAATTTTGGAAAATTTTCCAATTATGGAAACTTTCCAATTATGATAAATTTTAGATTTAGGAATTTCAAAGTTTGGAAATCCTCATGAAATTTCGCAAACTTTTGAAATATCCCTGTTTCTGAAATTTTATGATAATTGTGAAAACTTTCCATTTTTGGAAACTTTCCAATTTTGGAAATTTCCTATTTTGGAAATTTTCAATTTTGGAAATACGTAAGTTTTCTTTGTACCAGAAACTTACAATTATTCTGAATTTTTTTATTTTTGGAAACTTTCTATTTATGGAAAGCTCGCAATTTTGGGCACTTTCTTTCAAGAAAGTCTAGACAAATTATGGGAATATTAATTGGCATTTAAATTCATAATTAGAAATTAAATTATTTACAAAATTCTTTATTTTGGATTGAGCCTCGGGGAGCCGTCCAATTTAAAGTTAGTTGTTATAATTAAATTTCCTAAATTGAATTTAAACTGTCAAATGTTTAATTTGGATTGAGCCTCGGGGAGCCGTCTAAATTATATTATCAATAAATTCTTATTTTGGATTGAGCCTCGGGGAGCCGTCCAAATTAAGTTATTGATATTAATTTTCCATAAATAATATATGTGATCAAATCTTGGAAATTTTTGAGGTGATTCTCAAACGATAATTTCCTTATTTGATTTATGAGGTGATGCTCTTACATATATTATTGTCTCCAAAATTAATTAGGAAAATTGTTTTCCTATAGAGTAGTATATTTCCTTAAATAAGATTTTCATGAAAATAATATGTGGTTGAATTAAGAAAATCTGTCTCTTAATTTAATAAGATTTGATTTAGAGAAATCAAAGTCTTAAACATATTATTTCCGAAATTGATTATGACAATTTAGGAAATTGTTTTCCAAAACAATTCCTTGAATAAAGTATGAAATTAGAATTAGGAAATCCGGTTCCTAATTCAATTAATGAGACTTGATAAATTAAGTCACATGTATAGTTTATTAAGGAAATCGTTAGAACATGAAATAATTATATGTCATGAATGTGCTTAAAAGAAAAGGATGAGACCCAAAACCCCTTACAAAATATTAAGGCCAACACCTTCCATTAATATGGTTAGAATCGGAGTTTTGTTTCTCGTTTGGGTTGATGGACACATCCATGCCCGGCTTGAACCTCAACATGTTCAAACCATGGAATTAGTTTATGATTAATATAGTTGGAGTCAGAGGTCAATCCTTAGTTTTGGTTGTTGGACACATCCAAGCCTGACTAAACGGTTGAATGAGCTCCAACCATATTAAAACTATTTCTTGATTAATGGGTCAGCCTTAAGCTTGGAGCATCGATTTGTTGTGCCACAGCCAAGGTCGATGTAAAGAGAGATGCAGTTGGGTGTTATGTATACTGTTGCATACTTGTTAATGAGTTGACAACCCAATGATTTATGCAAACATTCAATTAGTTGATAGCATAATGTGATAGTTACATATATGTAATATGTAATCAGTATAATTACCTACCTTCATAGCTAAGAATAACTTGATGGCCCCAGCCATTGTTGTTCTTATCTATGGTTGGATATCAACCTATTTGGAGATGTTCCTACGATCTCCCGAATTGATAAAAAGGGTTATTCAATTCGAAAAATAAATAGGATTTAATTAATGTATATTGATGCATTCTTCTCATCACATAACCTCAATTTGTATTTCTAGGATAATCACCTGATCATGTCTTCTCTGAATTTGCATTCCATTTTGGACGCCAATAAGTTAACTAAGGACAAAAGGATTGAAAAGGCACCAAAAGACACTTGCCATCACTGCGGCAAGAAGGGCCACTGGCGAAGAAACTGCAAGGTTTATCTTGAGTTCTTGAAGAAGAAGGCATCCGATGCCCCATCCTCTTCAGGCATCTTCGTTATTGAATGTCACTCTATTTCCTCGTACACATGAGTACTTGATATTGGGTGTAGCTCACATATATGTAATGACATACAGGGGCTAAGGAATAGAAGAAGACTCGTCAAGGGAGAAGCGAATTTGCGAGTTGGAAATAGAGCAAAGATTGCTGCTGTTTCCATCGGAACATATTTGCTAAAGCTCCCTACCGGCCCTGTCGTAGAATTGGATAATTGTTATTTTGTTCCTTCATTAATAAAGAACATTGTATCTATTTCATGCTTGAATGAAAAGGGTTACCATTTAACTTTTAGTAACAATTGTTATTACATAACTTTAAATGGTGTTCTTTATGGGACCGGAACTATGCAATGGTATCTACACGTTAGATTTATCCGGTGACATTTTCAATATCGAAGTTAGCAACAAACGTGCTCGAATAGATAATCAAATAGACTCCTATATGTGGCATTGTCGTCTTGGCCATGTAAGTAAGAAACGCATGACCAAATTACATCGATGTGGAATTCTGGAATCATTTGAACCCGGTTCATTTGATACATGCGAATCATGCTCAAAAGGCAAGATGGCCAAATTACCCTTTTCTGAAAAAAGGTAAACCAGTGGGAGAATTGCTTGGTCTAATACATACTGATGTATGTGGACCAATGTCAACTCTTGCACAAGGAGGCTATAGCTACTTCATTACCTTTATCGATGATCACTCACGATTCGGGTATGTGTTCTTAATGAAACACAAATCTGAAGCTTTTGAGAAATCCAAAGAATTCAGAAGTGAAGTAGAGAAACAGCTTGGCAAAAGTATTAAGATACTTCGATCCGATCGGGGCGGTGAATACTTGAGTCAAGAGTTTCAAGATTATCTTAGGGACAATGGGATAATTGTCTCAATGGACTCCGCCGTATACACCACAGCATAATGGTGTATCTGAGAGGCGTAACCGAACCTTGATGGACATGGTTAGATCTATGATGAATCATGCAACTTTTCCAAAATCCTTTTGGGGCTATGCGCTTAGGATAGCTATTTACTTGCTAAACAGAGTCCCGACCAAGGTAGTCTCTACTACTCCATATGAGACATGGAATAGTAAAAAACCTCATTTATCTCACCTAAAGATATGGGGTTGTCCTGCTTATGTAAAGCGGACTGTATCAGACAAATTGGATGCTAAGTCTGATAAATATCTATTTATTGGATACCCTATGAAAACGAAAGGTTACCAATTCTATCATCCCTTGGAACAAAAGGTGTTTGTTTCAAGGCATGCTGTATTTCTAGAAAAAGAATTTCTTTTACAAGAAAACAGTGGGAGTAATATTGAACTTGAAGAAGTTCAAGGAACTCCAATATACATTATAGAGACACCTAGTCTAGACCCACAACCAATAACTCATAATGATGAACTATCAGTTGAACCTAAAACAACACCACTTCTTCGTAGGTCTGATAGGACACGAATAGTGAATCGAACAACGTATTACTCATTAGCGATGACGAACCTATCAGTTATGAAGATGTTTTGAAAAATTTAGAAAGGGATAAATGTCTTGAAGGCATGAAGTCGGAAATGGATTCCATGTACGAAAATCAAGTATGGGACTTGGTTAACCCACCTGAAGGGATTAAGCCCATAGGGTGCAAGTGGGTTTTCAAGAAGAAAACCGACATGGAAGGTAATGTTGTTACCTTTAAAGCTAGATTAGTGGCAAAAGGATATCGTCAGAAACAAGGAATTGATTATGACGAAACCTATTCGCCAGTAGCTATGCTTAAATCCATTCGGATGCTCCTGGCCATAGCAGCTCATTATGATTATGAGATATGACAAATGGATGTGAAAACAACTTTCCCTAATGGAAATCTGCTTGAGGATGTATACATGAAACAACCTGAAGGTTTCACATTGGTTGATTAAATCAAAGTATGCAAGCTTTGACGATCTATATATGGACTAAAGCAAGCATCCAGGAGCAGGAACATCTGTTTTGATGAGACAATCAAAGAGTTTGATTTCTCACAAAATCCTGACGAACCTTGTGTGTACAAGAAGGTTAGTGGGAGTGCAGTCGTATTCATAGTGTTATATGTCGATGACATATTACTTATAGGAAACGATATATCAGTCTTACAGTCAGTTAAAATTTGGTTGTTCAAAACTTTCTCCATGAAAGACCTGGGAGAAGCAACCTATATCCTTAGGATTAGAATCTATAGAGATAGATCAAAACGGTTGCTTGGTCTTTCGTAGTCTACATATATAGACCGAGTGCTAGAAAGGTTTAGCATGTCGGAATCCAAGAAAGGTTACCTTCCCATCAGGCATGGGATCAACCTTTCGAAGTCTATGTGTCCGCGCACAGAAGACGAGAGGATTTGCATGAATAAGATTCCTTATGCATCCGCGATAGGATCTATCATGTATGCTATGTTATGTACTAGGCCCGATGTATCGTATGCTTTGAGCATCACAAGCAGATACCAGTCTGATCCAGGAATGGATCATTGGGTGGCTGTCAAGATAATCCTCAAGTACTTAAGAAGAACTAAGGATGTGTTCCTAATATATGGAGAAGGTGATATGGTAATATGTGGGTATACAGATGCGAGTTTCCAGACAGATAAGGATGACTCCAAATCTCAGACTGGATACGTATTTATTTTGAATGGAGGCGCAATAAGTTGGAAGAGTTCCAAGCAAGACACCGTAGCGGATTCTACCACGGAAGCGGAATACTTTGCAGCTTCAGAAGCAGCAAAGGAAGCAGTCTGGATCAAGAAGTTTGTCTCAGAACTTGGTGTGTTCCCAATCATTGATGAAGCAATACTGGTTTATTGCGACAACAATGGAGCTATTGCACAAGCAAAGGAACCAAGGTCTCATCAATGATCCAAATATGTGCTTCGCCGCTATCATCTGATCAGAGAGATTATAAGTAGGAATGATATACAAATTGAGAAAATTCCCACTGAAAGGAATTTAGCGGATCCTTTAACTAAGGCCTTGCCTCAAAGCAAGTTTGAGGGTCATATTAGAGCCTGTGGTATTGGATACCGTAGCGATTGGCATTAGGCCAAGTGGGAGTTTGTTAGTGATATGAGAAAAGTGTCCTAAGGCAATCACCTTATGATTATAATCATTTATTTTAATAAATGAATATTCACTATTTGAGTATACATGTTTATGTATTTGATTGAGATCTTAAACTCATTTACTGATTGTCCGCAAAACAATTCACAGCATGAGAGAATTTGTGATGAATTCACAACTAGTGATTATCTCTACATGTGCAATTGTGAAGTATTGAAATTGTCCCTAGTCGATGAATTGATAAATACAGACACTATCAATTCTGTTGAGACTAGCATGGGTTATTCTCTAATCAGCTGATTCTCACTGGCTGGTGACATTGGGATGTCTGGAGATAAACATGAATGCTAGTTAAGGGAACTAGTTCATTGGAGTGACTGGCTGTAAAAATTTATATGGTAGTCTACATATAGATATGTCAGTGAAGTTCTTACTGCAGCTTAAGTGCGATGTTCCTTTGACTTGCGGTGTTCATGTCATCTTGGTCATGGAGACTTATACTTTGACATCTTAAGCAAGCATCTTCAAGGAGGTGTGGACCCAGGATAATTGGGTATAAGCCGAAGTGCCCGAAGATGTTTGAATAACCTTCAAAGGATTCACCACTCCTTGCGAGGAGATGTATACCCAAGGTCTATCGTTGGATTGTTACTCGAAGTCTCTGGCCAGAGCATGACATGTTCAGAGTATGAATCTCTTAGATACATGAGAGTAATTAGAATCCATAGGACGAGAAAATATTACTTGGGCTAGGTGTGACGTAGTCAGCCTAGTGGGGACTGACACACATAGACTATGTCCTGAACCAAGTGGGTATAAGATGGTGAAGGGAATGGGGCACGATTCATTATAGCTGCTGAAGGGTTTCAGAATTGTTTCTGAGGTCAACCGTTGATCTTTCGATTAATTGGGGATCATGATGTACTACTAGGTGCCACTCATGATCGTTCTATAATTCGTTAATTATAGACGGCCAACATAAATAGAAAGCCTATTTAGTCACACGCACTACGAGTAATCCGAGAGATTTAAAACGAGTTGAAAATTAGATTTTTCAATCAAGAGAGATTAGGTTTGGTTGAGCCAAACGATAAGTCGAATCTGAATTTTTCAGAGACGCATCGGAAGCGTAAAATGGATAAGTCTTTTGAAGACGTAATAGATGAATTAAATGAGTTTAATTCATTGGGGCGTGGCCTGGATAGGCCAGCCAAAGAGGCTCCCCACCCTCTTTGCTTGACCAACCACAACAAAGGGAGGGAACCAAATTGTTTGGTTCAATTTATAAAATAAATCAAGTGTGGTTTGTTTTATAAAATTATGGATGATATAAATTTTTATATAAACCAAGGTTTGGTTTATTTTTTCATGGAAATTAAAATGAACCATGGATTGGTTTATTTTATTTTATTAAATCAATCATGGATTGATTTACCATGATAAAGAAATTTATATAAAGAAATTTATATAAAATTTATTTTTCATGAAAATTAAAATGAACCATAGATTAGTTTATTTTATTTTATAAAATCAATCATGGATTGATTTACCATGATAAAGAAATTTATATAAAGAAATTTATATGATAAATTTCTTATCAAAATTTATTCCATAAGAAAAAAGAGACTTAGTTGATTTTTATCATGAATTAAAATATGATTTTAACTATGATATAAAATCAAGACTTAGCATGATGGAATAAGTCATAGAAAATTTATATGATAAATTTCTTATGAAAATTTATTCCATAAGAAAAAAGTGACTTGGCGGTTGATAGACCACTATATAAAGGACCCAAGGCAAGGTTTGGAGATCATTCGAAATAATCCAAGTATTCTTGCTTGGGCTCTTTCCCTCTCCTCCCTTCTTTCTCTTGGCCGGCCTCTCCCTTCTTCTTGCCGTGAGCACAAGGAGAAGCACCGAGGCGACGAAGTTCTTCCATTGAGACGATCTTCCTCTCCGGCCATCATCACCTTGGGATTGGGCGCAAGTCATCTTCCTCCTCCTCGCCGAAATTGTGATTCCGGCCAACCTTGGTGGTGAGTTTTTCCGATATGATTACTTCTCTCTTGGTTTTTTGTCGCGTTCTCGGAGAATCTAGTAGTTCTCGAGAACACGAAACTTGTGGCTTTGCGAAGTCATCCCGAAGATACTCGGCGTGGACGCGAATAGAGGCGGAGCTTCCGAGGGACGCTTACGGTTGGATCTCGTCCCTTCCTTCGAGTTACGCGAGGTAATACGTAAATTAGTTTACGTTTCTACAAAATTTTAAATATATGATCATGTCTACACAAGATAAGGTTGCATGCTTAGATGTGTGGTTAAATAATTTGAGAAATTATTTATGCTAAACCTTCCGCTGCACGTAATAAATTTTAAAATTACGAACCCGCATCCATGTCAACATGCACCTGGTCCCAACATAGGCTGCTTGTCTATGCCATTTTCTTTGTTTTTTTCCTTGAGGTTGGGGCAGTTGCCCTTGATGTGATCTTCTTGATCATAGTTGAAGCATCTTACTCTTATTTTCTCTTTTCTTCTTAGTAGTTTTGAAGCTTGCCTCTTATCAGCATTATTTGACTTGAAGAATGTTTTCATTTTCCTTACTAGATCAGCTTCTTCATCTTCATCCAAGGATGTGTTTGAATCAGAGTCATCCTTGTTGGCTTGTGAAGCGAAATTGTTATTTGGTTTTTCTATACCTTTAAATTCTACACATCGTGATTCGTGTAATTCCAAAGTCAAAAATAATTCTTCTAATGTATTTACCTCCAAGTCCTTTAAGATATAATACGAATCCACTATTGATATTAATTCTTGAGTTCTTGGGAATGAATTCAATGCATACACTAGTCAGAGACGGTTGATTATCTATTTTAGCTTCACATGTAGTTGTGTCACTTTTTCTTCCTTCTCTAGTCAAAGATGAGTCAGTTGATTTCTTAACAAATTCCTTCTGGCCAACTTTATTTCTGAGGTTTCCTTGTGATGTTCTAGGAACTTTTCCTAGAGGTCTTTGCTGAGTTGTAGGAGCTTATCCAATTGAGCTCCTGTTTAGGTAACACATTAAAACGTTGGAACTTTGTCTTACTATTAGACATAAACTCATCTCGTTACTTTTTGTTCCATTGTTGTTCATCTATTTCTACTCCATCTTCATTTTTGGCCACTTCAAAACCATGTTTTATATAATGCATAATTTCAAAATTAGTCTTAAAAAATACCTTCATTTTTTTCCACATTGTGAACTCACCCTCGAACATAGGTGGGTGGATGTTCGATCCACCTATTTCTTGAACCCCTCTTATTGGATAGTTGGCGATTATTCCTTCTGGTGGTCCGGGTTTTGTTACCAATTTGGTTAGTGGAAGCAGTTTGGATCGCTAGAGGAGAAAGGTGAATAGTGAATCTACAAATAAAAACAATCAATCTATTTCTCTTGTTATCGAACTAGCAAGGACACACACATTAATTAGAGAGTAATGAAAACATAAAAAGAAGAGGACAAATTTACTTAATTTGCAACCAGTAATTTGCTAGTCCAAGATTATGAAAATCTTCACTAGAATCTCCTTCTTTGAACACAAGTAGAGGCAAAGAAACCCCTTATAATAGTTGAGTACAAGATTAATGAATGAACTGAAAAGCAATGAATTGAACGAGTGTGTCGTATCAAACTTCGAGTTCAGTCCTCCTTTTATAGCTTTCATCTTCGATCTGACTATTTACTGATGTAGCATTCATCTTCGTCATCGATCGTGGTGTTATATATATATATATATATATATATATATATATATATATATATATATATAAAATAAGGTGGGTAACAGGGAAGGTTTTTTTAAAAGAATTGTATTTAAAATATTTATATACATTTTTTATTTTTAAAAGAAATATATATAAGTTTTTTAAAAATTTTTTAGGGTTTCTATATCATTAAATAGAAGATTTTTGGAAAAGAAATTTTATCTCCTAGCCTAGGATTTTGTGGTCGTTGACCCTCTCCTTCCCGTTGTGAATTTAACCTCAAGAGAATATTTGGTGTAATGCCTAGGACATTGGAGGAAACGTTTTCTTATTCATCTTCCGTAGTTCTTCTATGCTGAGGCAAGATTTTACTTTTATTTATTGAAATATATGGATCCTATTATGCTAATTTTGGTTTTACATGTATGATTTATTGTTGTCAATTACTTTCACTCGATTTTTGCAAAAAAAAAGGAAGTTTTAATGTCCTCCTTTCTCTTTTAAATTGGGAATTCTACTGCTGAGTTTGAGGGACTTTCCTGCTTCTTGGTGGAGGTTTATCCATGTATAAACACCTTTAAATCTTTTATCATAACTATTGATAAGTTTTTATGCATGAAAATTTATCCATTTGTTTCACAATGCCATGTAAATTGTTTTCCTTTAACAATGCAAAATCTAAGGTGGCAATTAGATTGGTAAAGGAGTCCGGTTTAGAGGATACCGGAATCACTTTACACTAATTCGGAGGAAAAAGGAATAGAGGAGTTCGGCTTAGAGGATACTAGAATCCTTTATATAGGACCATGTCGGCCGACTATTGGGGCGGGGGGGGGGGGGGGGGGGGTGGGGGGTGAATAGCCGTGCATGTATAAAACTAGATCTTTTACTTTTCTTAGCAATGATAGAATTAGTTAAGCAATTATAACAAAAATCAACAACATAAATAATAACTAAAAGAAGGAAGAGACTAGACGGATTTTACTTAGTTGCAAACAAGATGATTGCTAATTCAAAATAGTTGAAAAGTACCACTTCAAATATCTCCTTGTATAAGTGGAGAAAGCTCTTATAAACTCTTAAAAGTTCAAAGAAAATTTAGGAAAGCAATTACAATTGTTGTACAATGAATGAATCAATGAATTTTTTTGTTGAAAAACTCTGAGCTAAGGAGCTCTATTTATAGAATCTGGAAAACTTATCGACGTGCTGATGTGACATATCCCAGGCACCCAAGTGCAACATGGGTGCATGATTCAGGTCGGTGCTTATCCACGACGCAACAACCGTAAAACCGCTAAATGGGTTATTGGGCGCCCGAGTCAACACGGGTACATGTATTCCTGAGCACCCAAGATCAGCAGCTTCATCATGGTTCTAGTTAGCCATCGGTTAACCAGTCTTTTGGTACTTCTGGGTGATTTCTGATCATCTGAAGTTGAGCTCACCCAAACCCAACTTCAGGCCATTTCCTCGAGAAGTCTTCCTCCCCGGCTTCGCATCCCTTGGACATTGCGCATGCCCTTCTCGTCCACCAATGTTCTCTTCCACAGTCGTTGCGCCCGTCAAATGTACTAAGTCCGTCGGCTCACTTCCCGTGCCATCATTCTCATCTACTACATCTTTTCTCGACTTCCTATGCTCCTAAGCTCTTGCACACTTAGACACAGGGATCAAACTAACATGACCTAACTTGACTCGGTTAACCACATTAAAACTATCCTGAGGTACTGATAATCTCCCCTTTTTGATGTGCATCAAACCAAATTAAGTTAGGGGAAAAAACATAAACAAGAAAAAACAAGTAATATATCATGTAATGTAATACACAAAAAAATTTGCAATTTCAAACCTCCCCCTTAACTTAATTCTCACTTTCTCCCTCTTTAATCACGTCAAAAAATAATAGTTAAAGGTAAAACTAAGAAAACTTTAACATAATGATAGTTTATTTTTGAAACTTCAACAAAAATTCTTTCCCTTATCATAAAATATTTTGAAATATTTCTAAGTTTGTAAAAACACAATCAAGAGTCATCAAAAGATTCATTTTATATCAAAAGTCTATTTTTAAGGAATTTTAAACTTAAAAACTCATTTTTATATGAAAATTATAGAAAAATATCTTTTTATTTGAAGTTTCTGAAAGTTTTTGATAATATATCATAAAACTAGATCTGGTCCAAAAAATTTTTAAGATAACATATATTTTCATTGAGTGTGGAAAAATAATTCATTAAGAATACATGAATTTTAGAAAGTAAATGTTTAAAAATACATTTGACTTTGAAAAATTTTTGATATTTTTTTAAAATTAACTTTAAAGTATTTTTAACATTAAAACTTCAATTTTCTATCAAAAAATCATAAAACTTCATTTACCAAATGAACAAATCCAAAAAAAAAAATTCTACATGAATGAAGTATATTACAGAAAAATTTAAAAATAATTTTTTTGTAGAAATAAAATTCTCAAGAAAAAAATGAAAATGATACACATAAAAAATATTAATTTCTAAAATTACAATCTAACAATTCAACAGAGATTAAGGAATCCAAAATAAATTTCTAGTTATAAGATCAATCAGAAATTTTGTTGGAATGTAATTTTTGGGCACTTTTGCAATTTGACACTTGAGATTTCTCAAATATTAGTTAAATCTTCTGTAATATTTAAATTTTGAGTTTTGAGAAAAATTTGAATTTCAACATGCATATTCATTTTCTAATTTGGCTATCCGTGCCTTTAATTATTCATTCTCAATATTTAATCTGTCATAAAATTCTAGTGGATATGCAGAGGCTATTTTTTTATTTCTAAGTACTTAAATCTTAATTTATACAAGGATTTCTTCATAGCTTTAATACAGAGTATAGTTAATCAGGAGGGAGTAAACATACTTCACTTTCCAAGTCATGTTTGAAGCAGGATGCTCCCCCTTAATCGTTGCTTTCTCCCGATAAAGCTCTCCCTTCTTCAATGCTCTCTTCTTGGTGGCTTGCCATAAGCACTAGTCTAGCAAGTTCCTCAAGTTTAGACTCACCTAATGACAATTTGTCCCATGTAGCCTTCAAGTACTTGTGCTTAGACCTTTTTCTCCTTCAAATTTTGGGTAGTTTTCCTTTATGTGTCCTTCTTCTTGGCAATTATAACATATGATTTTCTTTCTTCCCGATGAATGCTTCTTACCCTGTATCTTATTATGCCTTTTAGATTTAAAATATTATTTTAGTTTCCTTACCATGTATCTCATTTTCTCTTTGTTAGCTGAAGATTCCTCTTTAGGTTGGATCATCCTTGTTGCTAGTGTGATGCTATCCGTCCTTTCCCTTTTTGATCCTGCATATCTAGATTTGTGAAACTCAAAAGTAGAAAATAAATTTTCTAGAGTATATACTTGAGGATCTTAGAGATGAAATAGGAGTCGACTATTAACATCCATTCTAGAGTTCTTGAAAAAGCATGCAAGGCATACCTTAACAAATCTTGGTATGTTACTGATTCATCGAGATCCGTGAGCTCGATGATTAGCTCCTTGATTCTTGGATGTAGTTGAGCCACCGTTTCTCCTTATTCCATCTGAAAGTTGGTTAGCTAGTTCCGAAGCAGATCTCTTCTTGGTAATTTGGCTTCCAAGGTCCACTTGTGCAGTTCCAAGAATTTCTCCCATAGCTCCTTTGCTAATTCATAGTTGCTGACTCAGTTGACTTCTTGTTCCGGTAAGACGGTTAGCAGATGAAATTCTACATTCCCATTGACCACGAAGTCAGCTTGCTCCTTCTTCGTCCAGAGATGTTCTTCTTTGTCCTTGTTGTTGTCATCTGTAGGAGCTATAAAAACTATTTTTCATAATTAAAAGTAATTCAAAATCATTTTTAAAGAAAACTTCCATTCATCATTTCCACATCGCAAACTCTTCCTTGAATTTTGGTGGGTAGATGCTCGATTCGGCGATTGTCTTCTGCTTTATCTGGCGGTTAGTCCTTCAAAAGCCAACCTTACTCTAATATCAATTGTAGGACCATATCGGCTTACTAGAGGGGGTGACTAACCGTACAAGTATAAAACTAGATCTTTTATTTTTCTTAGCAACGATAGAATTAGTTATGCAATTATAACAAATATCAACAACATAAATAATAACTAAAAGAAGGAAGAGGCTAGAAGGATTTTACTTGGTTGCAACTAGGGTGGTTGCTAATTTAAGACAATTTAAAAGCTCTACTCCAAATATCTCCTTATATAGGCGGAGAAGTCTCTTATAAAATCTTAAAAGCTCAGAGAAGATTTATGAAATTAAACCAATTACAGTTGTTGTGCAATGAATGAATCAATGAATTTTTTTATTAAAAAACTCTGAGCTAAGGATCATTATTTATAAAGTTTGGAAAACTTATTATCAACGTGTTGACGTGACACATCCCAAGCACCTGAGTGCAACACGTGCTCCTAATTCGGGTCAACGCTTATTCATGTCACAACGGTCGTAAAATGGCTAACTGGTTTATCAAGCGCCTGAGTCAACACGAGCACATGTATTCTCGGGTGCCTGAAACCACTCAGGCACCCGGGATCAGAAGCTTCAGCATGGTTCTGGTCAGACTTTGATTCACCAATCTTCCAGTACTTCTGGGCGATTTCTGATCATCCGAAGTTGAGCTCACCTGAACCCAACTTCAGGCCTTTTCTTTGAGTAATCTTCCTCGTCTCTTAGACGTTGTTCATTCCCTTCTCGTCCACCAATGTATTCTTTCATAGTCTTTGCGCCCCTTGGATGCACCGAACCGGTCAAATCCCTTCCCGTGTCATCTTTCTCTTCTGCTGCATCTTCCGCTTGACTTCTTATGCTCTTAAGCTCCTACACACATAGACATAGGGATCAAACCAATAAGACCTAACTTGACTCGATTGACCACATCAAAACTATCCCGGGGTACTTATACTTTACACCCAAATCAAAGGAAAAATGAATAAAGGAGTTTAGCTTAGAGGATATTGAAATCTTTTACCCTAATTCAAAGGAAAAAGGAGTAGAGGGTCCGGCTTGGAGGTTACTAGAATCCTTTACACCTAAATATGAGGAAAAGGGGTTGTGGATTTTAACTTAGAAGCTACTGATGAATACTACCAAACCTAGTACTAGGGAACATATTTGGCCAAACGAATTAAGGTTAAGGTAGCTACATTTAATTGTACTCAACCCGTCTACCTAATTATTGTTAATGATTGCAATGAAGTTTAATGTTTAACAATATTTCATCGATATGTTCCTGGTTTACTGTGTTAGTAATTTCTTGTGTTTTGGTTTATATATATATATATATATATATATACCTCTTGAAAAAATGTTAAATTTACTGAGTCTTTCGACTCACTAGGTTTATATAGTGTAGGTAATGACGAGACGGAGGGACTGGATGGATGAGCTATAACGTACTAGGCAGCGCACACCTAAGGGTTCCTATGCTTTTGTGTTGATGTTATTTTTTGTTTAAGATGTTGAAATATCCTTTTCTAAGATATTTACGCAACTGGATGTTAAGTAGTATGGAGTCCTTTATTTTGGTCGGTTGTATGAGTATGAGTTGAGCAAATAAATGTTGAGGGTTTTAGAGTGTTAGGGTGTTTTAGTTGGTATCAAAGTAAATGGTCTTGATTAAGGGTTATGCCTACTACCGGTTACGAAAGCTCTAGAAATCAAGCCTCTAAGTCTGTAAGTTTAAAAGTTTAGTTTTTTTTATTACATGCGCACTCTAAGAAAGTTAGGAATTTAATGGATATGTTTGTTATTTGGTTTTGTTATACATGCGATTTAGGTGTTGTTTTAGACTATGTACAAAGATGTCTCCTAGACAGTACGTAAGAAGGAATAGGGGGTATGAGGAGGAGAGGCAGGCGGTGCCACCTCCTCTGCCTCCACCGCCACCACTATTGTCTAAGATTCGGGATTGAGTGCTTCAGGGGATGGCTCAATTATTGGAGCAGCACTCTGAGACTGCTCATGGAGTGAGGCTCGAGGAGGTGTATGAGTGCTTTAGGAAGATGGATTTGAAGGATTTTACGGGAATGACTGATCCATTAGTTGCTGAGGGATAGATACAATCTATGGAGGTGATATTCAAATTTATGTCCCTTGATGATTCTGACAATGTGAGGTGCACTACTTATTTATTGAAGGATGATGCATTATTATGGTGGGAGGGAGCGAGCCATGGATACAAGGGCTCTATCATGGGATGGGTTTAAGGAGGTGTTCTATGCCAAGTACTTCACTATAGACGTACACTCTTGGTTGAAGCAGGAGTTTATGAGCTTGAGGCGGGGAGACTTATCGGTAGTGGAGTATGTGAGGAAGTTTGATTGAGGGTGTCGCTTCATGCCCCTAATTGGAAATGATGTGGTACAGAAGCTGAGACACTTTATGGATGGACCACGACCGACTATCCACCATGATATCATGATGGTGGACCCTACTGAGTACTCTACTACGATTGCTAAGGCCTTCCGAGTAGAGCAAGCTCTGAAAGATATTGATTTTGAGATATAGAGAAAGAGGTCACAACTAGAGCAGCAACAGAAGGGAAAAAATTGTTCAAAGGGCCAAAGGAACCTCAGGGGCAACAACCTCAGAAGCCTGACAATAATGAAAAGTCCTTATGCAAGGAGTGCAAGTGCAGATATTATGGTTAGTGCATATAGGGATCAAGCAAGTGCTTCCAATGAGGAGCTGTTGGACATATGTCTATGGATTGCCCACAATTGAAGCAACTCACTCTAGGACAATTGTATGTAATGCATGCTGAAGAGGCGGATACGATGCTTATTACACGGAGAATCTTTATAGCAGGGGTAACTACTAAGACCTTATTAGATTCAGGGGTCACTCATTCATTCATATCAAAGTCCCTTGTGAGGCGTAGAAGCATCCAAACAGTTAAACTTATTGTAGGTTATATAGTGAGAGTCCCGTCAAGGGAAGAACTTATGTCTACTAGCAACTTGAGCTTGATTTACACGGTCACACAATCTATCCTGACCTTATCTTATTAACAATACTAGAGTTTGATGTTATACTAGGAATGGATTGGTTGTGAGAGAATGATTGATTAATTATCAACAGAGGTCAGTATTGATCTGGTTGAAAGGAAGAGAGAAGTTTATATTCTAGGCCTCGAGATTGTAGGACCCGTGCTGTCGATAGAGGGGGGGGTGAATATCGACCGTTCGAAATCTTTCGGAAATCTTCGTTCGTAAAACGAACAAAAATCTGAAACTCGGCCGATCTGGACCTCCGAAGTGCCGCGCACCTCCTCCTGGAGCCTCCCGGTCGTAGGGCCTTGTTTCTAGCGCGTTGTCGTCGGTCGGAATGATCAGAATCGCTCTGGAATGTTGTGTCTGAAGCTGAGGGGTCGAGGCCCCTTATAAAGGCCTCCTGGGGGCGCCCCGGACACTGGGGGCGCCCCGGAAGACTCGGTCAACTCTTATCTTCGCGCCTACTTCGCTGCAGGTGATAAGAACTTTGACCAGGGTGCCCTGGATGACCCGGGTGCCCCCTTGAGGGCTTATCCTGCGTTCTGGCTTCGAAACAGCAAAACAGCTACTAATCAGGGCGCCCCGGACGCTCCGGGCGCTCCGGTTGACACCTGTTCTGCAAACACACGTTTGCTGCATGTATTAGTACTGCCTGGGGGCGCCCCGGACGCTCCGGGTGCCCCGGTTGACACCTGTTCTACAAACACACGTTTGCTGCATGTATAAGTACTTCCTGGGGCCGTCCCGGATGCTCCGGGCGCCCCGGTTGAATGGGGGCGCCCCCCTTGCTGGGGGCGCCCCCCTTAAGGCCTGCAAACCTAGTTTACCTACTTTGTCTTCGTTTCTTGATACCTGCAAGATACACAAACACAAAGCATAGATACATATAATGTTAGCCTTAAGGACCTGGTTCGGACTTCGGATTTGCACGAAACCCTAGGTCAAACCGGCACGAGTTTACATCCCCTAGAACTCGCCCTTCACCTACTCCTTTCAGGAGACGGTTGCCACCCAGCCCTTCGGGTGGACTTTTACTTAGCTTCCGATTACTCCAGATCTCGAGACGCCCAAACCCTGACACGTCTCTACTCCTGTCCTTAGTCATCGCTCAGCTAAGTTGCTTAGTCCCTCGGACCAAGTCTTCATTTCCTAGCAGTCCTTCGCCAGGTGCCTAGCAGCCCTTCGCTAGGTCTTTGTTACCAAGTGGTCCTTTGCCTGGTGCCTAGCAATCCTTCGCTAGGTCTTCTATACCTAGCAGCCCTTCGCTAGGTGCCTAGCAGCCCTTCGCTAGGTCTTAGGGTTACGATACCTAGCAGCCCTTCGCTAGGTGCCTAGCAGCCCTTCGCTAGGTCTTGGGGTTTCGATACCTAGCAGCCCTTCGCTAGGTGCCTAGCAGCCCTTCGCTAGGACTTGGGGTTTCGATGCCTAGATTAACTAGGACTTTTCTTCAGCTTTGGTTACTTCACTTTTGCTCCCCTTTGTCTATTCATTGTATCACTGACTTAAGTATATTGTCAAACATTAAAACACTTAAAGAGGAATATCATTAATGCAACTTGTACCAACAATCTCCCCCTTTTTGATGTTTGACAATAACATAAGTTAGATTGGTTTAAGGGGCTAACTCACTATCCTTAGGATAAAAAATAAGAAAAAATTGATATAAGTTTTGAAACTATATTTTTGATCTTTGGGAAAGAATTTTCAAGAATTTTTCTAACTTAAGCACACCTCTCCCCCTTTGTCATACATCAAAAAAACTTTAAGAAAATACTTACACCAATAATGAATATTTTGGTTCTTTTTGAAAAAAACTTGGTGCAGAAATTTTGAAAGCATTGCATAAATTAATTTGAATGTAGAAATTACTTATATATTGCATTTTTGAAAAAAAATGCATAATTTTGAAAAAGATGTTATTCGCTTTTGAAAAATACAAGGACTTTGAAAATGATTTTTAACAACATGCAAGTACTTTGGACAGATTTTGTAATTTTTAAAGAATATAAACTACTTTTTAGAAAATGCATAACTTTTGAAAAGGTGTTATTTTGGAAGATATAAATATTATGCATATTTTGCAAGTACTAATTATTTTTGAAAAAGATGAGACTTTGAAAAATATAAGTAATTTTTGAAACATAATATTTTACTTGACTAAGTTTTTTTTTCAGTCTGACACAATCTTGGGAAACCTTGTTGACTACAAGGACATTTTCCTAAGTGTCCGGAAATTTTTCTGAGTCAAGTAAGTATTAATGGATTTTTTTTTTATTATTTTTTTTAAAATGATAATACTTTTGAAAGCATATGCTACTGGATTTTGAAAATACAGCGCATGAAATCATTTGATATATTTAATAATTCTTTTAATTTGATCTCCCCCTAAACTTGACCCAGTCCCGGGAAGCTTGTTGACCGCAAGTACTCTTCCTCTGAGTCTTAAGGTTTGATTCAGATCAAAAGAATAATAATTTTCAAACTGATTTAAAACTTGTTAGACTCCTCCTAAATTTGACACATCCTAGGAGTCCTTGAAGATCATAAAGTGGACCTTTCCTCTGTGTCTTTAGGGTTTATCAAAGTCAAAGAACCGATAATCCGAAAAATATTTTTAATAAAAAGGAACAAAACACTCCCCCTGTATCCAACACCGTTTGACTCTATCTAAGTGTCTTAAGGAACTATAGTGTTGTCCTAAGAGGCTTGTGTCTAATTGGGTGAGTCAAACAAATTTTTGAAAAGATATATTTTTGGAAAATGTATAATATATATAATCAAACAGACAAGCATGAATTCCATAAAAACATTATTATGTTGAAGTACTATTTTGAAAATATATTTTTAGGAAAATATTCTTACCATTTTGAAAAACAATTTTAAAAAATATTTTTCAATTCATTAGTCCTTAACATCTCACCTATTTTAGATGTATCAATACAACAAGCATAGTTACCTTATAGGTGTATTGTGAGATGCTTAATTTATTTTTCTTAATTTATTAACTCTAAGAATTAATTGAAGCTTGTGTTAGATTTGAATTTGACAAGAAGTAACTTGAATTTGAATTTCAAAAATTGACTTCCAGGTCTTGGCGAGGCACTAGGCCTTCTTTGGCTGTAGCCTTATGGGATCATCCACCCTTTCCTTGACAAAGCCTTTTAATGAAATTTCATTTTCAAAAGTACTTTTTGAAAAATTCTGGTCTAACTAGTTTGAGTTTTGGATCGGTAGCTTCGGCTAGTTTCACTAGTCTAAAGAGACCAAGTATACTTGATCTTATTAGAGTTGGCTTCCCAAACGTACTATCATCTCACCGCCACCCAATACTAGGTTGATCAAGTTTTAATTATTCTTTTTCCTATAGCCGTTCTAATATATGCATAAATTTTAAATATGAATGACATGTCATATATTTTAAAGGAATAGCAAATGCATGTCATGACAGTTATGCATGAGTCAAACAAGTCAAATAATTTTATTTAAGTTTCTAAAATGTATCAAATTCCCGATTTGATACATGTCGAGTGAACCCGCGAATATGTCAACCCACTTTGACATATTTAATGTTATTAACTTTAATTGTTACACTTTGAGTAAAATTTTACTTTAGTTTGAGTTTAAGTTATTTAAGATTTTAGTTAGATTCAGGTTAATTACGAATTAATTGAGGTTGAATTAATTGGAAATTAATTGAGTAGGATTAATATTAAGATAATTTTAATTGAAGTTATAATTTTAATTCAATTTTGTTTGAATTGAATTAAATTGAAGTAATTTGAATTTAATTGAATTTAATTGAATTAATTCGAATTTATTTGAACATAATTGAATTATTTAAGATTTAATTAATCAATTTGAATTTTTAAGAATTAATTAATTTGAATTTGAATTTTTAAGAATTAATTGATTTGACTTTGAATTATTAAGAATTAATTGATTTGAATTTGAATTATTAAGAATTAATTAATTTGAATTTGAATTATTAAGAATTAATTGATTTGTATTTGAATTATTAAGAATTAATTAATTTGAATTTGAATTATTAAGAATTAATTTGAATTTAATTTAGGATTTAATTTGAATTAAATTTAATTTGATTTAATTTACTTTGAATTTAATTTGAATTAATTTGAATTTAATTAGGATTAAATTAAGATTTAATTCGAATTTAATTAGGATTAAATTAAGATTTAATTCGATTTTAAGATTTAATTCGAATTATAATGATTAATTAATAATTGTGGGTTTAAATTCATCATTTTCATTATTTCAAAAATTTCTTCTTCATTTTGGTCTTTCTTTTCAAGTTTTTCTAATAATTTTGATTTATTTGAATTTTTGTAATTTTTATTGATTATGGCCTTTATCTTAGAAAATTCTATCTCCTCCTCAAGATTAAATTTTTCAATATCCTCACAGTAGGTGGAGTAAATTGGGTCACTAGTTAAAGTTTTATAATAATATTCAATATTATCTATGATTAAACTATTATCTAGGAGAATTTTATATTCAAAATTATCCTCAGAATTATCCTCATATATATTTTCAATATTTTTAATATTTATCTCTAGATTATCTTTAAGAATTTCAGAATTAATTTTTGAATTAATCTTGAGATTTTCAGGATTAATTTCGGATTTATCCTTAGGATATTCAAATTTAAATTCCGAATTATCCTTAGGATTTTCAAATTTGAATTCGGATTTATCCTTAGGATTAATTTTGTCTGAATCAGAATTAACTTTATCAGAAAAAATTTTATCAGATAAATTATCAGAATTATCAGAATTAATTTTATAAGATAAATTATCAGAATTATCTGAATTAATTTTATCAGATAAATTATCAGAATTATCATAATTAATTTTATCAGATAAATTATCATAATTATCAAAATTAATTTTGTCAGATAAATTATCAGAATTAATTTTATAAGATAAATTATCAGAATTATCTGAATTAATTTTATCAGATAAATTATCAGAATTATCATAATTAATTTTATCAGATAAATTATCATAATTATCAGAATTAATTTTGTCAGATAAATTGTCAGAATTATCAGAATTAATTTTAACAATTTCTGTATTGATATTCTGAATTAGATAATTAATTTCTAATATTTTGGTTATATCCACGTTTTGTAATTTAACATGCAAAAAGTTAATTTTACTATGCAGTAAATCTACTTTGTCAGAAAAATAAATTACTTTATCACATGGCAGTGCAGGAACTTGTAAAATTTTTGGAACATATATTTTTCGTACCTTTGCCGGACACTTATTTTTGTAATGTCCGTATTTCTTGCACTTGAAGCATTGCACGTGATCCTTATTTTTCCGGACTCCTGGCGCTGGTATCTCCTTTGTCGTCGGTGACGAACGATTCTTATGAGTAGGGCACTGATTTTTATAGTGCCCTCTCTCCCTGCATGTGAAACAAATAATATGCGATTTAAAATTAGACATTAAAAAAAATGTACCTGATTCACCCCTGGGCTACCCCTCAACTCCTGGCGTCGTTGCTCCGTCGGCGGTTAGTCCGGTGAAGAGCGGCTCGGCTATGATACCAATTGTAGGACCGGTGCCATCGATAGAGGGGGGGTGAATATCGACCGTTCGAAATCTTTCAGAAATCTTCGTTCGTAAAACGAACAAAAATATGAAACTCGGCCGATCTGGACCTCCGAAGTGCCGCGCACCTCCTCCTGGAGCCTCTCGGTGGTAGGGCCTTGTTTCTAGCGCGTTGTCGTCAGTCGGAATGATCAGAATCGCTCTGGAATGTTGTGTCTGAAGCTGAGGGGTCGAGGCCCCTTATAAAGGCCTCCTGGGGGTGCCCCGGACGTTGGGGGCGCCCCGGAAGACTCGGTCAACTCTTATCTTCGTGCCTACTTCGCTGCAGGAGATAAGAACTTTGACCAGGGCGCCCTGGATGACCCGGGCGCCCCCTTGAGGGCTTATCCTGTGTTCTGGCTTCGAAACAGCAAAACAGCTACTAATCAGGGCGCCCCGGACGATCCGGGCGCCCCGGACGATCCGGGCACCCCGGTTGACACCTGTTCTGCAAACACACGTTTGCTGCATGTATTAGTACTGCCTGGGGGTGCCCCGGACGCTCCGGGCGCCCCGGTTGACACCTGTTCTGCAAACACACGTTTGCTGCATGTATAAGTACTTCCTGGGGGCGCCCCGGACGCTCCGGGCGCCCCGGTTGAATGGGGGCGCCCCCCTTGCTGGGGGCGCCCCCCTTAAGACTTGCAAACCTAGTTTACCTACTTTGTCTTCGTTTCTTGATACCTGCAAGATACACAAACACAAAGCATAGATACATATAATGTTATCCTTAAGGACCTGGTTCGGACTTCGGATTTGCACGAAATCCTAGGTCGAACCGGCACGAGTTCCCATCCCCTAGAACTCGCCCTTCACCTAGTCCTTTCAGGAGACGGTTGCCACCCAGCCCTTCGGGTGGACTTTTACTTAGCTTCCGATTACTCCGGATCTCGAGACGCCCAAACCCTGACTCATCTCTACTCCTGTCCTTAGTCATCGCTCAGCTAAGTTGCTTAGTCCCTCGGACCAAGTCTTCATTTCCTAGCAGTCCTTCGCCAGGTGCCTAGCAGCCCTTCGCTAGGTCTTTGTTACCAAGCGGTCCTTTTCCTGGTGCCTAGCAATCCTTCGCTAGGTCTTCTATACCTAGCAGCCCTTCGCTAGGTGCCTAGCAGCCCTTCGCTAGGTCTTAGGGTTACGATACCTAGCAGCCCTTCGCTAGGTGCCTAGCAGCCCTTTGCTAGGTCTTGGGGTTTCGATACCTAGCAGCCCTTCGCTAGGTGCCTAGCAGCCCTTCGCTAGGTGCCTAGCAGCCCTTCGCTAGGACTTGGGGTCTCGATGCCTAGATTAACTAGGACTTTTCTTCAGCTTTGGTTACTTCACTTTTGCTCCCCTTTGTCTATTCATTGTATCACTGACTTAAGTATATTGTCAAACATTAAAACACTTAAAGAGGAATATCATTGATGCAACTTGCACCAACAGAGATGCATGGGCATGCCCAGATTGATATCCTGTATACAAGCAAGGAAACTCATTATTAAGGGTTGTCAGGTTTTCACTGTTGGTGCTTGGATGGCTAGAGGGGGGGGTAAATATAACCAGACACAAACTTCTTGTACTTATCGGATTTCTGCAGTTCAAGGGTTAGTAGTACAGCGGAAGAAATACAAAACAGAGTTTAACTGCAGTAATGAAAAGCAAACCAAAAATGCTAACAAGGAGGATTTACAAGGGTGGGGGTTTAACTTGCCCCTACTCCTTGGAGTGTCTATAAGGTGGGTGATTGATAAGTACCATTTTATTGATTATTTTAGATGTCAAAATCCATGTTTGACCCATGTTTTTCTTGCTTAATTGTGAATTTACCCTAGGTTTTAGAACTTCCTCTTATTTTGGACTTAATTGCAAATTTGCAGATATTTGGATTATTTGGCCACTAAATTTTTGATCTATTTTTGTAGGCATGAAAGGTTCATGAACCTAGGGCATACTGGGTCAAACTTGAGTCGGAAGTGAACCCGGATCGAGTTATCAAGCTTCGGATCAATCCGGGCCGTCCGATTCAAAAGTGGCTAGATCTGAGCCATCCGGGACCATCTAAAGTAATACGAGCTAGGGTTAGGGTTGATCAAGCACTCTGATCAAGATCTGAAGGTTTCATCCCAATCAGAGCTCATTCGACCGTTGGATCAAGCTCGGAGGGCTCTAGATCGTCCATTCAAAGATTAGGTTGATCTGGACCATCCGTTGCACATCTGGAGGATCCGAGCTACCACGAGGCAGATCCTGACCCCTGATCATCATCATCAAAGTTTGGCTTAAATCAGAGCAAGATCAGCCGTTGGATTCATTCAAATCAATCTGGGCCGTCCATTCTTATGTATTTAATCAAACTTCTCCACAGCTTTCAGCTCGTCGCGTCTTCTTCGCCGCAAACTCTTCCTTCAGCTGTTCTTCATTGTTCTTCCGTTTTTCTTCATTCAAGGGGCGCAACCCCTCAATTTCTCCATTAGATCATGTGCTAGGTCAGTGGGAGGATCATCGGCGAAGTTTCCAGTTCAGAATTGCCCAAGAAACAGAGCTGGGAGAGGTTTCCTCAGCTCTGCCATTCGCTGCCTTTTGATCGGCTGTGCTCCACTTCTTTCCACCCGAGTAGTTCATGAGGGGTTCCCTGGATTGCTTGGATCATCCACAACTCACCATCGCACGAGGACACAGTTGAATCAAGGGAATCGGATGGTGATTTTGGATTGAGCAGAGTTCAGTTGAATTCAAGCGCAGATTGAGTTTTCTCAATGATTTGTTGAGCTTACTGGTTCAAGGCTCACCCTTGCGTGACGAACAAGGAGTACATTGAGCTAGAGAGTGATTGAGGAGTAGAATTCTTATTGCAATTTTAGTTTCTAGCTATAATCTTAATTCTGCCACAAGGTCATTACTGAATTTCGTATCAGTTGCTGTAATCTAGGTTTCTGAATTGTTTTGCTCTAATTAGTGTTCAAATTCAGCTTCGTAATTAGTTAGATTGCTTGTTAATGTCTAGTTACCTTTAATCTCACTTTAGTTCTTGTTTAATTGCTGCGTATCAGCTTTTCCCTGTTTTTCTGCATCGCGTATCAGCCTTTGTTCTGAAATTTCAGTTCAGTTTCTAATTCAGTTCGTTTCTGGTTTAGTTCCTGAGATTTAAGTCAACATTTTAGTAGCTAATGAGTTTGATTTGAGTTGATCAGCATTTAATTTCCATTCCCCAGTTTTGTTCAATTTTTCCCTGTTGCGTGCCAAGTCTTCATCATGCGTATCAGTTCAATGCCTGCAAGTTTCAGAATTCAATTCTGAATTTTTCATCAGTAAACCTAGCTTCTCTGAATCATTTCTGAACTCTAGATGTGTGAACTTGATCTTAGTTGGTTGTTATCTTCGAATTTAATTAGAAGCTGCATGATCAGCCTTCTCTTTCAGCATCTGAACTTGGACTCCAGTAGATGTTAGTCTTCTCTTGCATTTATACATTGTAGCTGGGGTAATTTACAAAGATTTAGTATTAACCTCTGCATTTGTATCAGCTTGATCGAATCAAATTCCAATTCTGCATTCCAGTTTCAATTCTGTACCCAAGTCATTTCTGCAATTTTAAATTGTAGCTGCTGAAGCTATATCAAGGAAGCTTTGCATTCAAACTCCTTTGCACTTAATTTCAGTTGTTTAGTCCGACGTTGCATCCAATTTGTAGCTTAAGTTCTGAAACAATTTCTGCTTTCTTGCACTTTATTTCTGAAGTAGGTTTGCAGTTTATTGAGTAGTAGTGGCTGCTGAATTCCTTCATTCACTCTTGCAACTTTATTCACAGATCGCATCCCTCTCATGGCTTAATCATTAGTTCTTATTCCTGAATTGTTCGAATTAGCCTTGGCACATAAGCTTTCACATCTTTGTAGTAAGTCGGTTTTGAATTCTGCACATTTGTATCAATGCTATTTCGGCACTACTTGATGTCAATTGGAATGCAACTGTTAAGTGTGCTATTGTGTTTTAAATAGATTGTTTTTCATCTTGGTTGAGTCTGAACTCCAAGTTTCAATTCAGCAGATCAAATTTTTAGTTTGAATCTTTAATTGCCATTATTGAGTTAGTTTGTTTAGTTAAGTTTCCTTGCTTATCATTGTTCTTCCATTTCTAATTGAAACCAAACCCAAATCTTCATTCGAAACCCAAATCACAAACGACACATAAACACGAGCTCGAATCAAACAAACTCTCAACTAGTCCCTAGGAAAAATACGACCTGTGGCCCCTTTACTACGTTTCCATGCTTTGATTGCAAAAAGGGTTTCCAGCATTTTATTTTTATACACATCTAAATTTGAGGACCCACACATTTCGTGACAACTTAACCTAGTATTTCGGGTCCATTAGTGATCCCTTGATCGTCGGCAGATCAAGCCCCGGAAAATCTAGATAGAATGCAACCTCCTTCTTGGTGGAGTGACCTCTCCACAGCGTTTCAATCAAGATGAAGATATTAAGTACAATGAAACACAAAGGAAGCTTACAGAGCACTTAGGACAGTAAGAACACAAGCGAACTCCTCACCGAACTCCACTCAGCACAGATCTCACGCAAGAACTCCCTCTTCGTGTCTTCTTGCTGATGGACTCGCCGAGCTCCTTATTTCTTCTTCCAAGCGCTCAGGTATGCAATCTCTCCACAGGTTGCTTCAAGGATCAAAATGTGTAGTAGCAACCCCCTTCTCATTTGTAGCTCAAGCAAGAAGATATCGCACACAGAGACTCCTTCTCTTCTCTTCATCGCCAGCCACTTAACCTGCTGCTGCTGTCGCTAGACACTCCTCTGCAGCTCCCAGCTGCTCATCTACACAGCCCAGCTACCTGACCTCTCCTGGACTCCCTGACCTCTCCTCAGCTGAGCCCCAGTCGAGCCCCAGGTTAGCTTCCAGCAGCGACAGCGTCCGTTGAGACCTGAGAAACGAAAGCATCCAAACCTGCTCGATGGGAAGTCTCCCTTTGACCCTCCTTGAGTGTTTGAATCCATCCCTGTCACCTGCACACACAATCAGACGCTTAGGAAAGCATATCACAAGGAAATCACAGTGTATCAGTAGTAATCAGAACATGATCAGAGCTTTGACAACGCTTTTGAATTAAATCTGTCAGCTACTGATCGGTCACCGGACTGATCAGAGGGACTCCTGATCGGTCACCAGACCGAACAGGATGGGACCAGACCAATCAGGCTCCAGCCTGATCGGTCCCCAGTGAGGAAGGTGATATCACGAGCTCATCATTGATCGGTCACCCTGACCGATCAAGTACTGGGGATCGGTCACCAGTCTGATCCATCAGCTGAGTGCAAACCTTTAGCTTTCGCTTGCCAACCCCACTGATCGGTCACCAGACCGATCAGAGCACTCCCTGACCGATCAGGCTCCATCCTGATCGGTCATAGTGAGGAACTCGCGACATTTCATTGGTCCAACAAACTGATTAATGGTTTCTCCCAAAGCTACTGACCTCTCCTTGACTGTTCACCAGACTGATCCAAAGCTCTCCCTGATCGGTCACCAGACCGATCAAGAGACGATCAGTAGCCTAACAAAGTCACTGTATGCACCCTGATCGGTCACCAGATCGATCAGACATGCTGGATCGGTCACTAGACCGATCCACGTGGGAACTCCGTGCCAACTTCCCTGATTGGTCACTAGACCGATCCAGGCAAGGCCAACCCCACTCTAAGTTAAGAGAACGAGCCTCCAGCCTTCTCTGATCGTGCTCAGTCCCTCGGACCAAGACTCCGTGCCCAGCTTCACTCACTGGGACTGCATTCAGCCTAGGTTCACTCACTAGGACCTGGCTTCACTCACCAGGGTTTCGGTCACCCAGCTTCAGTCACCGAGACCCGGCTTCACTCACCGGGACCCGGCTTTACTCACCGGGACCCGGCTTCACTCTCCGGGACCCGGCTTCACTTACCGGGATTTCATTCACCTGGCATCACTCCCCAGGACTCGGCTTCACTCACCGGGATTTCAATCACCTGGCTTCACTCACCAGGACCCGGCTTCACACACCGGGATTTCATTCACATGGCTTCACTCACCAAGACCGGGCTTCACTCACCGGGATTTCATCAGCCTAGCCCTCCAAGCTAGGACCTGGCCCTCCAAGTCAAGGCTTTTTCACACCTAGCTCTCCAAGCTAGGACTTTTTCACACCTATCCCTCCAAGCTAGGACTTTTCACACCTAACCCTCCAGGTTAGGACTTTTCACACCTAGCTCTCCAAGCTAGGACTTTTTCACACCTAACCCTCCAAGTTAGGACTTTTTACACCTAGCCCTCCAAGCCAGGACTTTTTCCATGCCAGTGTACGATCTCCCGATCCACCTGGACTTAAGCCAAATTCAACCAAACTTGAATCAAACTTAAATCGGTGTCAAACACCAAAACAACAAGCAGGGTCATACTGCATCAACAATCTCCCCCTTTTTGTTGTTTGACAACCCGATTTAAGTTTAGGCATTAAATGATCAATTGAAAGTAGTTCAATTATCGTAAGAGAATCAAAGTCCTCCCCCTACAATAACCCTAAACTTAATCAATCATTTTCTCTCCCTTTGTCAAACATCGAAAAGAGCATGGTTATTAAGTTTAAACATACCTCCCCCTCAAATACGGGTTTCTCCCCAACCCCAAAATAATCAAAGTATAGTTTTTGAATTGCATATGAGAGGCATATACCATAAATGTATCTTGACAACAATGTATATGCATCATACGACAATAAGTATGAATTGCACATGAAAACATATACAGAAATATATCATGGTCAAACATGTATATGTTTCATATGATAAGTAAGGAATACAGCTGTATCCAACACATAATCCTGATCGGTCTCCGTGATCGATCAGGCTCGTTGATTACTTGATACAGAAAATTTTTTGATTAGTCTGGAGAGCGATCAGTTTTCAGAAAAATTTCTGAAACTCTGATACGTTCCTGATCAGACTACATTAACAATTTGTATTCCACAACAAGGGCGTAGATTCCATTAATATACGACATTTTAGAAAAAATTTCAGAAACACGACATCAAAAACAGGAGTCATGACTCAAAAACCCTTTCTTATGAATTTGAAATTTCCAACATAGGTTTGTATCAAATTAAGTTTCGTTCCAAGTATGATTAGCCAAACCTCATTTTGACGTTTCAGAAAAATTTCTGAGAATCAAGGGTCTTAAAAATTTCTACCCATATTTTACCATTTGAACAAATTTATGCTCCCTTAGTACCAGGTTTGTACCAATGGGTGATTAAATCATAATCAATTTGTATCAGATTTATTTGTATCAGTATGATCATTAAACTGATACAATTTGATGAAAGGTGATTGGACTGAGGGGTAGTCTTACACTATTGGGAACGATTTGGGAGTTCCCTGATCTGCGTTGACCTGATCGATCACCAGTCCGATCAGAACGACGTTTGATCGGTCACCAGACCGATCAGGGTGAGTCCTAATCAGTCGGTGGACCGATCAGGTCTGATACAGAAGGTTTTCTGAAACTGATCAGTTTTAGAAACATGTTGGTTTCAACTCTAAACCCTAATCCGATCAGATTTAACTCCTAGCAGAGTTCTATTAGACAACATTCATTTCCCTTAACAAAGCATGAACTCAACCCCAAAAATAGGTTTATATCAAAGCATGATCAGTGGGGAAATAAACAAGTCATGGAATTTGAGTTTGATACAAAGAAAGCATTAACCCTAGACCTTAAGCTCATGTTCTTGTCTATCAAAGCCTTGTGAAATTTTCATAGTGGTTTTCGAATCAATACTAATTATTGTGTCCATACTTGTTCTTTAACATGCATTCATAATCTATGACACACATAGGAAGATTTTTGCTTACTAGATCATGTTCATGTTTATTGATGCTTAATCACCACAAATTATGTGTTGATATTTTCCTCAGTATGCATTCATGTTGTATACCACATACAAGAAAATCATGGCATATGTTCACCAAACACAACCTCTTAACCTTGAACCATAAAATTCAATAATAAAACTGATTATCTTAAGCAATCTATGGTATAAGCACATTATGTGTTAAACTAAACCGTTCATGCAATATATATAATTTTTCCAAAACTTGTAGATTTATTTTAAAGCATGGATATACTATCATTCATTGCATGAAAATTTTCTTACTACTCAAGTAAAATTTCATAAAACACTACATTCATGAGTATATCATTATAATTGTGTTTGGAGTACCAATTATCAATAACCAATGTTGATAGATACTCCCCCTCAAATAATGCTTTTACAATTCTAAATATTGAGGTTTTAGGTATCCAAATTTTGAGACCTAATGCATCAACAATGAAGGACTTAGGCACTCATGCCTTAGTCATTTTCTTTTTGGCTTTTTGAACCTAGAATTATTTGATGATCCAAAATGTGTTCTAGACATTAGTGACATGATACTAGGTTCTTTAGGTCGGTAACCTATATTAGCCTTATTATAAACCACTCTCTGTGAATTTAGTATCATGTCTAATGTTTTAAAGCTTGTTGAAAACTTCTCAAGAATATTCTTGTGATTTTCAATTTCGCTCTTCAAATTCTTATTTTCATCCTCAAGATTTTTAACATGCAAAACATCAGTTACCTCATCCTTATAGGTTTTTAATTTTTCTACTTCTAATTTTAAAGATTTAACTTTGGCCTTAGATTTCTTTAGTATGTTTGTCAAGCAAGCTATTGTTCTATAGCACTTATCTAGTTCGGGAGAAATTACCTCTTCATCATCCGAAGATGATGAAGGCGCGGTTGAGGAGTTACTTGATTCATCACTGCTTCCTTCACTTGAGTTCTCTACTGCCATGAAAGCAAAGTGATGGGTGTGCTTCTCCTCCTTTTCTTCCTTCTTCTCCTTTCTTCTGTTACCTGCCACAAAAGCAACTCCTTTCTCTTTGGGTCCTTGGTTAGCAACTTCGTGTAGCTCCATTTCACAAAATAAATCATCTATTTTAACAATAGACAAATCCTTGGAGACCTTGTAGGCATCCATCATGGATGACCACAAAGCGTTTCTTGGAAATGATTTAAGGACATACCTTACAAGATCTCGGTTTTCTACCTTTTTGTCAATGGAGTGGAGACCGTTGAGAACTTCTTTGAAGTGACCATGGAGTTCACTTACCTTTTCATTCTCTTCCATGGACAGATTTTGGAGTTGTCTGTGAAGGAGGTCCTTCTTGGTTGTCCGGGTATCTTGAGTGCCCTCTGTTGGAACTTAGATGGCTAGAGAGGGGGGGGGGGGTGAATGTAGCCAGGCACAAAAATCGCTTTCTCTTTTACACTTCTCTGCAATTAGGGTTAATAGCACAGCGGAAGCAAGAACAAAATATAACTGCAGAAATGAAAACTAACTACAAACGCTAACAAAGAGGATTTACAAGGTTCGGGGATAACTTGCCCCTACTCCTTGGCGTGCCCTTATGGTGGTCGATCCCTTAATCGTCGGCAGATCAAGCCCCGAAAAATTCGGATAGAAAGCAACCTCCTTCTCGGTGGAGTAACATCTCCACAGCGTTTCAAGATGAATGAAGTATTAAGTACAGGAAACACAAGAAGGAATCTTACTGAACACTTAGAACCGCAAGAACACAAGCAAGCTCCTCACCGAGCTCCACTCAGCACAGATCTCACGTAAGAACTTCCTTCTTCGTGTCTTCTTGTTGATGGACTCGCTAAGCTTCTTGTTTCTTCTTCCCAAATGCTCAAGTTTCACAAGGTTGCTCAAGATTCACAGTAGAGTAATCACACAAGTGTAGAGCAAAAGCTTTTCGATGTAGAGAACAAGAACTCTAGCACTTCGTCAAAAAAACTCTGCTCAGCTCTTCTCCGCTACACAGCTTAACCAGCTTCCATCGCCAGGTCACACGCTCCTCTGCAGCAGCTCCCAGCTGCTCACCAGCAGCAGCCAGCTACCCCTGACCTCCTCTGGACTCACTGAATCCTCTCCAGTCGAGCCCCAGGTCATCAGCTCCACAACCATTGCAGCTCGTGCCAGAGGACGTTGCAACCTGCGGAAGCAAACGGACAAACCTGCTGTAGCGAAATACTCAGTTTGACCCTCTATGGATGGTCCCTAAGTTACCTGCACACTTAGCAGCTCATTAGGGCAGCAAATCAATAGAAGATCAAATATCAGAGAGAGTAGAACAAGTATCAGTAGTAATCAGAGTGCGATCAGACGCGATCAGACCGTCTGACAGCGCGTTTGAATTAAAGTGATTGGTCACCGGACCGATCAGAATGATCCCAGACTGATCAGCCTCCAGCCTGATCGGTCCCTAGTGAGAAACCTAGGATTGCAAGCTAGTATGATCGGTCACCCTGACCGGTCACCAGATCGGTCAACAAACCGTTCCAGAAATCTACTTGCCACAATCCCGCCTGAAATACACGGCTGATCGGTCACCAGACCGATCAGGGTGTGACCTGATCGGTCCGGGGACCGATCAGGACACTCCCTGACCGATCAGGCTCTAGTCTGATTGATCAGGGTGAGAAACCTCGCGACAGTTGATCGTTCAGGCTGATCGATCAAGGTTTCTACCAAAAACCCTTTGACCTCTCCTTGATCGGTCACCAGACCGATCAGGAGCCGCACAGAAAGTTTTCCAAACTCACTGTATGCTCCCTGATCGGTCATCAGTCCGATCAGGAGCCGAACGGTAGGTTTACCAAAGTTACTGGATGCTCCCTGATCGGTCACCAGACCGATCAGACATCGCTGGATCGATCACCAGACCGATCCACGAGGGAACTCCATGCCAACTTCCCTGATCGGTCACCAGACCGATCCAGGCAAGGCCAAACCCACTCTAAGTCAAGAGAACTGGCTCCCAGCCTCCCCTGACTCGTGCTCAGTCTCTCGGACCTGTTGGGACCGGGTGCATGTCGACAAGGATACGAGTTCGTAAAATTTAAAATTTTTACGTGCAGCGGAAGAGTTTGCATAAAATAATTTCCTAAATTATTTTAACTTCGTATCTAGCATGCAACCTTATAGTGTATCACATAATCATAAAATAAAAGTTTGCGAAAAGTAAACTAATTTACCAAGTACCTTGCGTAACTCGAAGTAAGGGACGAGATCCAACCGTAGCGTCCCTTGGAAGCTTCGCCTCTATTCGCGTCCACGCCGAGTTCTCTTCGGGATGACTTCGCAAAGTATCGAGTTTTGTGCCGACGAGAACTACTAGATTCTCTATAGGCACAACTTGAAAGATCAAGAGAAGAGTTAGAAACTAACCAACAAGAAGTAACGGAATCGAATTCCGAGAGGAGAGGAGTCGCTATCCGCTTCTTCTTCTTCTTGTTCGGATTCTTCTTCTTCTAGTGGCTCACGGCAACAACTCCTTGGTGTTGTGATTGGGCGCCGGCCCTAGAGGAACTAGGGTGCGCCGGCCCTAGAGAGCTAGGGTGCGCCGGCCCTAAGGAAAGAAGAAGAGAAGGAGGAGATAAGAGAAGAGAGAGAGGGAGAGCTCCAATAATAATCACTTGATTGGAATTAAGGGCTAGCCTTTGGTTCCTTTATATAGTAGCAACTCCTTTGCTAAGTCTCCCTCTAAACCGAATTAACGGAATTAACGGAATTAGTTATAAGAAATTTATCTTATAAATTTTCTTATTGCTTATTCCGTTTAAGCCTAGTCTTATTATAACCATTTATAATAAAACAAATTAGTTATCATAAGAAATTTATCCTATAAATTTTCTTATGAATTTTATTATAACTAACTTTATAATAAAACTAATTATTTATCATAAGAAATTTATCCTATAAATTCTTATGAATTAATTCCGTTTAAACCAAGTCTTTATTATAAACTAATTTATAATAAAAACTAATTCTTCTTCTCTTTAAATTATGGAATAAATTTTATAAGAAATTTATAAACTTTCTTATTATGGATAAATCAATTCATAATTGATTTTATAAAATTAAAATGAACCAACTCATGGATTATTTTAATCTTCCATAAAAGAATAAATTTCTATAAATTTTATTTATATAAATTTCTTTATACAAATTTATTTATCCATAATTTATAAAATAAATCGCGCTAGATTTATTTTATTAATTAAACCAATTAAATTGGTTTTCTCCTTTTATTTGGCCGACCACCAAAGAGGGGTTAACACCCTCTTTGGTCGGCCAAACCCAACCCGGACCGCCGCGAATTAAACTCATTTAATTCGCCCAAAAAGCCTTCAAAAGACTTAGCCATTTTTAGCTTCCATTGCGCCTCTGACTAACTCAGATTCGACTTATTTCTCTTGATCGGAAAATCCAATTTTCAACTCGTTTTAAATCCCTCGGATTACTCATAGTGCGTGTGACTAAATAGGCTTTCGATTTATGTTGGCCGCCTATAATTAACTAATTATAGAACGATCATGAGTGGCACCTAGTAGTACATCATGATCCCCAATCAATCGAAAGATCAACGGTTTGACCTCAGAAGAAATTATTCTGAAACCCTTCAGCAGCTCTAATGAATCGTGCCCCATTCCCTTCACCACCTTATACCCACTTGGTTCAGGACACGGTCAATGGTGTCAGTCCCCACTAGGCTGACTACGTCACACCTAGCCCAAGTAATGTCTTACTCGTCCTTTGGATTTCTAATTACTCTCATGTATTTTAGAGACTCTCACTCTAAACATGATATGCTCTGGCCAGAGGCTTTGAGTAACAATCCGACGATAGGCCTGGGTATACATCTCCTCGCAAGGAGTGGTGAATCCTTTGTAGGCTGTTCAAACATCTTCGGGCACTTCGGCTTATACCCGATCATCCTGGGTCCACACCTCCTTGGAGATGCTTGCTTAAGATGTCAAAGTATAAGTCTCCATGACCAAGATGACTTGAACACCGCAAGTCAAAGGAACATCACACTTAAGCCGCAGTAAGATCTTCATTGACATATCTACATGTAGATTCCCATATGAAGTCTTACAACTAGTCACTCCAATGAACTAGTTCCCTTAACTAGCATCCATGTTTATCTCCGGACATCCCAATGTCACCAGCCAGTGAGAATCAGCTGAATAGAGAATAACCCATGCTAGTCTCAACAGAATTGATAATGTCCGTATTTATCAATTCATCGACTAGGGATATTTCCAACACTTCACATTTGCACATTTAGAGATAATCACTAGTTGTGATCCCATCACAAATTCTCTTATGCTGTGAACTGTATGGCGGACATTCAGTAGATGAGTTTAAGATCCCAATCAAATACACAAATATGTATACTCAAATAGTGAATTATCATTTATTGAAATAAATGTTTACAATCATAAGGCGATTGCCTTAGGACACTTCTCTCATATCACTAACAAACTCCCACTTGGCCTAATGCCAATCGCTACGGTATCCAGTGACCTTTCTTGGATTCCGACATGCTAAACCTTTTTAGCACTCGGTCTATATATGTAGACTACGAAAGACCAAGCAACCGTTTCGATCTATCTCTATAGATTCTAATCCCAAGGATATAGGTTGCTTCTCCCAGGTCTTTCATGGAGAAAGTTTTGGATAACCAAATTTTAACTGTCTGTAAGACTGAAATATCGTTTCCTATAAGTAAGATGTCGTCGACATATAATACTAGGAATACGACTGCACTCCCACTAACCTTCTTGTACACACAGGGTTCGTCAGGATTTTGTGAGAAATCAAACTTTTTGATTGTCTCATCAAAACGGATGTTCCAGCTCCTAGATGCTTGCTTCAGTCCATATATGGATCGTCGAAGCTTGCATACCTTGGTTTTATCAACCGATGTGAAACCTTCAGGCTGTATCATGTATACGTCCTCAAGCAGGTTTCCGTTAAGGAAAGCTGTTTTCACATCCATTTGCCAAATCTCATAATCATAATGAGCTGCCATGGCTAGGAGCATCCGAATGGATTTAAGCATAGCTACTGGCGAATAGGTTTCGTCATAATCAATTCCTTGTTTTTGACGATATCCCTTTGCCACTAATCTAGCCTTAAAGGTAACAACATTACCTTCCATGTCGGTTTTCTTCTTGAAAACCCACTTGCACCCTATGGGTTTAATCCCTTCAGGTGGGTTAACCAAGTCCCATACTTGATTTTCGTACATGGAATCCATTTCCGACTTCATGGCTTCAAGCCATTTGTCCCTTTCTGAACTTTTCAGAACATCTTCATAACTGATAGGTTCGTCATCGCCAATGAGCAACACGTCGTTCGATTCACTTACGAGAAATCCGTATCTCTCTGGAATGTTGCGTGTCCTATCAGACCTACGAAGAGGTGGTGTAGTTTTAGGTTCAACTGATAGCTCATCATTATGAATTATCGGTTGTGGGCCTAGACTCGGTGTCTCTGTAATGTCTATTGGAGTTTCTTGAACTTCATTAAGTTCAATGCCACTCCCACTGTTTTCTTGTAAAAGAAATTCTTTTTCTAGAAATACAGCATGCCTTGAAACAAACACCTTTTGTTCCAAGGGATGATAGAATTGGTAACCCTTTGTTTCCTTAGGGTATCCAATAAATAGACATTTATTAGACTTAGCATCCAATTTGTCTGATACAACCCGCTTCACATAAGCAGGACAACCCCATATCTTAAGGTGAGTTAAGTGAGGTTTCTTACTATTCCAAATCTCATATGGAGTAGTAGAGACTATCTTGGTCGGGACTTTGTTTAATAAATAAACAGCTGTCTTAAGTGCATAACCCCAAAAGGATTTTAGAAGAGTTGCATGATTCATCATTGACCTAACCATGTCCATCAAGGTTCGGTTGCGCCTCTCAGATACACCATTATGCTGTGGTGTATATGGCGGAGTCCATTGGGATAATATCCCATTGTCCCTTAGATAATCTTGAAACTCTTGACTTAAGTATTCACCACCCCGATCGGATCGAAGTATTTTAATACTTTTGCCAAGTTATTTCTCTACTTCATTTCTGAACTCTTTGAATTTATCAAAAGCTTCAGATTTGTGTTTCATCAAGAACACGTACCCGAATCGTGAGTGATCATCGATAAAAGTGATGAAGTAGTTATAGCCTCCTTGTGCAGGAGTTGACATTGGTCCACATACATCGGTATGTATTAGACCAAGCAACTCTCCCACTGGATTACCTTTTCCGGAAAAGGGTAATTTGGTCATCTTGCCTTTTAAGCACGATTCGCATGTATCAAATGAATCGGGTTCAAATGATTCAAAAATTCCACATCGGTGCAATTCGGTCATGCGTTTCTTACTTACATGTGTTAGTGATATGAGAGAAGTGTCCTAAGGCAATCGCCTTATGATTGTAAAATATTTATATTAATAAATGATAATTCACTATTTGAGTATACATGCTTGTGTATTTGATTGGGATCTTAAACTCATCTACTGAATGTCCACCATACAGTTCACAGCATAAGAGAATTTGTGATGGGATCACAACTAGTGATTATCTCTAAATGTGCAAATGTGAAGTGTTGGAAATATCCCTAGTCGATGAATTGATAAATACGGACATTATCAATTCTGTTGAGACTAGCATGGATTATTCTCTATTCAGCTGATTCTCACTGGCTGGTGACATTGGGATGTCCGGAGATAAACATGGATGCTAGTTAAGGGAACTAGTTCATTGGAGTGACTAGCTGTAAGACTTCATATGGGAATCTACATGTAGATATGTCAATGAAGATCTTACTGCGGCTTAAGTGCGATGTTCCTTTGACTTGCGGTGTTCAAGTCATCTTGGTCATGGAGACTTATACTTTGACATCATAAGCAAGCATCTCCAAGGAGGTGTGGACCCAGGATGATCGGGTGTAAGCCGAAGTGCCCGAAGATGTTTGAACAGCCTACAAAGGATTCACCACTCCTTGCGAGGAGATGTATACCCAGGCCTATCGTCGGATTGTTACTCAAAGCCTCTGGCCAGAGCATATCATGTTTAGAGTGAGAGTCTCTAAAATACATGAGAGTAATTAGAAATCCAAAGGACGAGTAAGACATTACTTGGGCTAGGTGTGACGCAGTCAGCCTAGTGGGGACTGACACCATTGACCGTGTCCTGAACCAAGTGGGTATAAGGTGGTGAAGGGAATGGGGCACGATTCATTAGAGCTGCTGAAGGGTTTCAGAATAATTTCTTCTGAGGTCAAACCGTTGATCTTTCGATTAATTGGGGATCATGATGTACTACTAGGTGCCACTCATGATCGTTCTATAATTAGTTAATTATAGACGGCCAACATAAATCGAAAGCCTATTTAGTCACACGCACTACGAGTAATTCGAGGGATTTAAAACGAGTTGAAAATTGAATTTTCCGATCAAGAGAAATAAGTCGAATCTGAGTTAGTCAGAGGCGCAATGGAAGCTAAAAATGGCTAAGTCTTTTGAAGGCTTTTTGGGCGAATTAAATGAGTTTAATTCGCGGCGGTTCGGGTTGGGTTTGGCCGACCAAAGAGGGTGTTAACCCCTCTTTGGTGGTCGGCCAAATAAAAGGAGAAAACCAATTTAATTGGTTTAATTAATAAAATAAATCTAGCGCGATTTATTTTATAAATTATGGATAAATAAATTTGTATAAAGAAATTTATATAAATAAAATTTATAGAAATTTATTCTTTTATGGAAGATTAAAATAATCCATGAGTTGGTTCATTTTAATTTTATAAAATCAATTATGAATTGATTTATCCATAATAAGAAAGTTTATAAATTTCTTATAAAATTTATTCCATAATTTAAAGAGAAGAAGAATTAGTTTTTATTATAAATTAGTTTATAATAAAGACTTGGTTTAAACGGAATTAATTCATAAGAATTTATAGGATAAATTTCTTATGATAAATAATTAGTTTTATTATAAAGTTAGTTATAATAAAATTCATAAGAAAATTTATAGGATAAATTTCTTATGATAACTAATTTGTTTTATTATAAATGGTTATAATAAGACTAGGCTTAAATGGAATAAGCAATAAGAAAATTTATAAGATAAATTTCTTATAACTAATTCCGTTAATTCGGTTTAGAGGGAGACTTAGCAAAGGAGTTGATACTATATAAAGGAACCAAAGGCTAGCCCTTATTCCTAACGAAAATAATCAAGTGATTATTATTGGAGCTCTCCCTCTCTCTCTTCTCTTCTCTCCTCCTTCTCTTCTTCTTTCCTTAGGGCTGGCGCACCCTAGCTCCCCTAGGGCCGGCGCCCAACCTATATCCAAGGTGGTGGAGGCCATGAGCTTCAAGAAGAAGAAGAAGAACCCGAACACAAAGAAGAAGAAGCGGATAGCGATTCCTCTCTTCCCGGAATTCGATTCCGTTACTTCGTTGGTTAGTTTTTCATTATTTTCTCTTATTCTTCTAGTTGTGCCTTCCGAGAATCTAGTAGTTCTCGTCGGCACAAAACTCGTGACTTTGCGAAGTCATCCCGAAGAGAACTCGGCGTGGATGCGAATAGAGGCGAAGCTTCCAAGGGACGCTACGGTTGGATCTCGTCCCTTTCTTCGAGTTACGCAAGGTACAAAAGTAAATTAGTTTACTTTTCCGCAAACTTTTATTTTATGATTATGTCGATACACTATAAGGTTACATGCTAGATACGAAGTTAAAATAATTTAGGAAATTATTTTATGCAAACTCTTCCGCTGCACGTAAAAATTTTAAATTTTACGAACTCGTATCCTTGTCGACATGCACCCGGTCCCAACAACATGGCCAAGACGACAATGTCAAGTGTAGGAGTCTATTCGATTATCTATTCGAGCACGTTTGTTGTTAACTTCGATATTGAAAACGTCACCAGATAAATCTAACGTGTAGATGTCATTGCACAAAGTTCCATTCCCATAAAGAACGCCATTTAAAGTTATGTAACAACAATTGTTACTAAAAGTTAAATGATAACCCTTTTCATTCAAACATGAAATAGATACAATGTTCTTTATCAACGAAGGAACAAAATAACAATTATCCAATTCTAAGACACGTCCTGTAGGGAGCTTTAGCAAATATATTCCGATGGCAACAGCAGCAATCTTTGCTCCGTTTCCAACTCGCAAATTCGCTTCTCCCTTGACGAGTCTTCTTCTATTCCTTAGCCCCAGTATGTCATTACATATATGTGAGCTACACCCAGTATCAAGTACCCAAGTGTTTGAGGAAATAGAGTGACATTCAATAACGAAGATACTTGAAGAGGATGGGGCATCGGATGCCTTCTCTTTCAAGGACTCAAGATAAATCTTGCAGTTTCTTCGCCAGTGACCCTCCTTGCCACAATGATGGCAAGTGCCTTTTGGTTTCTTTTCAGTCTTTTTAGCCTTTTTTTTTTCTTTCCCTTATTCTGTTCTTTGGCCTTCCTCTTAGAACCTTTCTTCGAGGAACCAACTAATAGAACTGCCTTTTGTTCCTGCTTTACAGAAGGCTCTACAGTCCTCAGCAGGTTGACTAACTCAGGAATGGTAGTTTCCAGCTTGTTCATCCAATAGTTCATCACAAATTGTGAATAACTTTTGGGCAAACAACTCAAAATTAAGTCAATACTTAGTTCATGATCCATTGCAAAACCGAGTGTGTTCAGTCGCTCAATGTACCTCAACATCTTTAGCACAAACTGCGAGGCAGAAGTGCCTTCTTGCATCTTAGTTGTGAAGAGGAGTCTGGAGACATCGAACCTTTCGGATCTCGCCTGCTCTTCAAACAACTCATTAAGATGGAAGATGATGGTATAAGCATCCATATGCTCATGCTGCTTTTGCAGCTCAGGTATCATAGAGGCTAGCATGATGCAACTTGCAAGTTCAGAATCGGTCACATGTTTCTGATAGGCCACCAATTGGTCTGGAGTTGCATCTGCTGGAGGATTTGAGGGAAGTAGATCTTCAAGGACATAAGCAATCTTCTCTGCCTTGAGGACTATCCTCAGGTTTCGAAGCCAGTCTATGAAGTTAGGCCCAGTTAATTTGTTGGTGTCCAAGATGGAACGCAAATTCAGAGAAGACATGATCGAGTGATTAACCTAGAAATACAAATTGAGATTATGTGAGAAGATTTATTAAAGAATGTATCAACATACATAAATTAAATCCTATTTATTTTACGAATTGATTCACCCTTATTATCAATTCGGGAGATCGTAGGAACATCTCCAAATAGGTTGATATCCAACCATAGATAAGAACAACCATGGCTGTGGCCATCAAGTTCTTCTTAGCTATGAAGGTAGGTGATTATACCGATTACACATCACATATATGTAACTATCACATTATGCTATCAACTAATTGAATGTTTGCATAAAACATTGGGTTGTTAACTCATTAACAAGTATGTATCATTATACATAGCACCCAACTGCACCTCTCTTTACATCGACCTTGGCTGTGGCACAACAAATCGATGCTCCAAGCTTAAGGCTGACCCATTAATCAAGAAATAGTTTTAACATGGTTGGAGCTCATTCAATCGCTTAGTCAGGCTTGGATATGTCCAACAACCAAAACTAATGATTGACCTCTGACTCGAACTATATTATTCATAAACTAATTCCATGGTTTGAACATGTTGAGGTTCAAGTCGGGCATGGATGTGTCCATCAACCCAAGCGAGAAACAAAACTCCGATTCTAACCATATTAATGGAAGGTGTAGGCCTTAATATTTTGTAAGGGGTTTTGGGTCTCATTCTCTTTAAGCACATTCATGACATAAAATTATGTCATGACTAACGATTTCCTTAACAAAGTATGTATGTGACTTAATTTATCAAGTCTCATGAATTAAATTAGGAACCGGATTTCCTAATTATAATTTCATACTTTATTAAAGGAATTGTTTTGGGAAATAATTTCCTAAATTGTCATAATTAATTTCGGAAATAATATGTTCAAGACATTGATTTCTCTAAATCAAATCTTATTAAATTAAGAGACAAATCCCTTAATTCAACCACATATTATTTTCATGAAAATCTCATTTAAGAAACTCTATAGGAAACTATTTTCCTAATTAATTTTGGAGACAACAATATGTAAGAGCATCACCTCTTCAAACATATTTTATTCATGGATTTAATTAATTACAACAAATTATTTTCTAAGGGTGGCTCCCTGAGGCTCAGATACCCAAAGAAAAGTAATGTGTTGTAAATCCAATTGGACGGCTCCCCGAGGCTCAATCCAATCAAACATGATAATTTCAATTAAAAATTGGGAAATTAAATTACAACAACTAACTTTAAATTGGACGGCTCCCCGAGGCTCAATCCAAAATAAAGAATTTTGTTGTCAATTTAAAAACCAATTCAAATCTAATTGTCAATTAACTGTCCATGAATTTGTCTAGACTTTCTTAAAAGAAAGTGCCCAAAATTGCAAGATTTCGAAAATTGATTTTCAGAATAATTGTAAGTTTCCGGTACAAAGAAAACTTACATATTTCCAAAATTGGAAAATTTCTAAAATAGAAAATTTTCCAAAATTGGAAAGTTTCCAAAGATGGAAAGTTTTCGAAATTATTATAAAATTTCAGAAAATAGAAAATTTCAAACGTTTGCGAAATTGCATGAGGATTTCCAAACTTTGAAATTCCTAAATCTAAAATTTATTATAATTTGAAAGTTTCCATAATTGAAAATTTTTTTTCCGAAATTGAGATCATGACAAAGTTTTCCACAAAACAATTATTTGATTAAGTCGAACACTAACCGGCTCTGATACCACTGTTGGGACCGGGTGCATGTCGACAAGGATACGAGTTCGTAAAATTTAAAATTTTTACGTGCAGCGGAAGAGTTTGCATAAAATAATTTCCTAAATTATTTTAACTTCGTATCTAGCATGCAACCTTATAGTGTATCGACATAATCATAAAATAAAAGTTTGCGAAAAGTAAACTAATTTACCAAGTACCTCGCGTAACTCGAAGTAAGGGACGAGATCCAACCGTAGCGTCCCTTGGAAGCTTCGCCTCTATTCGCGTCCACGCCGAGTTCTCTTCGGGATGACTTCGCAAAGTCACGAGTTTTGTGCCGACGAGAACTACTAGATTCTCTATAGGCACAACTTGAAAGATCAAGAGAAGAGTTAGAAACTAACCAACAAGAAGTAACGGAATCGAATTCCGAGAGGAGAGGAGTCGCTATCCGCTTCTTCTTCTTCTTGTTCGGATTCTTCTTCTTCTAGTGGCTCACGGCAACACCTCCTTGGTGTTGTGATTAGGCGCCGGCCCTAGAGGAACTAGGGTGCGCCGGCCCTAGAGAGCTAGGGTGCGCCGACCCTAAGGAAAGAAGAAGAGAAGGAGGAGATAAGAGAAGAGAGAGAGGGAGAGCTCCAATAATAATCACTTGATTGGAATTAAGGGCTAGCCTTTGGTTCCTTTATATAGTAGCAACTCCTTTGCTAAGTCTCCCTCTAAACCGAATTAACGAAATTAACGGAATTAGTTATAAGAAATTTATCTTATAAATTTTCTTATTGCTTATTCCGTTTAAGCCTAGTCTTATTATAACCATTTATAATAAAACAAATTAGTTATCATAAGAAATTTATCCTATAAATTTTCTTATGAATTTTATTATAACTAACTTTATAATAAAACTAATTATTTATCATAAGAAATTTATCCTATAAATTCTTATGAATTAATTCCGTTTAAACCAAGTCTTTATTATAAACTAATTTATAATAAAAACTAATTCTTCTTCTCTTTAAATTATGGAATAAATTTTATAAGAAATTTATAAACTTTCTTATTATGGATAAATCAATTCATAATTGATTTTATAAAATTAAAATGAACCAACTCATGGATTATTTTAATCTTCCATAAAAGAATAAATTTCTATAAATTTTATTTATATAAATTTCTTTATACAAATTTATTTATCCATAATTTATAAAATAAATCGTGCTAGATTTATTTTATTAATTAAACCAATTAAATTGGTTTTCTCCTTTTATTGGCCGGCCACCAAAGAGGGTTAACACCCTCTTTGGTCGGCCAAACCCAACCCGGACCGCCGCGAATTAAACTCATTTAATTCGCCCAAAAAGCCTTCAAAAGACTTAGCCATTTTTAGCTTCCATTGCGCCTCTGACTAACTCAGATTCGACTTATTTCTCTTGATCGGAAAATCCAATTTTCAACTCGTTTTAAATCCCTCGGATTACTCGTAGTGCGTGTGACTAAATAGGCTTTCGATTTATGTTGGCCGTCTATAATTAACTAATTATAGAACGATCATGAGTGGCACCTAGTAGTACATCATGATCCCCAATCAATCGAAAGATCAACGGTTTGACCTCAGAAGAAATTATTCTGAAACCCTTCAGCAGCTCTAATGAATCGTGCCCCATTCCCTTCACCACCTTATACCCACTTGGTTCAGGACACGGTCAATGGTGTCAGTGCCCACTAGGCTGACTACGTCACACCTAGCCCAAGTAATGTCTTACTCGTCCTTTGGATTTCTAATTACTCTCATGTATTTTAGAGACTCTCACTCTAAACATGATATGCTCTGGTCAGAGGCTTTGAGTAACAATCCAACGATAGGCCTGGGTATACATCTCCTCGCAAGGAGTGGTGAATCCTTTGTAGGCTATTCAAACATCTTCGGGCACTTCGGCTTATACCCGATCATCCTGGGTCCACACCTCCTTGGAGATGCTTGCATAAGATGTCAAAGTATAAGTCTCCATGACCAAGATGACTTGAACACCGCAAGTCAAAGGAACATCGCACTTAAGCCGCAGTAAGATCTTCATTGACATATCTACATGTAGATTCCCATATGAAGTCTTACAGCTAGTCACTCCAATGAACTAGTTCCCTTAACTAGCATCCATGTTTATCTCCGGACATCCCAATGTCACCAGCCAGTGAGAATCAGCTGAATAGAGAATAACCCATGCTAGTCTCAACAGAATTGATAATGTCCGTATTTATCAATTCATCGACTAGGGATATTTCCAACACTTCACATTTGCACATTTAGAGATAATCACTAGTTGTGATCCCATCACAAATTCTCTTATGCTGTGAACTGTATGGCGGGCATTCAGTAGATGAGTTTAAGATCCCAATTAAATACACAAACATGTATACTCAAATAGTGAATTATCATTTATTGAAATAAATGTTTACAATCATAAGGCGATTGCCTTAGGACACTTCTCTCATATCACTAACAGGACCAAGACTCCGTGCCCAGTCTCACTCACCGGGACTTCAACCTAGCCCTCCAAGCTAGGACCTAACCCTCCAAGCCAGGATTTCATCCAACCTAGCCCTCCAAGATAGGACCTGGCCCTCCAAGCCAGGGTTTCATCCAACCTACCCCTCCAGGCTAAGACCTGGCTTCACTCACCAGGATTTCCATCACCTAGCTCCCCAAGCTAGGGCCTGGCTTCACTCACCAGGATTTCCATCACCTAGCTCCCCAAGCTAGGACCTGGCTTCACTCACCAGGATTTTCATCACCTAGCTCCCCAAGCTAGGACCTGGCTTCACTCATCAGGCTTTCATGCCCAGTCCCCAACCATGACTTAATCCACATCATCTCATCAACCTAAACTAAAATCGGTGTCAACACCAAAATAACAATCAGGGTCAGACTGCATCAACAATCTCCCCCTTTTTGTTGTTTGACAACCCGATTTTAAGTTTAGGAATTTGAAATCAATAGTTGCAAATTTCACATTCATAGGGGAATCAGGATCCTCCCCCTACAATAATCAAATTTCACACTCATAGGGGAATCAGGATCCTCCCCTACAATAATTAAGCTTGTAATCGTCCTAAACTTAACCAACCTCACTCTCTCCCTTTGTCAAACACTGAAAAGGGTGTAGACGGGTTGTTAAGTTTAACCATATTCCCCCTAAACCCTAGGGGTATCCCAAAACAGCATAAGATTTGTTGAATTTTGAAAGTATATGAAGACATATGACAAATATAAAGCATGGCAAAATAATCATATGTATCATATGCACATGGAGTACGAAAAAGCAATGCATAGTATAGCAAGGCATACATGATAATAGCAGTCATACAAACAATTATATAAACTAACAATAAGCATAATATAGTAAGTCAAACATGAAAATCAGTCATAGCGTCAGATGCATCACATAGCATCAAAGTCAAGTCGAACACAGCACAACGCCATAAAAGTCAAATCATAGGCATACAACCATAAAGTCATACAATCCAAATAGTGAAATAGTCAAGTCACGGGCAGAGGCAGAGTAAATCCATAATCAATCGTCGGTCGGGGAGTCAGCCTGCATCGAGTCATCAGTCATGTTGTCAGGAATGAAGGACCCTGGGGCAGTACTGCCGGAGGGCGCAGCTCCAGTAGATGAAGGCTGGTATGGATGACCAGCTGCCCAACTGCGCCACTCCTCGACCCAGGACTGCTGCTGGGTCAGCATCGCAGACTGATACGCCTCCTGAACGACACGCAATCCAAAAAACTCGGATCAGAGTTCCGTCTGAAATGTCGCCTGCCCGAGCTCTATCAGGTGTAATCGATGGTCCATGGACTGCTCGAGCTCCACGATCTGCCATCGTAGATCGGGATCTGGATCGTACTCATAGTCTGCTGCAGCGGGCGCCTCAAGATGTACAACCGGAGCTGCTGGTACCTGTACGTGGGCCGCCCGTGGTAGCTCCCCTAGACGACGCCCATCCTTCCACATAAGACCCTGGCCCTAAGGTCTGACAACAATGCTAGACAGGGCAAACGCAAGTTTCCCAAGTCGGCAGTCTTGTCGAGCCATCGACACCGTCCGGCCTTTGGACACATCGATACCGACTGACTGAAGCCAGTCAGTGATAATGTGTCCAAATGGCATGTAGACTGTGTGTCGTCCGGGCTCGCTATATGCTATGATGGAAAAGATAAGGCACGCCGTGAGATCATACTCCAGATGGCGATGCATCGCATAGAGTAGCAAACAATGGTATGGGCGGATCTCACTGAGAGGTTTGGAAGTGATTGGCAGAATGAAGTTTGTGATTATCTTGAAAAGAATACAATCGACAAGGGAAAGATGAAGAGCAGCAAAAGTAGGAAAGTCAGGCCCTAACTCATTGAGGTCAGCTGGCCTAGGGTGTCGAAAGAAATATTCGTAGATCGAGTCAGGGGTGACTCCCACAAATGGAGGCAGTAATGGATCCGGGATCGCAGGATAGATAGAGTAAAAATTCGGTGATCATCGTGTTGGGACCGGGTGCATGTTGACATGGATACGGGTTCGTAATTTTTAAAAATAATTACGTGCAGCGGAAGAATTAGCATAAATAATTTCTCAAATTATTTTAACCATGTATCTAGCATGCAACCTTATGATGTGTGGACATGATCATAAATTAAAATTTTTGCAGAAAAGTAAACTAATTTACTTAGTACCTCGCGTAACTCGAGGAAAGGGACGAGATCCAACCGTAGCGTCCCTTGGAAGCTTCGCCTCTATTCGCGTCCACGCCGAGTTCTCTTCGGGATGACTTCGCAAAGCCACGAGTTTTGTGCCGACGAGAACTACTAGATTCTCCAAAGGCACAACTAGAATATCAAGAGAGAAAGATGGAAACTAACCACCAAGTAACGGAATCAAGATTCCGGGGAAGGAAGGAGTTGCGACCCGCTTCTTCTTCTACTTTGGCACCTTCTTGGTGGAGGAGGCTCACGGCAATCCTAGGCGGTGCGCCGGCCCTAGGGGAGGAGAGAGGGCGCCGGCCCTAGAGAGAGAAAGAGGGTGTCGGTCCTAGAGAGAGAGAGGGAGAGAATAAGAGAGAGAGAGAGAGCTTGCTACTTTATCTCTTGATCGGAATTCAAGCCTTGCCTTGGTTCCTTTATATAGTAGCCTCTCCATTGCCAAGTCTCCCCTTTAACGGAATAAATTTTCATAAGAAATTTATCCTATAAATTTTCTTATAAATTATTCCGTTATGCCAAGTTTTATTATAACTAACTTTATAATAAAACAAACACATCTCCCCTTTTATTATGGAATAAATTTTCACAAAAATTTATAAATTTTTCTTATCATGGAAAAATCAATTCATAATTGATAAAATAAACCAATCCATGGTTCATTTTAATTTCCATAAAAAGAATAAATTTATTATATAAATTTTTCTTATCATGGAAAAATCAATTCATAATTGATTTTATAAAATTAAAATAAACCAATCCATGGTTCATTTTAATTTCCATAAAAAGAATAAATTTATTATATAAATTTTTCTTATCATGGAAAAATCAATTCATAATTGATTTTATAAAATAAAATAAACCAATCGAAGGTTTATTTTAATTTCCATGAAAATAAATCTCTTTATATAAATTTCTTTATATAAATTTATTTAACTATAATTTTATAAAACAAATCGCGCTTGATTTATTTTATAATTTAAACCAAATAAATTGGTTTCCCTCCTTTATTGTGGCCGACCAAACCAACACCCTCTTTGGTCGGCCACACCAAGCCAAACTTTTGCGAATTAAACTCATTTAATTCGTCCAATAAGCCTTCAAAAGACTTAGCCATTTTAAGCTTCCGGTGTGCCTCTGATAAATTCAGATTCGACTTATTTCTCTTGATCGGAAAATCCAATTTTCAACTCGTTTTAAATCCCTCGGATTACTCGTAGTACGTGTGACTAAATAGGCTTTCGATTTATGTTGGCCGTCTATAATTCATCAATTATAGAACGATCATGAGTGGCACCTAGTAGTACATCATAATCCCCAATTAATCGAATGATCAACGGTTGACCTCAGAAATAATTCTGAAACCCTTCAGCAGCTCTAATGAATCGTGTCTTATTCCCTTCACCATCTTATACCCACTTAGTTCAGGACATGGTCTATATGTGTCAGTCCCCACTAGGCTGACTACGTCACACCTAGCCCAAGTAATGTCTTTCTCGTCCAATGGATTCTAATTACTCTCATGTTTCCTAGAGATTCATACTCGGAACATGTTATGCTCTAGCCAGAGGCTTCGAGTAACAATCCAACGATAGGCCTTGGGTATACATCTCCTCGCAAGGAGTGGTGAATCCTTTGTAGGCTGTTCAAACATCTTCGGGCACTTCGGCTTATACCCAACCATCCTAGGTCCACACCTCCTTAGAGATGCTTGCTTAAGATGTCAAAGTATAAGTCTCCATGACCAAGATGACTTGAACACCGCAAGTCAAAGGAACATCACACTTAAGCTGCAGCAAGAACTTCATTGACATATCTATATGTAGATTACCATATGAAGTTTTACAGCCAGTCACTCCAATGAACTAGTTCCCTTAACTAGCATCCATGTTTATCTCCGGACATCCCAATGTCACCAGCCAGTGAGAATCAGCTGATTAGAGAATAACCCATGCTAGTCTCAACAGAATTGATAGTGTTCGTATTTATCAATTCATCGATTAGGGACAATTTCAATACTTCACAATTGCACATGTAGAGATAATCACTAGTTGTGAATTCATCACAAATTCTCTCATGTTGTGAATTGTATTGAGGACATTCAGTAAATGAGTTCAAGATCTCAATCAAATACATGAACATGTATACTCAAATAGTAAATTTTCATTTATTAAAGTAAATGATTACAATCATAAGACGATTGCCTTAGGACACTTCTCTCATATTACTAACACATCGACAGCCAAGAAAATCTGAAAAGTTTTTGTGGGTAAAGTCAAGGTTGGTTTTGGCTACCCGAGTTGTATACCAAAACTCCCTTATGGTCCCGGTTGTAAATTGTTGTAGAATTTAGACACAAGATCAACATTGACGGGCCGCTCGAGAGAAAGGAAAAAATTCAAGATTATAGAAATCAACCACCTCTTTAATAGAGGGGCAGTGCTCATATAAGAAAGTCCTATCAATCGATCTACAAGGTAAGAGTTTGGAAGGTTTGTTCAAAGTATGCATTGGGAAATCTAGAACTTGAGGATGGTTGGGGTCTTTGGGAGGGACTGGAGGATGAAGGTCCTTTGCCCTTGGAGGACCCTTTAGCGGGTTCCTTGCACTTAGTTGATCTTCTAAAGGATGGAATAAGAGTGCAAGTCATTCAAAATAATGATCACTAGATCAAGACATAGAATTTGGTTTAATGATAAGGTCACGGTATAAAAATGGGATCGATTAAATCATGATGACAATGAATTGATCAATCACAGTGAAGGCCATGGCAAGGTCACGACATAAAAATGGGATCGATTAAATCATGATACAATGAAAAAGAATTTGAGGTTTAAGACATTGATCAAATGAATCATGATCAAATGAAGTTAGGTTTAATCAATAAGATCCAATGCAAGGGAAGGAAGGGTCACGACAAGATTAAGGTCACAGCATAAAGAGAAACCACAAGAAAAAGGCATGGTTAGCCTAAACATCACAAATCTTATGACACAAGCAGTAAAGAAAGATTTGAAGCACAAAGCTCACTTTGGTGCCATTTGGGTGAGATTTGCTTGAGGACTTGCGCACGAGAGGATCTGAGCGTCGCAGGAGAGAGCTCGGGAGTAGGTGAGGAACTCCACCAGCACTCGCAGACGGAGAAACCGAAACTCCACAGGGAACGGGAGAAGTTTTCACACAGGAGGAAAAACTCACACGCACAGGGAGAAGATCTCACGAGCAAGGAAGAAGAGAGGGGTTTCGGCACTAGGGCTTAGGAAGTAAGGTTTACGAGGAGTTAATAAGTTGGTGGATCGGTCCACCAACCGAAATTTAATGTGATCGAACGGATCACCATTCGATCTGAGAGCCCCCAGATCGATCAGGCTCCAGCCTGATCGGACTGGCTTAGTCCTGATCGGTCGGGAGACCGATCAGGAAGACTCCTGATCGATCGACTGATCGATCAGGCTGCGGACAGTAAGTTTGGGAGGTTTTCTGTGAGCCTCCTGATCGTTCTGTGGACCGATCCACACAGTTAGCCAGATCGGTCTGTGGATCGATCTAGGCCAACACAGAGAGATTGCAGAGGGGTATCGCAATTTGGCTGGACCGGTCAGTTGGACCGATCAGACCTACTCCTGATCGGTCTGGCCTGATCGGTCTGGTGACCGATCAGGCTCCCTGAATTTGTCTGATACGATATGAAATTTCAATTTCAGACTCTCTATCGATATCTGATAAGATCTGATGAAAATTATCGATCTTGGAAGTGATCCCTTGACTATAATTGATCCTTTAGGAAGGATCAAAGGTCCTCATGGGTCTAACAAATCAATTTGCTCCACCAAAGTGAAGGCAAACTCAAACACAAACATGCAATCAATTTTCAACCAAGTTTGTATCAAATTCAAGTCTCCAATCAAGTTTCCTTGATTGGAATGTCCAAGTATGATCATGGAGCCAAGTACACATATGTTATGCATTGGTTTTCCCCATACTTGGTCACCGTAGTGATTATTGTCTCGTCAACCTAATTTCTTAAGGGATGCATTGACATTTTGAGAAATTAAGTCCATCCTAGCATCTCACCCCATTTCTAGCAAACAAAAACGTTTTGTTGAACCTTATATTTGTGTGAGATGTCCCTAAGTTACCTAATTATTCCCAATAATTTGAATTGATCATGAATGGTTTGAAATGCTTTTTAATTTCTATGAAGCGCGACACATTCCTAATTCCCTTCGTAAGAAACTAAATTCATTCTCAGGAAGTGGTTTAGTGAAAATGTCTGCTAGATTTGATTTGGACTCTACATGTGAGAGCACAATATCTCCTCTAGCAACATGATCTCTAATGAAGTGGTGACGAACTTCAATATGCTTGGTCCTAGAATGGTAGACTGGATTCTTTGTTAAGTTGATTGTGCTCCTGATCGGTCACTAGACCTATCAGGATGGGACCAGACCGATCAGGATCCAGCCTAATCGGTCCCCAGTGAGGAAGGTGATATTGCGAGCTCATCTATGATCGGTCACCCTGATCGATCAAGTACTGGGGATCGGTCACCAGTCTGATCCATCAGCTGAGTGCAAACCTTTAACTTTCGCTTGCCAACCCCACTGATCAGTCACCAGACCGATCAGAGCACTCCCTGACCGATCAGGCTCCATCCTGATACGTCATAGTGAGGAACCCGCGACATTTGATCAGTCTAGCAAACCGATCAACAGTTTCTCCTAAAGCTACTGATTAGTAGCCTAACAAAGTCATTGTATGCTCCCTGATCGGTCACCAGACCGATCAGACATTGCTGGATCGGTCACCAGACCAATCCACGAGGGAACTCCGTGCCAACTTCCCTAATCAGTCACCAAACCGATCTAGGCAAGGCCAAACCCACTCTAAGTCAAGAGAACGGGCCTCCAGCATTCTCTGACTCGTGCTCAGTCCCTCGGACCAAGACTCCGTGTCCAGCTTCACTCACTAGGACTTCATTCAACCTAGCGTCACTCACTAGGACCTGGCTTCACTCACCAGGGTTTCGGTTACCCAGCTTCACTCACTGGGATTCGGCTTCACTCACCGGGATTTCAATCAACCTAGCTTCACTCGCTAGGACCTGCCTTCACTCACCAGGGTTTTGGTCACCCGGCTTCACTCACCGGGACCCGGCTTCACTCACCGGGATTTCATTCACCTGGTTTCACTCCCCAGGACCCGGCTTCACTCACGGGGATTTCAATCACCTGGCTTCACTCACCAGGACCCGGCTTCACTCACCGGGATTTCATTCACCTGGCTTTACGCACTAGGACCCGGCTTCACTCATAGGGATTTCATCAACTTAGCCCTCTAAGCTAGGACCTGGCCCTCCAAGCCAGGGCTTTTTCACACCTAGCCCTCCAAGCTAGGACTTTTTCACACCTAGCCCTCCAAGCTAGGACTTTTTCATACCTAACCCTCCAGGTTAGGACTTTTCACACCTAGCCCTTCAAGCTAAGACTTTTTCACACCTAACCCTCCAAGTTAGGACTTTTTACACCTAGCCCTCCAAGCTAGGACTTTTTCAATGCCAGCGTGCGATCTCCCGATCCACCTGGACTTAAGTCGAATTCAACTGAACATGAATCAAACTTAAATCGGTGTCAAACACCAAAACAACAATCAGGGTCAGACTGCATCAACATTCACAACCAGTTTGGTTTCGACCCTACTGCTGATAGTCCATCCATGGAAGAGGTAGAGGTTATCAGAGAGTTTCTTGATTTTTTCGCGATGATGTTGTTGATATTCCATTTGAGAGAGAGGTGGAGTTTTCTATTAACCTTATGCCAGGTACAGTGCCAATTTCTAAGGCACCTTATCGCTTAGCACCTATGGTGATGAAGAAGGAGCTGAAGGAACAGATCCAGGAGCTGATAGAGAAGGACTTCATTCACCTAGTTTCTCCTCATGGGATGAGCCAATCCTGTTCGTCAAGAAAAAGGATGGTAGTTTGAGGCTCTGTGTTGATTATCGAGAGTTGAAGATGGTCACAGTGAAAAATAAGCCCCCACTATCGAGGATCGATGACCTATTTGATCAATTGCAAGGAGTTGTCATATTCTCAAAAATATATCTTCGACTAGGGTGCTATCAAATAAAGGTAAATGAGGCAGATGTGCATAAGATAGCCTTCAGAATTCGATATGGGCATTGTGAGTTTCAAGTGATGTCATTTACGTTAACAAATGCTCTGGCAGTATTCATGAATCTCATGAACTGAGTATTTCGATCGTATCTTGATCAATTTTTCGTTGTCTACATAGATTGCATAATTTATATATCCAAGTAAAAAATACCATTAATTAGAACATTCGACCAAATAAGCAGAATTTATAATTTTATTGTCATTGAAGTCACAGTGTACAACCATTACATTCATTTTAAATAAACCATTCTTCAAGAACCCTTTGCCTATGAATTGACTATATATTTATCAGTACATATTTATTTGACTAAAAAACTAGCTTGAAACTAGTTTTGACAAGAGCCGACCTTAACACTAAATTCTATTAGATCGTGTTTGTCTTGGTAGTGGGGGGGCGTGAATAGCAACTTTCAACTTTTCTACCTACAACGTTAGCAAGCGCAAGCGGAAATCTAATAAAACAAATGAAAACAATGCTAACACACCTATTTACGTGGTTCGGAGATAAAAACTCCACGGTTGCCCGTAAGATGGGTGATCCATAATCCGTCGATGGATGATTCCCCGGAGTACCTTCGGCTAGATCTCGTAGTTGCTTGTGGGTGGAGAAACCTCTCCACAACCTCTGGAGACTATCTGAGCACAACAGGCTACTAACTCAATCTATCCAAGCAAGTTTCGCCAAGGGTAAACAACTTGAACTAAGCTCCTTTAAATAGAGCTCGAGCTAAATATGACCGTTGGCCAGTCGACTGCCCATGGGGCAGTCGACTGGCCTTCCCTGAGTTCGAATTCTCACACAGTGACCTTGCAAAATTTGGCCATCCAGTCGACTGCCCTTGGGCAGTCGATTGGTCCCCTTCTAAGCCTAGGGCTCCCTTCCCGAGTATATTTCTCTCTGCACTCAAACCATCCCGGCATAGTTCCTGAGTAGAAACACTCACACTCGGACCCTCACGACCTGGTCGATTCTTCAATCAGTAGTCTCGATCTGTTTCCTTAACGCCCTCTTCGTCTTCGGCTCCCGTCCCTCTATTGCGCACGCAAGCCCTCGGCTTGCCTCCATGCCACCCTTCGCGCATGCCTCGAAGTCCGCATCCCTCAGCTCATCGTCTCTGCTATCCATGGTCCCTCGGATGTGCACACAAGCCTCCAGCTTGCTCCCATGCCACTCTTCACCTAAAGACATCCAACCAAGTGTATGTGTACCTGAAAACCTGCATACTCACATACACATATTAGTCCAACAACAACCCCCAACTTAACTATATTGACACACACATCAAAATCCATGATCCTCCCGTTCATACTTGGGCTAATTGCCCCAACAATCTCCCCCTTTTTGATGTGTGGCAATATGTTTAAGTTAGGTAAACAAAAACAACACTAACAATAGCAATTGAAAATTAAAGCATAGCAAACAAGAGGCAACTTCCCTCTTAACCTGTGCCCTCTCCCAATTTTCAATTCTCTTCCCAACACCATGTTAAGTTATACCCAACTTAACACCACAAGTTTCCCATGTCAAGTTAAACCTAACTTAACATCACAAATTCTCTTCCTTTGACACCATCAAAAAGATTGCCCCAAGCAATCCTAACTCTAGTGCCAAAAAGAACTTCACATTATTTCTAAAAAACCCCTCAGAAATTACCAAACAGCAACATCAGTCGACCGCCCCTGGAGAAGTCAACTACCCTCTGCTATTCTTAACACACAGAGACATCAGTCGACTGACCCCAGGGCAGTCGACTGATACATTCTAATTCTAAAATCCCATCCGAATTTCAGAAATCCCTAGAAAATTCTAGAAAATTCGAAAAAATGTAAAATTTTACAAGCACATTTGTTAGAATATACTCTTCCCTAGAAAAATATATTTTCATGAAAAATATCAAATGTACTTGACTTTTGGTACAAACCCCAATTCTTTCAAAAATGTATCAAAAAGTATAAAGTTTCAAACCTATATACAATTCCATATGTTTGCTAAAACCATCCATTATCATTTTACACATAGAATTGCGTCCAAATCCTCCTTTTCCTTTATATACTCTCAATATGAGAAAACCTCCCCCAATTTATCTCTTACCCTTTAGATAAACATGCATGAACCTTCACTTATGCTCATATAAGCCATATCTTATCATTCAATAGCACTTTTAAAACAATAAAATACTAGCAAGTCATGAAATCAAAACTCATAAAGTAACATGAAAGCATAAGCAAATGTTTCATACATGACTTGAAAATAAAACATGAAAGTAGCACAAGGGCTAAAGCCCCGAAGTAGTGAAATATTACAATTCCAAACTAAGTGTTTGAGAGATAAAACATAAAGCTAAGCAAAGCACTCTCAACACTCACCCATCAAATAAGATCTACTGCATGTCGCCTAGAGGAGGAGGAGGAGGGCCCTAATACGTGAGTTGCAGTTGTTGTATCATCTCGTATATTTCCTGCTGCTGCATCTGCATATCCATCTGGCACTGCTGGAATGTATGAAAATCCTCCCTCAGCTCGTGTACCTCAGACTGGAGCTGGGAGAACTGCTCCTGTGTAACTCCTCCAGCGGACTCCTCATTAGAAATCGAAGAGTCAGGATGCTGCCTCCGGACGATCTCCCCCTGTCTACACTCAATACCTGCAAGGACAACTGGCGTGCACCAATCTGATCCTAGTCCTTGGATAAGTGACGCACATGACCGCTAGTCGTGCATATACCCCTAGACTCAAAGAACTCGGTCAGGACATGACAAAAGGGCATGTATATCTTCCCATTGACACTATGGGAAAAATGGATGATGGATGTAAACACATGCAGGGTGACATCAATGTCTAAACTCCTCTCTAGCGCGTACATCATGACCAAGTGAGGAAGTCGAATCATCGACCTCCCCTTGGTAACAATGGATAAAATGCAGTCTAACACAATTTTATATAACACGTTACTAGCAGGACTCATGTGCTTGGCCTCAAAAAGGCATTGTGTAGAAATTCGGCGTCTCCCAAAATAATACAAATGAATCTGGTCTAAGGTTCCACCAGGCAATATGAAAGGCTCGATAATCTTAGGAAAATACGTAAATGCATTATTAGACGCCCTACAACCTAGAAATGCACCTAAAACTATGGATGAGAAGGGAATGGTGACTCCTACCACCATGGACTCATAGAGGTCATTATCGGAATTGATGCATGTGAGGTTTGCGTAGAATTCTTTACACATGTCAATGTTTGCATCGTGCTGACAATACACCAATTGCCCTAGACCAAAATAGGTAATCATCTCAGAGATATGAGGCGCATTCTCCTGAAAATATGCTCGGTTGAGATACTAGCAATTCATCAATACAAACTCATTCTCTTCAAATCGCCGCAGGCACTCATCGGACCGGAATCGATATGTCTCCGGATCTATATGACCTTGCTGGGATGATCCCTCCCCCTTTCTTCTCTTTTGGACAACTCTATTTTGAACAACCCGTGCATGTACCACAAATTACCCCATAAAGAGACAACACAAAGAAAAACATGTAAAAAGGAGACAAATTAGTTCCAAAATCTAAACTGAATGCGAAAAACAAACTCCACAAGTAGTTACCATTTCTCCCTTCTTTTCATGGTGAATATTTGTGAGGATTGACTTGAAAGAAGAAGTTTTACTAGCCCTAAATGTAGATCGGAGGTGGAAGGAGGCTAGGAAGGTGTTTTAGGGCATGGGAGGACCTTAGAACGAGAGAGGAGGTCGGGGAGGACAAGATCTCGCAGGGGGTGGCACACAAAACCCTAGGTTTTGGCCACCCCCGCTCGGTTGTTCTTATTTAAACCCACGCTTATCAGTCGACTGCCCCTGGGGCAATCGACTGCGAAACTGAACAGAGAGTTCAGTCGACTACCCCAAGGTCAGTCGACTGGTAATTTGAATTTTTTAGTTCCAAGTTTATACGAGACCAGTCGACTGGTTCTGAACCAGTTGACTGATACCTGAATTTCAGTTTTCAATCCTAATTTCAGAATTTTGTGGAGAGGTTTGTGGAGCCTATGTTTACTTGGGGAAAATATGTTTTTAAACAAATTTACTCCGGATCCCAAGATTGACACAAAATTCAAACCTACCTAAATTGTATCATTGAAACTTATCCAAAAGCTCTAGTTTTGGTCTCTCCTTAGTGTATCTTCCCATTCCTAATCATAATACATTCCTAGTACTGAATTATATGATATTCACACATTAAACATCAATTTCTACCAAATATAATCCCATTTCCATCTTTTCCTCCATAAATCTTCTTTTAATGTGCCAATTTCCTAGGATTAAGACTCACCTTAGTCTTCCAACCCTTTTGGCACATGTCATAATCCATCTAATCTCCTAAGAGAAATCCTACTAAGATCCATTGACCATAGATCTCATTTTGACCTCTAGAGCTCTCCCTTGAGCTCCTAGCCCGAGCCACTTTCCTAGATGGCTTATTCACAATTGCAAGACCACACCAGTGTTCCTCCGGTGCTTCTTGACTTTCAACTCTTACTTTCTTAACTTTCCATACCTTGTCCTTGGTTGTCTTTTTCTTTTCTCCTCTAAATGGCTTTTCTTTGCCATTTTTTACCTTTTCTTTACCATACTCATAGGGCATACTCGAATATGACTTTTTACTATCATTTGACCTTCTAGGGTGATATCCTAGACCCGGTCTATCATTCCTAATGCGTTGATCCTTCGGTATCACACTCAATCCCTTGGACCCTCTAATGAGTCTCTCTAGGTTCTTTTCTAAATTACCAAGCTTTGTCCTCAAAACAAGATTTTCTTTTTCTAAATTTCTAACCTTAGTATCACCATGCTCATTTTGATCACTCCTAGATCTACCTATTTTCTTAGGCATGTGTCTCGCTTTCTTAGGGTTGATACCTTGATCCTTAGGTCTAGAAACCCTAGATTTATCATAAAACATGGATTTCTTGGTATTTTTGCATGCAATAGTATTTTTATCTCTATCATGATACTTAAAGCCAAATGTATGCATAGACAAGCAATCATTATTATTTTTAGCATTCATAAAAGCATTGGAAGCATATGTAAAGTTAGGGATTACCTCCCTTACCCTTGTAGCTTCCCCTTGATGTGAGATTCTCTTCTTTTCTACTTTTCCCCATCTTTTTAAGTGCTCCATCTTCTTGAGCTCTCATTTTCTTGGACATTGAGTGTGATAATGTCCTCGTTCCCCGTAAGTATAGCACATAATGTGCTTCTTTTCTTTCTTTTCCCTACAACCCATATTAGATTTAAAATGAATGGACTCAGGTTTAGAGTTTATCTCCTTCTTACCTAGTGGACACTTGTCCTTGTAGTGCCCCTTCTTGTTGCATCCAAAGCATATAATGTGGTCTTTGGTTCTTGCTTTGGTGGAGGTAGGAGCTTCTTCTTGCTCCGGTATGGGAGTGGGTCTCTCTTCCCCCTCAATCCTTGAGGTGGTGACCTCTTCCTCTTCCCTTGATGAAGTGGACGACCTCTCACTTTCTTCTTCCACTACACTTGATGAGATGAACAATTCTTCTTCTTCTTTATCTTCTTGGACCATTGAGTTTATTTCCTTTGGCTCTTCCACTAATTTGGCTTGTGTAGAGTTCTTATGGAATTCTCCCATCTTGTTCCATAGCTCATATGCATTTTCGTATTTACCTATACCACTCAACACATTTTTAGGCAAAATATTAATTAATATATGAATTACCTTCTCATTTGCCTTATATTGGACTTGTTTCTCCTTGATCCAATATCTAGGTCGAAGCTTCTTTCCGTGCTTATCCTTTGGAATTTCGAAGGGCTCTTCTAGCACCATTATGCATTCCCACTCCATTCCAAACCAAGTCTTCATTCTTGTCCTCTAATAGTCAAAGTCTTCATGATCATAGGAGGGTAGAGTGTTGATATCATCCTACAACTTATCTTCCATCATTCTTTCCTCTAGCTTGTGCCCTTTTGGCGGTTATTCCAACAAGAGATGGCCTTCGCTCTGATACAAATTGTTAGATCGTGTTTATCTTGCTAGAGGGGGTGAATAGCAACTTTTGACTTTTCTACCTACAACGTTAGCAAGCGCAAGTGGAAATCTAATAAAACAAATGAAAACAATACTAACGCACCTATTTACGTGGTTCGGAGATAAAAACTCCTACTCCACGGCTGCCCGTAAGATGGGCGATTCCTAATCCGTCGGTGGATGATTCCCCAGAGCACCTTCGGCTAGATCTCGTAGCTCCTTGTGGGAGGAGAAACCTCTCCACAACCTCTGGACACTATCTGAGCACAACAGGCTACTAACTCAATCTATCCAAGCAAGTTTCGCCAAGGGTAAACAACTTGAACCGAGCTCCTTTAAATAGAGCTCGAGCTGAATATGATTGTTGGCCAGTCGACTGCCCCTAGGGCAGTCGACTAGCCTTCCCTGAATTTGAATTCTCACACAGTGACCTTTTGAATTTTGGTCATCCAGTCGACTGCCCTTGGGGTAGTCGACTGGTCCCCTTCTAAGCCTAGGGCTCCCTTCCCGAGTACATTTCTCTCTGCACTCAAACCCTCCCGGCTTAGTTCCCGAGTACAAACACTCACACTCGAACCCTCACGACCTGGTCGACTCTTCAATCAGCAGTCTCGATCTATTGCCTTAACACCTTCTTCGTCTTCGGCTCCCGTCCCTCGGATGCGCACGCAAGCCCTCGGCTTGCCTCCATGCCACCCTTCACGCATGCCTCGAAGTCCGCATCCCTCGGCTCATCGTCTCTGCTATCCATGGTCCCTCGGATGTGAACACAAGCCTGCAGCTTGCCTCCATGCCACCTTCATCTGAAGACATCCAACCAAGTCTATGTGTACCTACAAACTTGCATACTCACATACACATATTAGTCCAACAACAACCCCTAACTTAACCATATTGACACACACATTAAAACTCATGATCCTCTCGATCATACTTGGGCCGATTGCCCAAACAAATTCTTCCGGATATTGAGAACATGATGCACATCAATTAGTGTCACATATTTACCTGACATCATCTTCAGTATCATTTTACCAAGACCAACAATATTGAAAGTTGCAGAATTGCTCATGATTAGTTTCCTCCCATTAATAGGGGTATAAGTTAAAAATTGATCCTTGCCAGAGTAAATGTGTCGTGTAGCACCAGTATCAACCCACCACTGCTTTGGATTGTCCACCAAGTCGGCTTCAAATACAATAGCGGTCAGGTCTAATTCTGGCATGACTATTTATACTGACTTATCTTTAATCATGTGTACTTGAGTTACTTTCTTTAGATGTTAGTAGTCTTTGACCTTGTAATTTGGTTAGCCATAGTTTAGCATGTTCCTTGGAACTTCATGGCCCTCCCTTAGCTTTATCATTTGCCCGGATACTTTCTGTTATATTTGAGAGATATCCTAAAGTAATCACCTTATGGTATGTACTATTTATTGGATAAATAGAGTTTCACTATTTGAGTGCATCTTCTCTATGTGTATAATTAGATCTTAAACTCATTTATTGAACATCTACAGCATGAGAAAACTTATGATTGGATCACAACTAGTGAGCATCACTACATATGTAATTATAAATATCTTGAAATATTTCCTAATCGACGAATTGATGTCATACATTATCAATTCTATGAGACTAGTATGAGTTATACTCCTTGGTCTAACCAAGCAGTTGTTCCTCATTGACTGGAGATATTGAGATGTCAAGCGTTAAACGTGAATGCTAATTATGATAACTAGTTATTGGAGTGAGCTGCCAAGAGACTTTATTGTTGGGGCAATCAGCACAAGTATGATTTGGAGGATCATGATTTTGATGTGTGGATGCCAATATGGTTAAGTTAGGGTTTCATGTTGATCTAATATATGTATGTGAGTGTGATGTGGGATCGGATTGAATCGATAGAGGGGGGTGAATATCGATCGTAAAAATTTTCGGATAAAGAGAGTAATTGCGCAGCGGAAATACTAAACACAATCGCTAACACGGTTTCTTTTTTACTTGGTTCGGAGTCGCGGTCAGCTTCTACTCTAAGGCCCACGGTCCTTGACCGTTTACAATGGGCAATTCTATATTTTCGTAAAAGATTACAAGTTGGAGTACAAATATAGAATTTAAAATGAAATTACAGCACTTAAGAAAAATGACTTTTACCGAAGACCGGAGTAGTTGGAAGTTTAGAGCAGCGGGTCATCGTGGACGCTTGAATCGGGAGTACGGAGCTTGTTGGAGCGTAGCGCTTGAGCGAAAGTGTCGGAAGCAATTGATTCTGAAGCCTTGGGGGTGAACCCCCTTTTATAGTTGTAGCTGGGGTGCTTGTGTTGAAGGGGGCGCCTGACATGTGGCCTCCTCTGTGCGAACCTCAATCCACAGACTTGGCCAGCGCTTATCCATTCAACTGGGGTGCCTGAGCTGTCTGGGGTACATGTGTTAACATAGGCGCCTCACTTGACTTGGTCCAGAGGCTTGCGTGGTTGTTTGCTTCGAATGCTTGGAGTAGCCTTGCACTAGGGCGCCTATCTCAACACAGGCGCCTAGCCCAGTGAGGCGGCTCACTCCATTAAGGTGCCTAAATGCAGAAACTTCATCCGTTCGTTCCTGCAACCAGGGTTAGTTCCAAAACACAAGAAGCATATATAAATGACATATCAAACCAAGTTTTACAGCCTAAGCTATCTTGGTTCTGACTTTGGGCTTCCCAAGGGGAACCCTAGGTCGAATCGACGCCTAATGTTCCCTCCTACGGGGAACGCGTCCTCACCTACTCCTCTCGGGAGAATTTACCTTTTTGCCAACCGGCTCCTCCAGTTGGACTTTTGCCCAGCTTCACTCACCAGGTTTTCATGCCCAATCCGCAACCAGGTCTTAGTGCCCAGCTTCACTCACCAGGTCTTCGGTGCCCAGTCCTCGACCAGGTCTTAGTGCCCAACTTCACTCACCAAGTCTTAGTGCCCAGCTTCACTCACCAGGTCTTAATGTCCAACCTTACGTCGGGACATAGTTGCCCAGCCCGCGACCAGGACTTAGTGACCAATTCATAGAATCAGGACTTAGTGCCTAGTGTACCTAGGACTTTCCCTGCACACTTAATCAACATTATTAGATCACAATAACACCTTAACTTCTGAACCCTTTGCCATTATTAAAATATAGGTTCGACTTTGGTGCTTCTGACACCAACATGTGCAGGGTTGCAGGATACACATAGACTTGGTTGGATGTCTTCAGGTACGGTGAAGGATGGTATGGAGGCAAGCCGTAGGCTTTTGTGCGCATCCGAGGGACCATGGACAAAGTAGGGATGATGAGCTGAGAGAAGCGGACTTCAAGGCGTACATGAAGGATGGCATGGAGGTAAGTCGAGGGCTTGTGTGTACATCTGAGGGACGAGAGCCAAAGTCGAAGAGGGCTTGAAGGCAATAGGTCGAGGCTACTAGAGCAGGGAAGATGAGCCAAGGGACGTGGACTTCGAGGCATGCGTGAAGGATGGCATGGAGGTAAGCCGAGGGCTTGTGTGCGCATCTGAGGGATGGGAGCCGAATACGAAGAGGGTGCAAAGGCAACAGATCAAGGCTGTAGAATGAAGAGTCAACCAGGTCGTGAGGGTTCGAGTGCTGAGGGAATTGTACTGGGGAACTATGTCGTAAGGATTCGAGTGTGGAGATAAATGTACTCGGGAAGGGTAACCCTGGACATAGGGATCGACCAGTTGACTGATCCAGGATCATTCGACTGGTGTGGCCGGAATTTGGAGAGTCAGGCTGTGATTTTTGAATTCAAAAAATTCCAGTCGACTGGTACTGGACCAGTCGACTGGTAACGGTCATATTCAGCCTTGAGCTCTATTTAAGGGAGCTCGTTTAAGGCTGTTTCTCCTTGGCGAAACTTGCTTGGTTAAAGCTTATTAGTAGCCTACAATGCTCAGGAAGTGTCCAAGGTTTGTGGTGAGGTTTCTCCACCCACAAGGAGCAACAAGAGCTAGACGGAGGTGCTCCGGGGAATCATCCACCTAAGGATCGGGATTGTCCACCTTACGGACAGCTGTGGAGTAGGAGTTTCATCTCTGAACCACGTAAATAGGTGTGTCTTCCTTGTGTGTTAGGTTTTTAGTTTTGTTATTCCGCTTGCGCACTAACCATTGTAGGAAGACAAGATCAAAAAAGTGTTATTCACTCCCCCTCTAGCAAACAGTAAGATCCTATCAAGTGGTATCAGAGCGAAGGTTCGCTCATCTACGGATTAACCGCCGAGAGAGAAAAAAGCTAGAGGAGATGACGGTTGAAGAAAAGTTGGGTGATGACCTCAACGTTCCACCTCCCTATGATCGCGAGGATTTCGACTATTGGAAGATGCGGACGAAGACTTGGTTTGGCATGGATTGAGATTGCGTGATGGTACTAGAAGAGTCATTCGAAACTCCAAGAGATAAACATGGAAAAAGGTTCCGACCAAGATATTGGACCAAGGAGCAACAAGCACAATCGAAGGCAAATGAGAAGGTAATTAGAATATTAATTAATATTTTGCCTAATGATGTATTGAGTGGTGTAGGTGAATATAAAAATGCACATGAGTTATGGAATAAGATGGGAGTATTTCATAAAAACCCTACACAAGCTCAAATAATGGAAGAGCCAAAGGAAATAGGTTCAATGGTCTAAGAAGAGAAAGAAGAAAGTGGAAATTCATCCATATCATCAAGTGAAGTGGCACAAGAAAGTGAGAGATCATCCACTTCATCAAGGGAAGAGGAAGATGTCTCCACTCCAAGAATTAAGGGGGAGGAGAGACCCTCTTCAATACCGGAGCAAGAAGAAGCCTCATCTTCCACCAAAGCAAGGATAAAAGACCACATCATTTGCTTTGGATGCAACAAGAGGTGACACTACAAGGACAAGTGTCCATTAGGTAAAAAGGAGGTAAACCCTAAACCCAAGTCCATTAATTTAAAATCTAACATGGGTTGTAGGGAAAAGGAGGAGAAAAGCACATTAGATGCTTTACATGTGGAGAGCTAGGGCACTATCACACCAAATATCCAAGAAAAGGAGAGCTCAAGAAATTGGAACATTTGAGAAAATGGGAAAAGGAAGAAAGGAAGAAAAGCTCACATCAAGGTGAAACTATAAGGGTAAGGGAGGTGATCCCTAATTTTAAGCATGTTTCAAATTCTTCTATGTATGCTAGAAATAATAAAAATTGCATGCCTATGCGTAATTTTGGATGTAAATATTATGATAGAAATAGGGTTAACATTGTATCCCAAAATTATAAGGAACACATGTATCATGATAAATCTAGGATTAATAAACCTAAGGATCAAGGCATTAATCCTAAGAAAGGGAGACACATGCCTAGACAATTGAGTAGATCTAGGAATGACCAAAATGGATCTAGTGATGCTAAGGTTAAGAACTTAGAAAGGGAAAATCAAGCTTTGAGGGCAAAGCTTGATAAATTAGAGAAAACCCTAGATAGACTCATTATGGGATCAAAGGGGTTAGGCATTGTGCCGGATTGTCAAAGCCTTAACAATGATAAATTGGGTCTAAGATATCAATCTGGGAGATCAAATGGTAGTGGAAAGTTATATGCAAGGATGTCATATGATTATAGCAAAGGGAAGGCCAAAAATGGTAAGAAAAAGGAAATTAAAGGAAAGAAGAAGGATTTAGTCAAGAAAAAGGTATATAAAGTCAAGAAGGTTAGAGTTGTAGGTCAAGAAGCACCCGAGGTCCACCGGTGTGGTCTTGCCATTGTGGATGAATCACCTAGGGAGGTGACTAAGGCTAAGAGCTCAAGGGAGAGCTCTAGAGGTCAAAATGAGATCCATGGCCAATGGATCTCAGGAGGATTTCTTCAAGAAAATTAGATGGACTTAAAAATGTGCCAAAGGGTTGGGAAGACTCACTTGAGTCTTAATTCTAGAGAGTTGACACATCAAGAGGGAGTTATATAGAGGAAAAGATGAAAATGAGACTATATTGCATGGAAATTAGTTTTCAATGTTTAGATTCCATATAAATCAATGCTAGAGATGCATTGAGATTGGGGATGAAAAGATATATTGAGAAGAGATCAAAACTAGAACTTAGGCCAAGGATAATTTGAACAAATTAGATAGGTTTGAACTCTGTGTCAATCGTGGGATTGGGGATAGATGTATTCGAGAACATATTTTTCCCAAGTTGGCATAGGTCCCACAAATCTCTCCACGAAATTTCAGAATTTTTGGAGATGTATGGAATTAATTATGCATTTATGAAATTATGATTGAAAAGTTGAAATTGGGGTATCAGTCAACTGGTTCAAAATTAGTCGACTGGTCTAGTGCAAATCACAAACTAAGGAGTCGTCGACTGATATTTTTGTTCGGTTTCTCAGTCGACTGCCCCTGGGGCAGTCGACTGATCCGCCAATGTTCTAAACAAGAAAAGTCGCGCGAGGGGTGGCCGAACTTAGGGTTTCAGTGCCACCCCCTGCGAGCTCTTGTCCTCCTTGACCTCCCCTCTTGCTCCGTGCCTTCCTAACGCCCTAAGATCACTTTCCTAGCCTTTCTCTACCTCATATCTAAGTCTAGGGTTGAGAGAAACTATCTTCTCGAGTCAATCTTCATCAAACCTCATCATGCAACAAGCAGGGAAAAGGTAACAAGTTGTTTGCCTCACTTCTCTCAATTGATTCATGGTTTATAGCTAACTCTCTCCTTTTTGCATGTTTCTTTGTTTTTGCTCTTCATTTGGGTCATTGTTGATGCATGCATAGGTACATTGCATTTTAGAGTTGTCCAAAAGAGACGGTTGGGTGAGGGATCATCCCAACAGCGTCCTACAGATTCTGAGGCACCTCGGTTTCATTCTGAGGAATGCCGACAGAGATTTGCAAATAGAGTCTTTGTATTAATGGACTGTAGGTACCTTAATTGGTCGTATTTCCAAGAGAAAACCCCCCACATTGCTGAAATGATCACTTACTTTGATTTAGAACAGTTAGTTTATTGTCAGCACTATGTTAACATTGATTTGTGTAAAGAGTTTTATGCCAACCTCACATGCATTGGTCCCGATGATGGGACTTATGAGTCCATGGTGGTAGGAGTCACCATTCCCTTTTCATCTATAATCTTAGGATCATTTTTAGAGTGTAGGGCTTCCAACAATGAGGTTACATATTTTTCAAAAGTTATTGAGCCTTTTGACTTTCCTAATGTGACCCTAGACCAAATCCATCAACATTATTTTGAAAGACATTGATGTTCTATACAACACATTTTTGAAGCTAAGCGCATGACTCCTATTAGCAACGTGTTGTACAAAATTGTCTTAGATTGTATTTTACCTATTGTTACCAAGGGAAGGTCAAAGATTTAACTGCCTCACTTGGTAATGATGTACGCATTAGAAAGGCGATTAGATATTGACATTACCCTACATGACTTTGCATCCATTGTCCATTTTTCGGATAGTGTCAATACCAAGATCTACATGCCTTTTGGTCATGTTTTGACCGAATTCATTGAGTCTAGAGGTATTTGCACTACTAGGGGTCAGGTATATCGTCTGTCCAAGGACTACGACCAGATCGGCTCATGACATCTGTCCTTGGCAGGGATTGAGTGTCGGCATGGGGTGATGGCCTGGAGACAGCGTTCTGATTCCTCCAGTTTTGATGAGGAGGCTGCACCTGCTGCTGCTGCTGGGATTACACAGGAGCAGTTCGCCCTACTGCAGTCAATGGTTCATGAGATTAGGGAGGAGGTTCATGGGCTCATGTAGTCTTATCAGGGGTTCCAGCAGAGACAGGATGACATATACGAGATGATGCAGCACGGGAACCTGATGTATCAGGCCCCTCCTCCTCCTCCTCCAGGCGATGACATGTGATTCAGCTGATTTGATGATGAGGGTGTTGAGAGTGAACTTAGATCGAGCTTATTTTATGTATATCTCAAACGCTTATTTTGGCATTGTAATATTTAATAACTTCGGGACTATGACCCTTGTGACACTTGTTTTTATGCCTTATGGTTTATATGAAACTTTCAATCCATGTTTTGGTATTATTTATATGAAATTTTAATTCATGGCTTGATATTGCTCGTATGAAATGATATGATCTTGCTATTATGGACATAAGAAAATTTGCATGTATATGTATATGTCTAGAGGTAAGGGTTGAGAAGGGGGGAGGACATATCATGTACCTTATCTTGAGGATATATATAAAGAAAAGGGGAGATTTGAAACAATTCTATGTTTGAAATGGTATAGGATAGGCTTGGGAAACACGTAGAGTCAAATGTAGGCTTGAGAGTTGATACAAAATGATGCATTTTTAAAGAATTGGAGTTTGTGTCAAAAGTCAAGCATATTTGGTATTTTTCATGAAACTATATTTTTCTAGGTAGAATATACCTTAACAAATATGCTTTCAAAGTTTCAAACTTTTCCAAATTTTATGGAATTTTCTATGGGTTTCTGAATTTGGGCTGAGAATTTCAGAATTGCAGTGTATCAGTCGACTGCCCTTGGGGCAGTCGACTGATCTTTCTGTGGGTTTGCGAATTGAAGGTACCAGTCGACTGATGCTGGATCAGTCGACTGATCCTTCTGGTTGTTGATTTCTGAGGGTGTTTTAGATATGGAAAAGGGTTCTTATTGACACTAGGGTTAGAATTGCTTGGGCAATCTTTTTGATGGTGTCAAAGGGGGATAACTTGTGGTTTTAAGTTAGGTTTAACTTAATTTGGTGTTGTGAAAATTGGAAATTATGTTGAGGGCATAGGTTAAGGGGGAGTTTGCTTCTTGTTTTTGCTATGTCTATAATTTTCAATTGTTGTTGTTTTACCTAACTTAAACATATTGCCACACATCAAAAAGGGGGAGATTGTTGGGGCAATCGACCCAAGTATGATCTGGAGGATCAAGATTTTGATGTGTGGGTGCCAATATGGTTAAGTTAGGGTTTCATGTTGATCTAATATGTGTATGTGAGTGTGCAGGGTTGCAGGATACACATAGACTTGGTTGAATGTCTTCAAATATGGTGAAGGGTGGTAAGGAGGTAAGCCGTGGGCTTATGTGCCCATCCGAGGGACCATGGACAAAGCTGGGATGATGAACTGAGGGAAGCGGACTTCAAGGCGTTCGTGAAGGATGACATAGAGGCAAGACAAGGGCTTGTGTGCGTATCTGAGGGGCGAGAGCCAAAGTTGAAGAGGGCTTAAAGGCAACAGGTCGAAGCTACTGGAGCAGGGATGATGAGCCAAGGGACGCAGACTTTGAGGCATGCGTGAAGGATGGCATGGAGGCAAACCGAGGGCTTGTCTGCGCATCTGAGGAGCGGGAGTCGAAGATGAAGAGGGTGCGAAGGCAATAGATCGAGGCTGCAGAATGAAGAGTCAACCAGGTCGTGAGGGTCCGAATGCTGAGGGAATTGTACTCAGGAACTATGTCGTAAGGGTTAGAGTGCGGAGAGAAATGTACTCGGGAAGGGTAACCCTGAACTTAGGGATGGACCACTCGACTGATCCAGGATCAGTCGGCTGGTGTGGCCGAAATTTGAAGAGTCAGGTTGTGACTTTCGAATTCAAAAAATCCCAGTCGACTGGTACTGGACCAGTCGACTGGTAACGGTCATATTCAGCCTCGAGCTCTATTTAAGGGAGCTTGTTTAAGGCTATTTCTCCATATCGAAACTTGCTTGGTTAAAGCTTGTTAGTAACCTACAGTGCTCAGGAAGTGTCCAAGGTTCGTGGTGAGGTTTCTCCACCCACAAGGAGCGACAAGAGCTAGCCAGAGGTGTTCCGGGGAATCATCCACCGAAGGATCGGGATCATCCAACTTACGGATAGCCGTGGAGTAGGAGTTTCTGTTGGTGCAGAATGCACCTAAGTCAAACCTGTGTTTTGATAATAGCAACATAGGTCAAAAAGTTAAGTCTTTCTTGTTTTCTAACAAGTTAATCTAGTGTACAGGAAAAGTCCTAGCGAAGGACTGCTAGGCACTGGCGAAGGAATGCCAGGGTAAAAAGACCTAGCAAAGGACTGCTAGGCTCCAGGCAAAGGACAGCCTGGGATTGAAGCCCTAGCGAAGGAATGCTAGGCACTGAGCGAAGGGCAGCTCGGTCTCCAAGACCTGACAAAGGACCGTCAGGCAAAAGTCCAACCAGAGGAACGGTTGGCATCAGGTAAATTCTCCCGAGAGGAGTAGGTGAGGACGCGTTCCCCGTCGAGGGAACAGTAGGCGTCGGTTCGACCTAGGACTCCATTTCGGAGACCAAAGTCAGAACCAAGACAGCTAAGGCTGTATAATCTAATAACTTAATATATTGTTGTGTTTTGGACTACCCCTGGATGCAGGACCGAAGGAACGTGTGTCTGCAACTCAGAAAGCCTCAAAGGAGAGAGGCAATGGCTGAGTAGGGCGCCCGGAGTGTCCCGGGCGCCCCCAAGGTGCATACAAAACAAGCAACAAGATAAATGGTTCGAATACATACTGGGTCGGGCGCCCCCGTGCTCCCGGGCGCCCCCGCTGCTGCGGGCGCCCCCATGCACATACCTCGAACCAAAAGCCTTCAAAGCCAGAAGATAAACTTTGACCCGGTCAATGCGGGCGCCCCGAGCGCTCCGGGAGCCCCGGTCAAAGCGAATCCAGAGGATCAGACGCGACGGAGAGCTCTGCGGATCAGAGGCCACGTGGGGGGCGCCCCCGACGTCCCGGGCGCCCCCTAGCCCTATATAAAGGGTCCTCGACCAAGGCTTCAACATAACTGTTCTCTCAACTCCCCAACGATCTTCTACGCTCGTGCCTTGCTCTGGAAACACTCCAACTCGAGCCGACGACGTCCCGCTGCCCCGAACAAGTCAATACACTCCGGACGTCGGTAACGAAGATCGAGATTTTAATATTATTATTTTATTGCACTTATTTGTAATCAAATATTGTAACTGTTTTGCGCGTATATAGAATTGCCCAAAGTAAACGGTCAACGACCGTGGGCCTTGGAGTAGGAGTCGACACAGGCTCCAAACCAAGTAAATCGACTGTGTCTGTGTCTTGTTTTCTAATTTCCGCTGTGCAACTGATCATTACGAAAATCCGAACGATTTCCGATATTCACCCCCCCCCCCTCTATCGGTTTTCTCGATCCAACAAGTGGTATCAGAGCGGGGAAGTTCAAACTTGGTGCAACCACCAGTTTGAAAATTTCTTTTCGGATTTCTTTATTATTTTCGATTTTTTTAATATTTTTTTTTCCTTCGATTTTTTTCCGTTAATCGAGGTTGGTGCAACACCCCTCGATATTTTATTTCCCTTATCCAACACTACTAATCCAAGACCTAGTCTTGGAAAATTTGTTTTTCTGTTCGTTTTTTTTTTGTTACAGATTAAAATGGCCATGCAAGAGAGATTCAGCACCGCCAGACCTCCACTCTTTAGTGGAGAAGACTTTTCTTACTGGAAAAGTCGTATGGAGGTCCACCTGAAAACTCAGGTGGATATGTGGATCATCATCCAGTCCGGTCTGGAGATCCCCCGAAACGCCGAAGGACTACCACAAAGCTACTCCGAAAGGGACAACTCCCTTAAACGCAAGATAGAAGCCGACGCAAAAGCAACACAAACCCTACAATGCGGGCTGACAAAGGAAGAGCTGAACCGCGTGGGCCCTTTCAACAGTGCAAAGGAGCTATGGACAAAACTGATCGAGCTACACGAACGGACTTTAGACACTCGAATCAGTAAGAGGGATCTGCTACTGAACAAACTCTACACCATCAAGATGGCCGACAACGAAACAGCAGCTCAGCTCCACGCACGAATCCAAGAGGTAATGAACGGTCTTCACACAATAGGTCACAAGGTTGAAAACCGTGACCTAATAAGGTATGCTCTAAACGACTTCCCTAGAAACACCTTGTGGGCATCTATGGTAGATGCATACAAGGTATCTAGGGATCTTTCAAAAATAAAATTAGACGAATTATTTTCTGAACTAGAACTGCACGAACAAACTAACACCAATATGGTCGAAAAAGGTATTGCTTTTCTTGCAGGCAAGACTGGAAGGACAACGAAGAAGAAGCCTGAACCTGAAACCGAGTCTAACTCAGACTCAGATTCAGAAGAAGAAGAAAGAGATCAAACTAAGCTGGTCCGGCTCGCTCGAAGCTACCACAAGGAGCTGAAGAACCGAACCAACAAACGGAAAACCGGCCGATGAAAGGACGAACCAGCTGAACCAGCAAACAAGCCCAATGTAACCTGCTACGAGTGTAAGAAAAAGGGCCACTACAAGTCAGAGTGCCCTAACCTAAAGGAGACTAAAAAGACAAGAAGAAAGAAGGCACTGCAAGCAACCTGGGACGAGTCTTCCTCAGAAGAAGAAGAAGAGGCACCCCAGTCCAACCTCCTAGCTCTGACCGCCTCAGATAAAGTCGAGACTGAGTCAGAAACAGAACAAGAGGACGGCGAGCTGACCTTCACAGAAGACGGAGAAATTAAGGTAATAGGTTTTAATAGATAGCAATAAAGTGAATTAAATTCTTTTCTTTCTCGAGATTTGGCAAAAGCCAAACTCCGGGTCGAAACCCTCCGACAGGAAGTAAAACTCCTAAAAGAGGGAGCTAACTCTAAACCCTTAACTGAGAAGGTTCAGGAAGGAACTCCTAATCAAGTTGAAAAACTTGAAAAGGAGAACTCCTCCCTGAAAACTCAGGTTAAGGATCTTAGATCATCTTTAGAACGATTTACATCTGGTTCCAAGGGTCTTGACATGATCCTTGGAAAACAGAAATCAGTTCTAAATCGATCCGGACTGGGCTATAGAACCAAATCCCGGCAAAGATCATACTTAGCTATACTGAATCAGTCCAGAGGTAAAATTCAGGCATGGGTACCTAAACTATACCTGAACAAACCTACTGGATCAAATCAGTATTGGATCCCCAAGGACAAGATTCACATCTTGCCTAACCATCACCGTGGTTTTAGTCCAGGGGGAGCCAAACTGAAAACTATATTCATTGTTAGATAAAATTGTTATTCTTGAGTTCAATTGCTTGATTGATTGTTTATTTAATTTCTGCAATATACCATGCTTAGACTTAGGCTAGCTTAAGGACTAAACAGACTTAGCTGAAATTTGACAACATAGTATTGGGTGGAGGTGAGATGATAGTACGTTAGGGAAGCCAATTTGGCGGAACTAGCCGAAGCTACCGATCCAAGACCCAAACTAGTTAGACCAGAAATTTTTCAAAGAATTTTTGAAAATGAAATTTCATTAAAGGGCTTTGTCAAGGAAAAGGTGGATGATCACATAAGGCTACGGCCAAAGAAGGCCTAGTGCCTCGCCAAGACCTGGAAGCCAATTTCTGAAATTCAAATTCAAATTTTTTGGTCAAATTCGAATCTAACACAAAATTTCAGGTATTTATAGATTTAAACATTTTTCTAAAATTTAATTGTTTTCAAAATTAATTAAGTTTTCAAAAAAAATTGTTTTCAAAATTAATTAAATTTTCAAAAATTTAATTGTTTTCAAAATTAATCAAAATTTTCAAAACCTGTCTCACAAAAACCCATAAGGTTAACGTGATTGAAAATCCTAGATTTGGGTGAGACAGATTAGGTAGTGAAACTCAATTTAAGCTATTCCTGATTCTAATTGGATCCAAATCAAGAAAATTCTTTATGCGTAGGAACATAAAGATTTGGACCAATGGATATTGGATAGCGGTTGCTCCAGACATATGACTGGAGATAAATTGAAGTTCACCAAGCTCAAACTCAAAAACCTAGGCTCAGTGGCATTTGACAATAATGTTACACTCAAGGTAATTGGATCAGGTAATATTGAGCTTAAATCTGATTTCATTATTAACAAAGTTCTATTGGTTGAAAACTTTAATTTTAACTTACTTAGCATAAGTCAGTTATGTGATTCTGGTTATATAGTTACTTTCAACAATTCTAACTGCCTGATTAGAAATGAACAAGACTCAGAAATCATACTTAAGGGCACTAGGAAAAACAATGTATACACTATAAATCTTCCCCTTATACCCAAATATATGTTAACACAATTAGAACAAACAAACCTCTGGCATAGGAGATTAGGTCATACCAATTTGAGAACTATCTCAAAAATTACCCAACTTGGCTTAATCAAAGGTATCCCCAAAATCAAAAATAATGAAAACCTAATATGTGAATCATGTAATCAAGGTAAACAAACCAAATCCAATCACAAACTAATCCAGTCTGATTTAACTCAAACCACACTTGAGCTCCTGCACCTTGGCCTATTTGATTCACATGGAGCCAAGTCACTAAGCGGGAACCGATACTGCTTAGTAATAGTTGATGATTACTCTAGGTTTACCTGGGTTAGGTTCCTAAAAACCAAAGATGAAATCCTAAACCTATTTATTGAATTCTGTAAACTAATTGAAAATCAAAACGACACTAAAATAAAAAGACTTAGGAGTGATCACGGGGGAGAGTTTGAGAATCAACGGTTTGAGGAATTCTGTAAGGTAAATGGGTATTTACATGAATTTTCATGTCCTAGAACCCCCCAACAAAATGGGATAGTCAAGCGAAGGAATAGAACATTACAAGAAGCCGCTAGGGCTATGCTCAACGAATTTAAACTAGCAAACCAATTTTCGGCAGAAGCAACTAGTACAGCCTGTTATATCCAAAATAGGGTTTTGATTAACAAACGACACAACAAAACCCCCTATGAACTGTACTACCATAGACTCCCAAACCTACATTACCTAAGGGTCTTTGGGTGCAAAGTCCATATCCTAAACACCAAAGACTATTTAGGAAAATTTTAATCCAAGTCAAACCCAGGTATTTTCCTAGGATATTCAACCACAAGTAGAGCCTATAGAGTTTACAACAAACAAACCAAGAAAATTGAAGAAACAACAATCTTAATTTTTGATGAAGAAATCAATTCAATATCTAACAATCCAGATTTAGCTTCATCAAACTCTGACCAAGAAAATAATGAACAAACATTGAACCATTAATTGAACCTTAATTGACCCTTAACGAACTAACTATTGAACCAATTAATGAATCAACTGAACCAAGATTGAACCAACAAATGAATCAGCCCAAAGAGTCGAACTCAAACAGTGAACCAAACCGATCAGCCGGACCTGAGGCTGAACCAAGTTCTAGGAAACCAAGAAACCCAGACTTAGTCACCCAACCGATCAAATTGTGGGTGAATCCAACTCTAGGGGTCAGAACTAGATCATCCTATATAAACCTTAGT
>JAGFNQ010002604.1:884917-946385 GCA_024364735.1 Boesenbergia rotunda | reverse complement strand
CCAACGAAAACGGTCACGACCGTGAGCCTTGGAGTAGGAGTCGACACAGGCTCCGAACCAAGGTAAAATCTACTGTGTCTGTGTGTGTTGTGATTTTAATTTCCGCTGCACTTGCTCTTAATTTTCCCGAAAGAAAAACGATTTCTGATATTCACCCCCCTCTATCGGCTTTCACGATCCAACAAGTGGTATCAGAGCAGGGAAGCTCAAATTTGGTGCAACCACCAATTTGAGAGTATTTTCGTATTTTACAAAATAATTTTAATTTTTTTTTTCTCATTGATTGAGGTTGGTGCAACACCACTCATTTTTTTCCTATAAGTCAGAATTAATAAAACGATCAATTTCTAAAAATTTGTCATAAACTTTTTTTTTTATTATTTTAATATTTTTCTCGAAATTCGTGCTACCTTAATTCAAGCAAACTTGTTTTCAAACATACTTTTTCATCATTAATCAGAATTGACAAAATTAACATTTTCATAAATTTATCATAAAATATTTTTATTATTTTATTATTACTTTGCCTCGAAATTTATGCAACATTTATTTTGGGCTACTTTTTCTCTTCTCCCGCACAACTAATCCAAGACCAAGTCTTGGTACGTTTTTGTTATTTTGTTTGTGTGCAAGGTTTATATTAAATGGCCAACCAAGGGTGGAACAGTGCACGACCACAACTATTCTCCGGCGAGAACTTCACATTTTGGAGATGTCAAATGGAGTCCCTTCTGAAGGCCCACATGGACTTATGGCAAATCATCCAAACGAGATTCTTGTTTCCCGTAGAAGATGAGTCATCAATCGAGTGGGACAAATTGGATGAACACACCCTCAACCAAATTGAGACCGACGCAAGGGCAACTGCAATCCTACAATGTGGCCTAACCAAGGAGCAACTCGAGCTAGTAGGTCCATGCAGATGTGCTAGAGAAATCTGGGAAAAATTGGTTAATCTTCATCAAGAGATCTCAAATGAAGAAGAAGATCAAGTAAGTTATCTTGCCCTTTCGGTCCAAGCACAAACAACCGAGTCAGAGTCTGAACCAGAATCAGATGACGAATTAACTAAGACGGTAACAAATTTTGAATTCTTTTCAAAATTTGAATTAAATAATCAAACAGATACTGTAATGGTCGAGGAAGGGGTAAACTCTTTTGCAGGGAAAAATCTTAAAGAACCACCAAAGAAGGAGCTTCAACTAGTACCCGAGTCCGACTCAGACACAGAATCAGAAGATGAGCCTAGATCCAAGGCGGCAAGAATCAAGGGGGAGATTCCCAATAAGGAACCAAAAGGTAAAAGTGTAAAATCAGATTTTAAAAATCATGTAATTTGTTACACATGTAGGGAGAGAGAGCACTACCAAAGTGAGTGTCCTACTCGTAAAATTCAAACGACACCAGTTCCAAAAGCACGAAGGGACAAAAGTCGCATCTAATGCTTCAAGTGCCAGGAGTTCGGGCATTACCAACGTGAATGCACAAATAAAAGAGCTACCAAGAATGCCGGACAAACGATCGACAAAGGTAAATTTACAGTATTTGAAAATCCGTTATTTACCTTGAATAATGTGATTGATTCATGTAACTTAATTAAAGCAAACTTCAGAAAATTGAAACAAGGAAACGAAACCCTAAAACATAAGGTCAATAAGTTAGAAAATTTAATTCATAATTTTGCTGATTTCGAAAATCCGGAGTATTACTCCAATTGTGACCTTACTTAGACAATTGCTTGTTTTAATTATGTGTTTCTTTTTATTTTTGTTTTTGTTTTTTTTGCTTAGATAGTTTAAGGACTGAACCAACTTAACTGAAATTTGAACAACATAGTATTGGGTGGAGGTGAGATGATAGTACGTTAGGGAAGCCATCTTGGCGGAACTAGCCGAAGCTACCGATCCAAGACCCAAACTAGTTAGACCAGAATTTATCAAAAAGTAATTTTGAAGATGAAATTTCACTAAAAGGCTTTGTCTAGGAAAGGGTTGATGATCCAATAAGGCTACGGCCAAAGAAGGCCTAGTGCCTCGCCAAGACCTGGAAGCCAATTTTTGAAATTCAAATTCAATTTACTCTTTGTTAAATTCAAATCTAACACAAATTTTCAGTTAATTTTAGATTCAAATATCTCTTTTCAAAATAAATCTTTCTATTAAAATATGCATCTCACAAAACAGTTAAGGATATCCTGTTTTGTCACTTAGAAATGGGTGAGATGCTTCGGACCTAAAAGTTTAGTCCAACCCAACTAATTAAATCTTAATTAAATCAATTTAAAATCAATTAAATCTTGATTAAATCAATTAAAATCAATTAAATCTTGATTAAATCAATTAAAAACAATTAAATCTTGATTAAATCAATTAAAATCAATTAAATCTTGATTAAATCAATTTAAATAATTAAATCTTAATTAAATCAATTAAAATCAACTAAATCTTAATTAAATCAATTAAAATCAATTAAACACACATTTCAAAATTAATCATTTTTTTAAATTAAAATATCTGTCTCATACAACCCATAAGGTTAACATGCTTGGTCACGTAGAACTGGGTGAGACATCTAGGACCTAAAAGCATAAATCAATATCCTTTCAAAAAAAAATATATTTTCAAAAGTTATTCAAAATTATCTCTTGTTTTCAAATTAATTCACTGTACTCTACTTTTTTTTATTTCATGTCAAATATCACAATAAATAAAGTCTAGGACTTGATTGGGTCAATTATTGGTCAAACCTAGTCAACATAGTCAAACATGGATAACACTGAAGTCCCCTAGGATATTAGATTGAGTTAAATAGTAAAGGGGAGTGGTTTATTCTTTTTAATTTTCTTTCAAAATATCTTTGAAAAATTATTATCATTTCAAAATGGTTTTTGAAAATTGTGTTATCATACCAAATTATGTTTTCAAAAATCTATCTCCTTAAAAATTATCATACTCAAAAGGCATGTTCAAAATTGTTCCTTTAATTTTGACAAACCCTAAGACTAAGAGGAGGATTAACTTGTGGTCAACAAGCCTCCCAGAACTGTGTCAGATTTAAGGGAAGTTCAAATTAAAAGAAGAAGTTTTATGCCTTCAAATAATCACTATATTTTTCAAAATTGTGCTTTACAAAAATCATTATCATTTCAAAATGTTTTTCGAAAAAGGGGCTTATGTTTGAAAATTATCTTCATTTCAAGTTGAATTTCCTAAAATTATATTACCGTACTGATATTCAAAACTATTCTTTTTGATTTTAATAAACCCTAAAGACACAGAGGAAGGTCCACTTCATGATCCATAAGGACTCCTAGGATGTGTCAAATTTAGGGGGAGTTTGAGTCAAGAGAAGAATTTCTGAAATATGTTTATTAATTTTTTTTTAAGTTATTAGACAATTCTTATAATTTAAATCAAACCTTAAGACTCAAAGGAAGATCGCTTGTAGTCAACAAGCTTCCTAGGACTGGGTCAAGTTTAGGGGGAGATTAAATTAAAAGAATTATTGAATTATATGTTTTCATGCACTGCACGTCTAAAATCCTTTTGAAAACTTAAATTTTTCTTTCAAAATATTATTATTTTATTTTTTTAAATTCTTTTGGAAATAGTATTTACTTGAGTTGGAAAATTTCCAGGACACTTAGGAAACTGTCCTTGTAGTTAACAAGGTTTCCTAGGATTGTGTCAGACTGGAAAAGTAACTAAAGCAAGTAAAATATTATGCGTTAAAAACAATACTTTTGTAAGTGCTTTCAAAAGATAATTTTCTCTAATATTATAAAAGCACTTATAGTTTTTAATGCATAATCTTCTTATATCTTCAAAAATGCATAATCTCTTTCAAAAGTACTTCTACTTTTCAAAATATAATGTTTTCAAAAGTACTAATATTTTCAAGGCAATAGTGTTCTAAGTGAATGAATTTTCTAAAAGACTTGCCTACAAAAATAATTTTTAAATGCCTTTCAAAGTGGAGTTTTGGTCCATGTTAAGCTTTTGCTATGCTTTCAAAAATTATGCTAAATATTTTTATGTTTTCAAAACTCATAGGCTCTGATACACAAATTTTAAATTGTTTTAAAAACATATATATATTTTTTAAAAGTTCCTTATTGATATATGGCAAAGGAGAAGAATTTCACATTAAGGGGGAGAGATTGGAAAGGAGAGAAAAGGTTAGGAGAGAAAAGGCTAAAATTATTTTCTCCTGTCTTTCAAAAAGTAAAGTTCTTGTCTTTCAAAGCTCAATATTTTCGAAAATTAACTTTACTTGTTTTTCAAAGCTTAAGTTTTTTTTCGAAAATTAACTTTACTTGTCTTTCAAAGTTAAATATTTTTGAAAATTAACTTTACCTGCTTTTTTCAAAGTTTAATATTTTTGAAAATTAACTGTACTTGATTTCAAAAGATCAATTTTCGAATATTAGCTTTGCTTAAGTATATCTTTTGGAAAATCAACTTTACTGGCTGGTAAGAAAATTTTCTAAGTAAAAAATTCAAACTCTCTTGAAAATTTTCCAACTCCAAACATTTTCTAACTTAAAAAGGTTCTCTTGAAAGTTTCTAAGTAATAAAAAATTGAATCATCTGAACTTAGAAAATTTTCTTTCAACCCCGCAATTTTCTAAGTATTGGAAATTTGGCGTCAAAATTTTGCCTAAATAAAATTCCTTTTTGCAAAGCCAAGTAAAAGTTATGTTACAAAATTTAGGTTTGCAAAACTTTTTAAATTTTTACCTTGTTCACCCATGTTTGTTTTTGATATATGTCAAAGGGGGAGGAAAGGTCAAAGTTAAGAGTGTTATAACACTAGTATTCAGGGTTTCAAGGTTTTAGGGGGAGTATAGAAATTTTTTTATACTGTTCATACTCCTTCTTTTCTTAATTGTTATATGTCTTTACTTAACTTTGAATTGTGTTGCCATAAATCAAAAAGGGGGAGATTGTTGGTGAAGGAAGCACCATATCGAACCTTGTTTTGATATTAGCAAAGGATTCAAAGTTAAGTTTATTTGTGATCTAACATTGCTCATTAAGTGTGTAGGAAACAAAGTCCTAGCGAAGGGCTGCTAGGCACCTGGCGAAGGAATGCCAGGATACAAAGCCCTAGCGAAGGGCTGCTAGGCAACTAGCGAAGGGCTGTTAGTCACCAAGTCCTAGCGAAGGGCTGCTAGGCAACTAGCGAAGGGCTGTTAGTCACCAAGTCCTAGCGAAGGGCTGCTAGGCAACTAGCGAAGGGCTGCTAATCACCAAGTCCTAGCGAAGGACTGCTAGGCAACTAGCGAAGGGCTGCTAGTCACCAAGCCCTAGCGAAGGAATGCTAGGCACCGGGCGAAGGGCAGCTCGGCATCCAAGACCTGACAAAGGACCGTCAGGCAAAAGTCCAACTTGAGGAACGGTTGGCATCAGGTAAAATCTCCCAAGAGGAGTAGGTGAGGACGCGTTCCCCGTCGAGGGAACAGTAGGCATCGGTTCGACCTAGGGCTCCATTTTGGAGATCAAAGTCAGAACCAAGACAGCTAAGGCTGTATAAACTAACAAATTAATGCTTTATTTTGTGTTCAGACTAACCCTGGATGCAGGACCAAAAGAACGTGTGTCTGCAGCTTAGAGAGCCTCAAAGGAGTGAGGCAACAGCTGAGTAGGGCGCCCTGAGTGTCTAGGGCGCCTCCAAGGTGAACAAGAAACAGGTAAAGCAAAAAGGAGTTCGGCTAAGCACTGGCCGAAGGCGCCCTCTGCATCCAGGGTGCCCTCAGCAGCCAGGGCGCCCTCAGTGCCCAGGGCGCCCTCAGGAGCCAAGGCGCTCCGCGCCTATGCCAGCGAGGCCGATCAACTCTATCCAGCCGAGAAGACCGCGTCAACCAAGGCGCCCTCAGCGACCAGGGCGCCCCAGAGGTCAAACCTCATCCCTATTCAGGTGGGATAAAGCTTGACCGAGCGAAGTGTGGATCGGCTGACACGTGGCAGGGCGCCCCCGACATCCAGGGCGCCCTAGGTGCTATAAATAGCACCCCTCGACCCCAAGCTTCGACAATCACTTCGACACAACGCTTCTATGCTCTTGCGCTCTCACGCCTTGCTCCGGAAACCTCCCAACTCGAGCCGACGACGTCCCGCTGCTCCGAAAAAGTCAACCCTCATCGGACATCGGTAAAAAGAAGAGCTTCCTTTTTGTTAAGTTTACGATACTGTATTTTGCAAATCAATATTTGTAAACTTTTATTGCGCCTATATAGTATTTCCCAACGAAAACGGTCAACGACCGTGGGCCTTGGAGTAGGAGTCGACACAGGCTCCGAACCAAGTAAAATCTACTGTGTCTGTGTGTGTTGTGATTTTTAATTTCCGCTGCACTTGCTCTTAATTTTTCGAAAGAAAAACGATTTCCGATATTCACCCCCCCTCTATCGGCTTTCACGATCCAACACTTGCGAGATAGGTAGGAGATAAGATTGCAAAGTTCATTTTCAGAATAACCACTTATAGTGAGTTTTCCCTTTTTGGAGATGGATATTGATCTGTGTCTTCTTCTCAGCTCGGCTTCTGCATCGGTCTCAGACTCGGTGTTGGATTCATTCTCGGGCTCGATGTTGGATTCATTCTCAGCAACGTGTGCTCATACCGGTAGTGCTAGAAAGCCTGGTTGAGTTTGTTCTTCTTCGTCTGACTCTTCCGATGACTCAGACCATATTACTTTTAGGGCCTTCCTTTTCCTTTGTTTCTTGGTTTCTTTAGTGTTTGGGCACTCTGATTGGATCATCCTCTTTTTGTTTAGCATTTTCTGAACAAGGTTGAGTACTTTAGAGATGATCTCTTTGTCATCTTCTGAATCTGACTCATCTTCAGATTCAGATTTAGGTTGATAGTTGGGCTTTTGCTTCTTGTTTATAAGCCTTCCTATAAGTAGCGCAAGATCTTTCTTGGGCGGAGAAGTTTTAGTCTACTCATGAAGTTTAAACTCGAAAAATAATTCATTTAATTTAATCTTTGAAAGATCCTTTGAAAATTTGTATGCATCTACCACAGATGCACACAGAGTATTTCTTGAGAATGCTTTCAAAGGGTACATGATTATGTCGTATTTTCGATTAGCTGTCCGATCACATGTAGTCCATTGAGGATGTCTTGAATTCTGGTGTAAGGTTAACTTGTTGATTCTCCTTCCTGCATTTTGATATTATAATTTATTAAAATACAAATCATGTTTATTTACCTTTATTTCGTATGTCCCTTCGTGTAGCTTGATCAGTTTCTCCTAAAGGTCTTTGGCACTTATGAATGGTCCAATCCAATTCAGTTCCTCTTTAGTTAAGGCATATTGTAGTATTTGGGTAGCTTTGGCATCAGCCTCAATCCTTTTCATTAGGATTGCCTCCCAGAGTTCGCATCCTAATGGTTCTCCATTGAGATTGAGAGGTAGTGTGAAACCCGTTTGGATGATCACCCATTTGAACTTGGGTCTTTAGGTGAATCTCCATCAGACTTTTCTAATAGCCAAAGTCCTCACCAGAGAAAAGAGGTAAGCGGATAGTACTATAGACTTCTTGTTGGGCCATTTGTCAAATCTTCCACACAAATAAACAAAAGGAATCCACCAAGACTAGGTATTGTATTAGTAGTGTTGGAGATGAAGAAAAATTTGCTCGAATTGGTGTTGCATGAATTTCGAGAAAAAAATAATAAAAAAATTTATGACAAATTTTCAAAAAAGTATAGTTATATCAATTCTAACTTATGATGAAAAGATAAGAATTCTAAATTGAAAAAGCAAAAAATATTTCGTTTCACCAATATTTGAAATTGAAGACGAAAGACATGCTCGAATGGTGGTTTCACTAATTCAGAGTGACTCCGCTCTGATACCAACTGTAGGATCATAGAGAGGGATAGATGGTGGGGTGGGGTGGGGGTGAATATCACTTCGAAAAATGTTTCAAATTAGTAAAAGTATAATTGAGTACACAATGGAACATAGAGTAAAAACACGACTAACACCTTTTATTTTTACTTAGTTCGGAGTTTGTGATGGCTCCTACTCCAAGGTGCACGATCTTTGACTGTTTACTCTGGGCAATTCTATAAGTCGCAAATATGTATAAGAATCCAATGTTTAAGTACAAGAATAACGAAACGAAATACCGGCAACTTCAAATAGAATGAAGGAAAAGTGCATCGTTATCAGAGCAGTATTTCATCATCTCTGGATCGTTTCGGCGTAGCACATGAGAGCACAAGTGATGTAGAATGTTGATTGTGAACCTCTGGTGGAAAACTGTAGGGATCTATAGGTAAAAATATTTAAAATCGCAGCGGAAATAAGATCACTCGAGCGATCCATGCGAAAGAAAAACTCATACAAAGTGATCTACAATTCCTATCTTATAGGAATACCTTTGTCGCGTGCCCTTCGCTTATCCCGCTAGTCCTTTAGTTCGCCGGATCTCTTACACGTTCAAGTGTCCGTGCCTCTATGCGTATCCACACGAACACGATCTACGCCTCGGAGAGGAACCACCTTAGTTGTGCTAACAACTTGGGATGGTTCACAAAGTACAAGAACCTACACTAGGGAGTTATGGACAAGGAGGAAGAAAGAAGAGGAAGAGAGATGCACCCTCTAGCCTTTGACAAGGGAGGGGGGGTATTTATACTCATCTAATGAATACCAAGGGTCTATGTCCCTTGAGCTCCTCTCATCTTAATGCTAATAAAACCCAATGAATACCAAGCCTCTTGGTATTCCTTGAGACTCTTAATATTCTATTCATCTAATGAATAAAATGTCTCTTAGCCTTCCTCTTAAATAATATTTTATTAAATCCTTTAATGAATATTATCCATAATTAAGTGGTTGAGTCTAATCTAGATGAGTCTAACTCAAATTCGACTAAATCCCATAATCTAATTGGATTCACTTGAGTCTAACTCAATTAATCCAATTCGAATCAAATCTTAGTCAAACCAAGATCAATTAATCTCCGAAGCATCGTGTCCTTAGTGTGTGACCCAATAGGTTCTCGTAACGTTGGCAATGTGCCTAAACACTTTAGACACATAAGCAATGAGCGACATCTAGCAATGCATCATTGCTACCCAAGTAATAAGAAAAGTCGAGATCCGACTAAACCTTCGTGACTATGATAATGTATGACCTTGTCCTTCTATCCTCGATATCTAGATTGACCAATGAGGCATAGACCGTGTCATCCTCAGTCAATCTTGTGTTTCTTAATCCCCGAGTAGATTCACTCAAACAAATGAGCTCAATATCTCATATTGACTCATTTGAGCACGACCATGCGTTTTAGTAGTCCTACTCGATCAAGGGGCCCACAGATATCACTTCCGTCATATGGGAGGGATAGATCTCATCTACATCACTCACATCCCTCCGCATAATTCATTACATACCCAGTAATCGCCTTTATAGTCCACCCTGTTACGGGTGACGTTTGACGATACCAAAGTAGATAACTCCTTATGTAGGGAACCGTAGTGACTTTAGGTCTAAGGACTATTCATACTAATAATCACATGAGAAAGTTTATGACACTCATATGACAATCTATGAAACTTTCTCATGGCGGGTCAATTCAGTACACATTCTCCAATGTATACCCATGTGTCAACTTGATATCACATATCCATGACTTGTGAGCTCAAGTCATCAGTTGACCTACATGCTAGTCTCCATGCATTAATATTGTCCTTGAATATTAATACTTGACTAGGAATGGTTTAGTGTAGTGTTCTCTACATTATCTCACTATCGATTCAACCAATCGATATAATGTAGATAAGAACCTACTACCCAAGGACATTATTATACTTAGTTATTTGGCACAAATACAAAGTAAGTATAATAACCAAACATGCCTTTATTAATGATAGAATATGATACAAAAAGTCCCTAATCAATCATCACATAATTGGCTCTAGGACTCCTACTAACAATCTCCCACTAGCACTAGTGTCAATCACTGTAATATCTAATACCTAGTGACCTGGTATGACTATCATGCTTCCTTTGTGCCAAAGCCTTGGTCAAAGGATCTGCGATGTTAGAATCAGTGTGTACTATGTTTATCCTCACATCTCCTCTATTGATGATTTCTCGAGTAAGATGGAATCGCCGTAGTATGTGTTTGGTCCGCTGATGAGAGTGAGGTGCCTTAGCCTGTGCAATAGCCCCATTGTTGTCACAATAGAGGTCTATCGGGTCTACTATGCTAGGAACCACACCAAGCTCTGTAATGATCTTCCGGATCCAAACAACCTCTTTTGCCACCTCAGACGCGGCAATATACTCGGCCTCTGTTGTAGAATCTGCGACTATGTCCTGCTTCGAACTCTTCCAGCTCACAACGCCACCATTCAGGCAAAATACATACCCTGACTGCGATCTAAAATCATCCCTGTCTGTTTGGAAGCTTGCGTCACTATAACCCTTTACAGCTAGCTCCTCTTTCGTCCTTCGTAAGTACTTAAGAATATTCTTGACAGCTGTCCAGTGACTTTCACCTGGATCTGACTGGTACCTGCTCGTCATGCTCAAAGCATACGAGACATCTGGACGAGTACAAAGCATGGCGTACATGATAGACCCTATAGCGGATGCATAAGGGATCTGATCCATACGGTCTCTCTTCTCCTTAGAAGAGGGACCTTGAGTCTTCGAAAGACTCACACCATGTGACATTGGCAGAAATACCTTCTTGGAATTCTGCATGGCAAAACGATTAAGCACCTTGTCAATATATGTACTCTGACTTAAGCCAAGCAATCTCTTAGATCTATCTCTATAGATCTTGATGCTTAGGATATAGACTACTTCACCTAAGTCTTTTATTGAGAAACAATTCCCTAGCCACGTCTTCACAGACTGTAGTGAAGGGATATCATTCCCAATAAGGAGTATGTCATCCACATACAAGATTAGGAAGATAACTGTGCTCCCACTAACCCTTTTGTGGACACAGGGTTCATCTTCATTCTTGATGAAACCAAACGCTTTGATTGCATCATCGAATCGAAGATTCCAGCTTCAAGAAGCTTGCTTTAGCCCATAAATGGACCTTTGCAATTTACATACCTTTCCAGCATGCTCTGAATCTACAAAACCCTCAGGTTGTGTCATGTACACATCCTCGAGTAAATTCCCATTTAGGAATGCGGTTTTGACATCCATCTACCAAATCTCGTAGTCATGGTAAGCTGCAATAGCAAGCATGATCCGGATAGACTTAAACATCACCACTGGTGAAAAGGTTTCATCATAGTCGATACCATGAATTTGTTTGAAACCTTTAGCTACCAATCGCCCTTTATAGGTATGCATGCGTCCATCCATGTCAGTCTTTCTTCTAAAAACCCACTTACACCCAATGGGTTTAATCCCCTCAGGTGGATCAACCAAAGTCCATACTTGGTTAGTGTACATGGATTCCATTTCGGATCTCATGGCCTCTAGCCATTTCTCAGAATCTGAGCTCATCACAGCTTCTTGATAGGATGTAGGCTCATTCAACTCAATAAGCATAACGTCATTATGGTCAGACAAGAGAAATGAGTATCTCTCAGGCTGACGACGTATCCTATCAGATCTGCAAAGAGGTTGGTCTACTTGAACAGCTTGTTGTTCCACAACTTCTTGTGCAACAATCTCATGATCCACAACATCTTGTGGTGCCTGTTCAATGTCTATTAAAGCCTCAGTACTATCTGCATCTTGAACTTCTTCAAGATGGATTTTACTCCCACTAGTTCTTCTAGAAATAAACTCTTTTTCTAGAAAAACATCATTTCTAGCGACAAACACTTTGCCTTGTGTGGGATTGTAAAAGTAATATCCTTTCGTTTCCTTGGGATATCCTACAAAATAGCACTTATCAGATTTGGGTCCTAGTTCATCTGAGACTTGACGTCGAACGTAAGTCTCACAACCCCAAATCTTCATAAAAGACATCGTGGGACTCTTCCCAGTCCATATCGTATATGGTGTCTTTGTGACGACCTTTGATGGAACTCGGTTAAGTATAAAAAGAGTTATCTCTAGAGCGAATCCCCAAAAGGAAGTAGGAAGGTCTGTCTGACTTATCATTGATCGTACCATGTCTAATAGAGTACGATTTCTCCGCTCGGATACACCATTCCACTGTGGTGTTCCAGGTGGAGTGAGTTGGGATATGATCCCACACTCTGTTAGATGGTCACGAAACTCTTGGCTAAGGTGGTTTTATACTTCACTTTTGAATTCTTTAAACTTTTTAAAGGATTCCGACTTGTGTTTCATGAGATACACATAGCCGTATCTATTGACATCATCAGTGAAAGTGATGAAGTACTGATAGTCTCCTCTAGCTACGATATTGAAAGGCCCGCATACATCAGTATGTATGAGTCCTAACAAGTCTGTCGCTCTTTCGCCTGTCCACTAAATGGAGTCTTGGTCATCTTGCCTAGAAGACAAGATTCACATGTCTCATATGATTCAAAATCAAACGAGTCCAGTAATCCATCCTTATGGAGCTGGGATATACGACTATCATTTATATGTCCTAAGCGACAATGCCAGAGATATGTTTGGTTCGTATCATTGGGTTTGAACCGTTTGGTATTTATGTTATAGATTGGGTTCTCAAGGTCTAGAACATAGAGTTCATTCATAAGTGGTGCATTACAATAGAACATGTCATTTAACATTATAGAATAACATTTATCCTTTATGATAAATGAAAAGCCTTTCTTGTCCAAACAAAATACTGAAATTATGTTCTTAGTCAATGCAGGTACATAAAAGCACTCCTCTAGTTCTAAGATAAGCCCAGTGGGCAAAGATAAGGAATAAGTTCCTACAGCTATAACAGCGACTCTTGCTCCATTGCCTACTCGTAGGTCCACTTCGCCCTTTGTCAATGATCTAACTCTTTGAAGGCCCTGCATATTAGTACAAATGTGAGACGCGCATCCGGTATCTAATACCCAAGAAGAAGAGATAAATAGATTGACTTTTATAACAAAAATACCTGAAGCAGAAGTCTCACTTCTTTTCTTCTTTACTTCCTCCAGGTAATGTTTGCAGTTCCTCTTCCAATGTCCGGTCTCACCACAGTGGAAGCAGGTCCCTTCCTTAGGCACCTTATCTTTAGCCTTGGATGTAGTAGAGTTGGCCTTGCCTTTAGGCTTCCATTTGCCTTTGCCCTTTTGTACCATCAGTACATTACTGGTTTTGATTTTCTTGAGATTAGGTTCAGCAGCTCTTAACATGCTGAGCATCTCAGGCAAAGGCTTGTCAATTTCATTCATGTTGTAGTTCATGACAAATTGATTACACTCCTCCGGCAACGATTGCAGGATAAGGTCCATTGCCAATTCTTGGCCCAGTGGAAATCCTAGTCTTTCAAGGTTCTCGACATACCCAATCATCTTGAGTACGTGAGTTCCTACAGGAGTTCCTTCTTGCATCTTGCATGCAAATAGAGCTTTAGACACCTCAAATCGCTCGTGCCTAGCTTGCCCTTCATATAGTTGCTTTAGATGCTCAATCATCTCATGTGCATTCATGTTCTCATGTTGCTTCAAAAGCTCAGAATTCATGGTGGCAAGCATAAGGTATGATACATCAAGTGCATCATCCTGATGCTTCTTGTAAGCATCCTTTTCGGCACGGGTAGCGGTAGCGCCGGGTGCTTCTGGAAGAGATTGCTCTAGGACGTACAGTTTTCGTTCTTGTTTAAGGACTATCCTCAAGTTTCTGTACCAGTCTAGGAAATTAGCTCCGTTGAGCTTGCCCTTCTCAAGGACGGATCGCAGAGAAGAGTATTTGACGTGTTAGATGACAAGGTGATCTACAATAGTAAAATTATGCAGAAATAAGTATCATATCTAATTCATTTAATTAGGCCTTTAATTAAATGATGCTCTCACTTAATCGTAGAGCTTTGGTTGGGGCTAGTCATGGATGTAGGCAAATTCAATTTACCAACACTACTAGCTCCAAACCAATAACAATCATTATTCATGTGGGACAAGATTCATATTATACTTCATCTTGAGTTAGCTTTAGCTAATCGCCCAAGACTTGGTATAATTAGGTAGGTAACATTTTACCAATTACATCTCATGCAACTCTTTGATACAAAGGGTCAAGATCCACATTACACATCATCTTGAGTTAGCTTTGGCTAATCGCCCAAGACATGGAATAATTGTTCTCTTACCCAATTTTCCCAACTTTTGGGATATGCCTCCAAGTTTCTCAATCTAATTGAGGGGACTTAGTTAAGTCTCACCCAAAGTTTGATAGCGGGACATCACAATTGTCCTCTCGCACTCTACCAAGATAAAATACGTCACTTTGCTTTGGCAAACCCAACAACAAATGATCGAGGTAGTTTATGAGTAGCAAACTTTGGTAGGCATATCGAGTTGACTTAATTAGATAACTATTTATCTAATCATGCATCACATACACACATTACATATATCAAAATATAAGCGATAAAACGTGACATGGTTATGACCCGTATACTACGATCTTCTCAAGCCAATGAGAGGATCGATGGTCAACATAGGGATAACATCTTCTCCAAGTACATCCTTTGGTCGTCATGTGTCATCGGCATCCTTCTTGTAACTTCATTCTTCAATGGACACTCCACTCCTCAATTTGTACATTACAATTTAGGAAAACTCGAGTTACATTCGAGTCTAAATCTATTTTTACAACTAGAAAAATAGAGATAAGGCACGACACGCAGGCCGTATTATGAATTACAACATGCACACACACACATATTCATCCAATCATATTGGGGTTAAGGTCATAACCATGCACCATATCATCAATCACTTACAATAGATTTAGGACATCAATTTTTATTATGATTGAAAAAATACTCATGAGCCGAAACCATAGGTTATAAAATTTGACGAGTACATTCGCATTATAGCACATTTTCATATTTCATATGATGATGCTATAGACTTTTAGTTTGATCAACACAAACTTTTGTATCTCGACAAATGCTCATACATTATACAATCTATAATAAAATTATATCCTACTTCTATATCACATATAAAAGTTTTTTAAACTTTGTATGATCTTTCGCAAGTGGCTCTGATACCACTGTAGGGATCTATAGGTAAAAATATTTAAAATCGCAACGGAAATAAGATCCCTCGAGCGATCCATGCGAAAGAAAAACTCATACAAAGTGATCTACAATTCCTATCTTATAGGAATACCTTTGTCGCGTGTCCTTCGCTTATCCCGCTAGTCCTTTGGTTCGTCGGATCTCTTACACATTCAAGTATCTGTGCCTCTATGCGTATCCACACGAACACGATCTACGCCTCGGAGAGGAACCACCTTAGTTGTGTTAACAACTTGGGATGGTTCACAAAGCACAAGAACCTACATTAGGGAGTTATGGACAAGGAGGAAGAAAGAAGAGGAAGAGAGATGCACCCTCTAACCTTTGACAAGGGGGTATTTATACTCATCTAATGAATACCAAGGGTCTATGTCCCTTGAGCTCCTCTCATTTTAATGCTAATAAAACCCAATGAATACCAAGCCTCTTGGTATTCCTTGAGATTCTTAATATTCTATTCATCTAATGAATAGAATGTCTCTTAGCCTTCCTCTTAAATAATATTTTATTAAACCCTTTAATGAATATTATCCATAATTAAGTGGTTGAGTCTAATCTAGATGAGTCTAACTCAAATTAGACTCAATCCCATAATCTAATTGGATTCACTTAAGTCTAACTCAATTAATCCAATTCGAATCAAATCTTAGTCAAACCAAGATCAATTAATCTCTGAAGCATCGTGTCCTTAGTGTATGACCCAATAGGTTCTCGTAACGTTGGCAATGTGCCTAAACGCTTTAGACACATAAGCAATGAGCGGCATCTAACAATGCATCATTGTTACCCAAGTAACAAGAAAAGTCGAGATCCGACTAAACCTCTGTGACTATGATAATGTATGACCTTGTCCTTCTATCCTCGATATCTAGATTGACCAATGAGACATAGACCGTGTCATCCTCAGTCAATCTTATATTTCTTGATCCCCGAGTAGACTCACTCAAACAAATGAGCTCAATATCTCATATTGACTCATTTGAGTATGACCATGCGTTTTAGTAGTCCTACTCGATCAAGGGGCCCACAGATATCACTCCCGTCATATGGGAGGGATAGATCCCATCTACATCACTCACATCCCTCCGCATAATTCATTACATACCCAGTAATCTCCTTTATAGTCCACCCTGTTACGGGTGACGTTTGACGATACCAAAATACATAACTCCTTATGTAGGGAACCGTAATGACTTCAGGTCTAAGGACTATTCATACAAATAGTTACATGAGAAAGTTTATGACACTCATATGATAATCTATGAAACTTTTTCATGGTGGGTCAATTCAGTACACATTCTCGAATGTATACTATGTGTCAACTTGATATCACATATCCATGACTTGTGAGCTCAAGTCATCAGTTGACCTACATGCTAGTCTCCATGCATTAATATTGTTCTTGAATATTAATACTTGACTAGGAATGGTTTAGTGTAGTGTTCTCTACATTATCTCACTATCGATTCAACCAATCGATATAATGTAGATAAGAACCTACTACCCAAGGACATTATTATACTTAGTTATTTGGCACAAATACAAAGTATGTATAATTACCAAACATGCCTTTATTAATGATAAAATATGATACAAAAAGTCCCTAGTCAATTATCACATAATTGGCTCTAGGGCTCCTACTAACAAAAACCCCTTATATAGGGTTATATGGGCGTCCGCGTGCCTATGTGGGCGGCCGTGTTGCTGCGATCCAGCCGTGGCCTCATCCTTGCTTGGTTTAAGTTCTATCCTTATTTAGGTGCCTGACTGCTTCGCGGGTGCCTGTGTTGTTGACATGGAGCCTCTACTCAACATGTGCTAACTCAGCCGAGCCCTAGCTGGGTCACAAGTACACGGGTGCTCGAGTACCTCTCGGGCGCCTGAGAGCCGCCAGTTCGCTTAGCTGTAACACAGGGTTAGTCCAACAAATAATATGCAATGTAAAATGCATGCAAGACAGCCAGTGTTGTCCAATCCTGACTTTCATATTTCAATTGCAATTCTAGGTTGGACCGATGTCTATTGTTTCCTCTCTCGGGGAATGCGTCCTCACCTACTTCACTCTAGAGAAGTTACCTATTGCTAATTGACACCTTCGGTTGGACTTTTGCTTGGCCTCCGAAGACTCAGGATCTCGCGACATTAATACCTCGACCTGTCCCTACTTCTATCCGTTGTGCTCGTTTGGCTAAGATTTCTGCTCGATCTTCTGGATCAGAACTTCGGTGCCTAACCCCCGGCCAGGTCTTCATGCTCAGTCTTCCAAGCCAGGTCTTTATCCCCAGCTTCACTCACCAGGTCTATGGTTCCCAACCCTCAGTCAAATCTTCACGCCCAACTTCACTCACCGAGTCTTTGGTGCCCAGTCCTCGGTCAGGACTTCGTGCTCAACCCTGCAGATCAAGACTTCGTGCCTAGTTATACTAGGACTTTCCTACACATTCAGTGTAACTGATTAGAAACAAAAATGCACTTAACTTTGAATCCTTTGCTATTATCAAAATAAAATTCGATCTGGTGCTTTCGACACCAACATACATAACTGAATTGACTAACATATGCAGAGACGAATCATAGTATAGGTTGTAGCTCAACCCTATTTCCCAGCCATTTTTTTAGGTTTGTTTTTTTTTCTTTCTCTCGTGCGACAATGTTCTCCCTGGATCACAGTGACGGTGACAATGATCTCCACAGCGACAATGAGTCTCAAATCTCAATACTTCTTCATTTCTTCTCTTCTCTCCATCCAGTCTGTTGAGATCGCCTCTCCTGTTGTGTGCGTCAGCGCAATCGAATCACGCACACCACACCGCTGCCGCTCGCACACCCCTTGTTGCCTGCTCCTGCCTGTTTCACGATTCTTTGGCTGTGGCTCCTGCTATGCGCACAACCATGAGGGTTGCGGACGACTCTTGCTTTTGACCTTTTCCACGGTAACGACGTGATCACTTACAAGTAAGCATGCTATTTCACATTACTCACGGTGTGAAGGTGATCTTGATGGAAAGGATGAATGTTAGACAACTCTCACTTATGGTGGTTAGGGAGGATTTTGAACAGTTTTATGATGAATCGTTTCTGATTATGGTTGCATCGACTCTTCTTCCTCCTTTTTCTTCCTTTTGTCTCTTCTTCCTCCTATTCTTCTCATTTCTCTTCCTCACACCATGGTTGAGATGTGTCAACCTACACCCCATGTAATATTTGTTAGCATCAATACAGAATTGGTTCCATCAACTATTGATATTGATTTCAAACCAATTGTTAAAAAATCCTTAATACATTTTATAGGGATGTCAAAATATTTTTTTTTAATTCATCCATCATTGTTGACTTATTGAAGCTTCAATGGTACATATGAAATGCAAAATACTAGATTCTCAAAAATTGAGTAGATATATACTTACCTAACCTGAGTTAACTTATACAGTGGTCAGATCTTAGTGTCCATTGGGATGAGGTCGGATAATTTATAGCTAGTTTAAATTTTTTTCTCACTTTTACAATATGTGAAATAATATTTTTTTTATTGATTGATTTGTTTAGTAATCTATTAAATGAATAAGAGATGATGTCAATTTTTTTTACCTGGTGGAGAATAGAGATTAAATTGACATTATTACTATGTTTTATTATTCGCTTGAAATTTTTTCAACTGGGACATGAATATTAGGACGTTGGATTTTTGGACCGTTCAACGCGAGTACTTTCCGATTTATCCTAGCGACCAGTGAAAAATTTTCGTAGAACCGGATCAATTTTCCGAGATTAAAAAAATCTCGTTAATCATTATTCACTTGAAATTTTTATTATTGTATTTATTTTTGTCTCTTGCACTCTAAGTTTAACATTGTGAACAAAGTTCGTCCTGAACATATGATAGTGTTGTTGCAATGGACATGAATTAAATCTAGATAAAAATTAGATATAATGTTCTCCCACATAATGGCTAATTATAATTTTTTTGATTTGCTTTTTTCCGTATGAGTATAAAGTCAACTGTGTGAAATATTCAGTCAACATATGACTTTTTATTATTATTTTTTGCTGCAATTGTTTCAGAGTCAACAAACTAATCAAAAATGAGAAGCTAAAGAAACTTGAAATTTATCAAAATAATAAATTATTTAAAATCATCGAGTTCTCTAAACCTTTGTAATTAATCACCCTCGCACATCAGCATTCCTCATCCATTATCTAATTGCAGCAATAATTCAGATACTAATGAAGATATAAATACATATATAATCATAATGATTTCAATGAAAAATTAATTATATTAACTAAATGATTTGGAGCCTAGAGCGGGCAGTGCTCATTAATGACTATTAATTACGCGAGAAAGTGAAAGGAAAATGTGTCATAATTTATTTAAAAAAACAATTAGTTCATTACTAATTAATGCGATGCTCTAAATAACAAACAATATTTTCAAACAATAATTCTGGAGGTTTTTTAGTGATAGATAAAAATCTAAAGATTAAGATTCAGTTGTAACATATTATCAAGATTTTTTTCCTATTTAATAGATAGTGAATCTGAGAATCTTGATTTTTAAGATGAATTTTTCCATGTATACCCTCTCAATTTATCGTAATAACTCGTAAAAAAATTTTATATGACCGAATTTATGGCCTCAAATTTAACTATTACATGATTAATCATAAATTTCAGTACCAAATAATTCATCAGAAATCTGATTTTTTTTTTTTGAAAAAAAAACATGATGTCACTGATGATCACAATTCACAAGCATTCAATAATCCATTGAATGATGCAACCCCACTCATTTATTGGACTGTTTTTACATATCACACCCGTAATATTTTAAATTTACCCTAAAGATACATGCAACCTAATTAATTTCATAAGTGTCGTGAGGTTTTTGTTTTAAAGAAAAATAAAGTTAAAAGATATGGTTTTGATTTAGAAGTATATCAGAGATTTGCTTCCAAGTCTTTGTGTGAGTTTTTAGTTGACTTGTATCATTACTTTTGATAAAATAATTTATTTAATAATTATGTCCTTTTGGTTGTAAAACCAAAATTCTTAGATTTGAGTGAAGCATTGAAAACTTTTTTTTTAAAAAAATATGAAAATATTTAAAAAAGAGACTTGTATCAAATTATGTCCTTTTAGTTTTATTTTTTATTTAAAAATAAAACAAAGTGGGATACATCTCATAAGAAAAACTCAAATGTTGCTGCACGAGATCTCCCTATTTATTGCCCTTGATTGTTGCTTCTAACCAAAGGGAGAGTCTCAATATGTAAACAAATCTTCAATCGAATTTATCTTTAACAAAAATATAATTTCACATGGAATTCAATTCAAATTTATTTTAAAATAAATTTTAAAATTGCTTTTTAAAATTTCTTTCTCAACCCATAGGAATAAACTTTACCATATTCTCGATAGTCAAATCCTGAATTAAAAATGATTAACGAAGTTTTTTTAATCTGATATATCGGCTCGATTTCATAGAAATTTTTTATCGACCGTCAAAGTAAATCGGGAAGCGCTCACAGTGGGCGGTCTAGAAACCCAGCGTCCAGGGTTCGCGCTCCATTTGAAAATTTTTTTTACAAATATACCGTAGTTGAGGATCGAACTGTAAATATCTAAGAAAGTGATTAGTCGTCCTATCGCTGCACCATAATCTCGGGGCAATAAAATAATGTCAAACCCTGAATTAGGACATAGAGGTGCAATTAATGATGTGGTTTACCATTTCCATTTCCCTTTTACTACGTTACCTCCCCTTCCATTAATTAATTAATTAATTTTGAATTATTTAATATTATATATATATATATATATATATATATATATTTCTAAAATAATTTAGTGCTTAATTGATTGTTCCCAAATCTCAAATCGTTCCCAATCTTTCATTATTGCTGAGAGCGCTCTTTCACCGGCTCCGCTCATTAATTAAACTCACCGTCTCTTCTTCTTCATCCTCCTCCTATTTCTGGTTCCTCCTCTCTTCTTCTTCTTCCTCGCCGTCGACTCGCTGCTGCGCTCCTTCTTCGTCGTCGTCGATTTGATCATTTGAAATCGAATGGAGATCGCGGTTGGGTCGAGCGCAGGCAAGAGGGACCTCGTCACGCTCGATCTACTCGGCGCTGAAGCCTCGTCGAGAGATGTGGATGCTGCTGCTCTCAAGATTGCTCCTTTCGCGGATCTCTATCCGCTGGTATGCTGATTCGTGCGCCAATTTGGGGGTTTTGGGGTGTGGTTTAGGGTTCTTATTTGCGGGCGGTTGTTTCTGCAGGACCTCAATCTGGGGACCGCAGGCGGGCGGGGCGACGCGGCGGGGACGACGGTGCGTGGGTGCCAGAGCGTGTGTACCATCGAGAAGGTGAAGTGGGCGCTGGAGCGGGTGGCGGAGCGGGAGACGCGCGGCGGCCGGGAGGAGGAGCGGAGGAGGAGGGACGGCGGAGGATCTCCCTCGCCGTCCTCGTCCTCGTCGATCACGACGGCGTCGGTCAAGCGGCGGCACGAGGTAGGGGAGGAGGAGTGGGCGGACGGATGCGACTCGGCCGGGGCCGGCGGGAGCCTCGTCGCCACCGGATGCCCCAGCTGCCTCTCGTACGTTCTGATCTCTAAGGGGGACCCGCGCTGCCCCCGCTGCCATTCCCGGGTCGCGCCGCCGCCGCAGCCACAACACAAGAAACCTCGAATCACCCTGAACTTTTCCCTCTAGACCCCGCAGTTTTCGGTTGTTACGTGATGAGCTTTTATCTATTTTGTAAAAAAGGAACACAAGTATCAGTATTTCAAATTTCTTCTCCTTTTTGTTAAAACAAAAACGCATGTTCCTTTCGATAATTTAGTTGTTATTAATGATCCATGAAATCGTATTTATGTAAGTGTATTTTCATGAGTACAAGGATCGATCTCACTGTAAATATGCTAAACAATAGATTCTTATGTATACCATTCCATTTATTTTTTATATTTAAAATAACTATTCAAATACTTCATTCCCTCATATGAACAATTAAAAAGAACAGACGAAATAATTTCAAAGATAAATATCCAATTTTCTCTATTACCCAAATTACATATCCAAATTTTATACTGAATTTCTAATATACATCTTCACTAGCAATCAATTAATTTTGATTTATCAGTGACTATTATATATCAATCAATTCCTAAACTTCATGTGTTTCATCCATTTTCTCACATTTGAACCATAACAAACTTAATATCCCAATTTTAATATAATTTTTCATATGTGAGAGTATGATTATACTCGGGAAGTTGCAATGAATGAAATGAACATAATTCGAAATTTTATGAAGTTATACTCATGGAGTTTGTGTTTTAGGAAAAGATGTTCATGTTGGTGTAATCGACCTCAAATCAAGATTAATTAAGTTTGAATTACTCGAGTTTGGATTTTGATATTTGATCAATATGTAAGTAAGAAGTCAAGTAAGTCAAGGTAACCGATTACTTGACTACAAGAGAAAAGTTCAAGTGGATCATAAAGGACTGGATAGTTGGTGATCGAAAGTCTGACGAAAAGTTGGTAAGAGAAAAGTCTAAATGGGTCACTGAGGATCGAAAACTTGGTAACCAAAAGTCTAACAAAATGTTAGTAAAAGGAAAATCCTAATAGGTCATAGAGGACCAGACACTTGGCATAAAATTAAAAAAAAGTCTAGGTAGGTCTTTGATGCTAGCATGGGAATTGTAGTTGGTTTTGCTGTTGTTTTAAAGCTGTTTGCTGTTGTTTTGGAGCTAGGTTGGTTGTGTCGGATCGAGATGGATCGGCAAGAGGGGAGTGAATTGCTGCTGTAAAATAAAAATAAATCTTTTGTGCGGCTCACAATGATTCCAGATTAGTTGCTACAATTAAATAAAATAAGCATAAACTAATTCAACTAGTAAAAAGGTTAAGCCACAAAAATTTACTTGGTTGCAACATAGGTGGTTGCTAATCCAAGATGATTGAAGCTCACTATCAAAATCTCCTTATGGCGGAGAAGCCTTTTACAAACTTTGAAGCATAGAAAGCTAAAAAAACAAGAAAAAATTTGTTTCAGTAAATTGATAATCTTGAATTGAGCTCTAGGGGCCTATTTATAGCCCCGATTAATTCTATCTGTTTGCTGACGTGGCACTATAGGGGCGCCCGAGTGGTTGTGAGTGCCCGAGTGATTGTGGGCACCTGACACGTGGCTTGTGCGTTATTCGGTATGCAATGGTCGCAAACGACTAGCTGGGTGGATAGAATAGGCTCTCGGGTGCCTATATGTATAGGGGCGCCCAAGCCAGGTTTGGTCAGCAGCTTGCTGACCAATCTTCAGCGGGTCTTCTTAGGTGATTTTTGGCCAACCGGAGTTATTCTCACTCGAATTTGACTCCGACCTTTCACCCCTCGAGTGTCCTTCCTCCCGGCTCTCGCCCCTCGGACGTTGCGTCTGTCCTTCTCGTTCCACCTGTATACACTTCTGTAGCATTCGCGTCTCTCGGATGCATCGAGCTCGTCAACTCACTTCCACATGCAAACCTTCTCGTCCACCGCGTCTTACGCTCGACTTCCTTTGCTCCTGAGCTCTTGCACACTTTAGATAAAGGGACTAAAACCATAACAGTCTAACCTAACTTGGTTGATCACATCAAAATTAACTGGGGCACCAACAATCTCCCCCATTTTGATGTGTATCAACCCAAGTTCAGTTAGGGTTAAACTAAAAGAAATAAACTAACTTAGCAAGTAAGCATAATTTTGCAATTCAAAAATCACACCCTCCCCCTTTGATCACAGCAAAAATGGGGCACACAAAATAGAAAAAGGAAAAGAAAATGATATTTGGTTGAAAAAATTTAAAAATGTTTGTACAAGTATAAGTAAATATTTGAGAACAGGTCAAAGATTTTCGGAATCAAATAAATCTTCTGTGATCGAAAATAAATCAAATATTCATGTATTGAATTTTTAAAATTTGAAATTATAACAAAAAAATCTTAGAGAAATTTATATTAAAGTCAACACACGAAGAGTATATCTAGAAAAATTAGATTTGATAAAAATAATTTTCTATCGAAATTTAAAATTAAAGATCAAGTTTCAATAAAGAATTCATAGAAAGTCGAAAATATGTTAGCAAAATCTAAAAATTTTTATGAAGGTGAAAAATAGAGTTTTGAGCTTACACACAAATATTCAACTTTAAATACATTATCTATGCTCAAAAATAAATCATATACTGACAGAGTAGAATTGTTCAAAAATAAATATTTAAAATTCAAAAACACTTCAAAAAAAAATTCAAATAAAATTTTACTGAGGTCTACTAATCATATTTAGATCCAGAAAAATCGAATCTAGGAAAATAATTTTTTTATTTATTTTTAAAATTCAAAATTTAAATTTTGAACGCAAAATCATGAAAATTCAAAACATAATAAAAAAATCTTAAAAATTCTCAACAAGTAAAGAAAATATTCATATATTAAGAAAAAAAATATGAACATGATTTTATCAATATAAAATTTGACTACTAATCATTTTTCAAAGAAAGTAAATCATGAAGAGTGAAAAAAATATGTTGACAAAAAAAAATAACAAAAAACTGTTAGCACTAAAACATATAATGAATGAAAATTAATTTAGTAATAACTTAGGAACCCAAAACAAGTTCTGATTTATGGGGTTAATTAAAAATTTCGGAGAAATATAATTTTTGGACACTTTTCTATGTTAGCCCCTATGATTTTTAATATACCAGTTCAGATTATCAGGATAACTATTTTTTTTTTTTGGTGTAAACATGCAATATCAAGTTCTAATTTTTTAACTAAATTTCTCAAATTAACATTTTTATTTTTCAGTTTATCAGAAAAATTAAAAGAACATACATTAGTCAATTTCATTTTCAATTCTCGATTTTCTTTATCTAATTGACAATTAACTTTAAGCATTCTTTTATTCCAGAGTATAATTGATCGTGAGGGAGAAATCATACCTCACTTACTAGGTCGCTTTCAAAAAGAGGGACTCCCCCTTCGTTGCTACTTTCCTCTGACGTAGGTCCCCCTTTATCAGTGCTCTCCTCTTGATGACTTGCCATCAGCACAAGTCTAGCATATTCGTTAGTTTCCGATTCTTTGGACGATGACTCATCCCAGGTGGCATTTAGCGCCTTCTTGTTCTTTGGCTGGTTCTTGAGTTTGGGACACTAGTCTTTTATATGACCCTTCTTTTGCAGTTATAGCATCAGACTGTACGTTTTTTCGGAGATCGTATTTTACCCTGAAATTTTGAAAATTTATTAGCCTTTTTAATGAATCTTTTAAGGCATTTTACCATTTCCATCGTATTTTCATCGTCTATTGACGACTCCTCGATCTGATTTTTTCTCGCATTCAGAGTGACATTGTCCGTTTTCCTACTCTTCCCTGCACACCGAGATTCGTGAAACTCAAATTGAAAAAGTTGTTCTAGAGTACTTACCTCAAGGTCATTTGAAATAAAATATGCGTCGATTATGAGGTTCAATCCGGGATTCTCGGAAAAGCATTTAGTGCGTACTATTGAGCGTCGCAACTTGATACCTTTTCTCCGAGATTCTCAAGGCTCGTGATTAGCTCTTTTGCCTTGGCGTGCAGTTGGGCAACTAACTGACCACCTTCCATTCGGAGGTTGGTAAACTGGCTTCGTAGGATGTCTCATCGTGCCAGTTTTGCCTCCGAGGTGCCTTCGTGCAATTTCAGGAACTTTTCCGAAAGTTCCTTTGCCGAGTCATACTTCCCGATTCGATTGACATCTTATTCAGGAAGGACAGCCAGCAGGTGGAATTCCGCCTTTCCATTTGCTATAGCGTCCGCTTGCTCCTTCTTGTTCCAGGAGTCAGGTTCCTTGATCATTACTTTGTTATCTTTCAGAGCCAAAAAACTATCTTTCATTGTTAGTAATAGTTCATAATCAGTAGTGAAAATACCTTCATTTTCCTTTTGTATACTGCGAGCTCCCCTTCAAACTTCGACGGGTAGATCACTGGTCCAACTATTTTTCAGAATTTGCAGCAACTTGCGGTTAGTCCTTCTGTGGCGTCCTGGCCTGATATCACTTATCGGATCGAGGTGGACCAATAAGAGGGGGTGAATTATCACTATAAAATAAAAATAAATCTTTTATGCAGCTCACAAAGATTCTATATTAGTTGCTACAATTAAATAAAATAAGCATAAACTAATTCAACTAGTAAAAATACTAAGGCACAGAAATTTACTTAGTTGCAACCTAGGCGGTTACTAATCCAAGATGATTGAAGCTCACTATCAAAATCTCTTTCTGGTGAAGAAGCCTTTTACAAACTTTGAAGCACAGGAAGCTAGAAAACAAGAAAGAATTTGTTTCAGTTGATTGATAATCTAGAATTGAGCTCTGGGGTCCTATTTATAGCCTTGATCAATTCTATCCGTTTGCTGACGTGGTACTATAGGGGCGCTCGAGTGGTTGTGGGCGCCTGACACATGGCTTGTGCGTTATCTGGTACGCAACGGTCACAAACGGCTAGATGGGTGGATATAATAGGCTCTCGGGCGCTTGTATGCATAGGGGTGCCTGAGTGCTTGGGTGCCCCTATGCATACAAGCGCCCGATAGCCCGGGCACCCCTATGCATAGGGGCGCCTAAGTCAGGTTTGGTCAATAGCTTGCTAACCAATCTTCAGCGGGGTTTCTTGGGTGATTTCTGGCCAATCGGAGTTAGGCTCACCCGAAACCGACTCCGACTTTTCGACCCACGAGCGCCCTTCCTTTCGGCTTCTCGTCCCTCGGACGTCGCGCGTGTCCTTCTCGTTCCACCAGTGTACTCTTCCACAGCTTCCGCGTCCCTCGGATGTACCGAGCTCGTCGACTCACTTCCCTGTGCAAACCTTCTCGTCCACTACGTCTTGTACTCGACTTCCTTTGCTCCTAAGCTCTTGCGCACTTAGACAAAGGGATCAAAACTACAACATGACATAACCTAACTTGGTTGATCACATCAAAACTTACTGGGGCACCAAAAGGTTATTGTTTGAAATTATTTGCTGATGTGATTCTTTGATGCTAGCATGGGAACCTCAACTTGGGCATGTGCTGCTGCTGCCTGGAGCTAGTTTTGTTGTTGTTTCAAAGCTGTTTGATGCTGTTTTAGAGCTAGGTTTGCTGCTGTTCGAAATTGTTTGCTGCTGGATGGAGTTGTGTGATGTTGTTTGGAGTTGGTTTTGCTGCTGTTTGATGCTTGTTTGCTGCTGGTTACAGCTGGTCACACTGGGAAGGAGTTGTTTTGTATAATGACTTATGCTAGCTTGTGTGATGGACTCCTTGTTTGATGTGTGTGATTTGTGGACAATGTAGGCTGATGGTAAGGCCTCCAAGGTGATGAGTTGAGAGATATTTGCTCAGTACAAAGGGTTGTGATGTTTGGTGTAGTGAGATGTGTGTGGCGTGATGTGGTTTGGTTTGATGGAGTATGTTTTGGATGCCCTGTACTTGATGAGTAGATTGAGGCCTTAACCTCATGATGTATTTTTTATATACATGTACCTATTTCAAAAAAAAAGTCTAGGTAGGTTATGGAGCACCAGACACTTGATGTTGACGGAAGTCACGGCAGCTCACGATGGACCAGATGTTAAGCAAAGGAAGTCTTGGTAGGTTAAAGTCAACCCGACACTTTCAAAAGAAGATCCTTGAAGGTCGTAAGGCTAGATGCAAGATAACAAAAATCCAAGAAGATCGAGGATTAGATTCTTGGCGGGAGATAGAAGCCCGAACCAATCATTGGATCGGATGCAAGGTGGTAGTGATCTAGAAGTAAATTGATTCGACTAATTAGGAAATCGATTCAATTGATTATGAAAATTAGTTGAATGGATTTGATCCAAAAGCATATCAATCGATTGTTCAGAAAATCAACTGAATCAATTTGATTTAGAAGCAAATCGATTCAATTGGTTAGGAAAATCAATCAAATTGATTTGATCTAGAAGCAAATCAACTTGACTGATTTGGGAAATCAATCGACTGATATGGTCAAATAGGTCAAAAAAGAATCATTTTATAACTTGACTGATTTGGGAAATCAATGGTCAAATAGGTCAAAAAAGAATCATTTTACAGGTTTTAACGGTTGAATTCATCATATCAGTCTATTAATTGGTAAAATCAATTGACTGGAATAATCTCGAGCAGCCTTTAAAAGATGATTTCGAAAAGGTTTGAAAGTACCAATTCTGGGAGGTTAGAAGGCAAAGTGCTATTATATTTCCAGATCAACAAGAAGTATTTGAAGCCATCAACAACAATCAAAGTGAAGTTCTTTTCTTGTAAAGTTATTTTACATTATTTGTAAATTGTATTGGTTTTTATTGTTGTATTATCGTGAATTTATTATTAGATACTTCCGTCTCAAGAAAATTTCTAAGAAGAAGAAAATTTTTAGTAGAAGTTAAGAGATAGGAGTGAATCCTTGAATTAATCATCAAGGAGGTAATTACCAAGTAAAATTAAAATGTCATGCATGTGGAGTCTATTTTGAATCAAAATTTCCATTGTATATATAAATGACGAACACAAAATTTAGACGTACTGATTGGAATTGTTAACCCTCCTCTAGCTCGCATGCATCTTAACCAATGACACGATTTAGTAAATCAGTATAAAAATATAATTGGTTTAATTAGCCAAAATTAACTTTAATTTTAAGGATCAAAACAAATTCATAAGGAATATCTATTTTTAAAATGTCCCATTATAAATTGGTTATAGAGAAAAGTCAAAAAATTATTATGCATGCAGGATTTAGGATCATTCTGAAATTTGATGCGAACAATACACCTGATTATGATATCTATTGAATCATTATATATGAATGAGGGTTTTCCAAATTAGAAATTTAGAGTTTGAGATTTAACATGGTGCATTATTAGAATTTTCTTTCTTAATAAGTTATGGATTTGAGAAAATTAACTATTAGAATAAATTTCTATATATATTTCTCTGATTTATTTTAATGACCGATGAAATTTTTTTATTAGATTGTATTGACTGTTTCATATCCAACTATTGCCTATTAACTAATTAATAAAAAACTAAAAATAAGATCAGTTTTTTAAAAGAAAGGAGGAATATGAAGTATGACTATAAGAAAATTTAAATACATCTGTTTAAAATTTAAAATCTTTATTTAGATACCACATTCTATAAATATTGTACACATCTGTTTGATTAGTGTACATATATTTATCTATTAAAAAAAAAATCAAAACTAAGACATGCATTTTAGAGATCTTCCCTCGTTAAATCTCCGTATCATTTTTTTTTGAGCCTATATTATTAAATCATATATTTTTATTTATTATTTTTTCATTCAATACCTCAATAATCTCACCTACATTTTCAATTCTGAGAGAAAAGAACAGTTTTAAAATTTCACCGCCTTTAAAATAAAACCTCAAATCTCATATCCACGGTCCAAACTTTTTCTTTCAATTTTTTTTTGGGCATACACCTACACAAACATTCCATTGGAGATGCCCATCCACTATTTGAAAAATCACCCAATAACTTTTTTACGATCCTATACTATCAAATCCTACATTATTATTATTATTATTATTATTATTATTATTATTATTATTATTATTATTATGGGCAAACAATATATCTATCACCACCTGATTGAATCTTTTAATGTAGGTCCTAAAAGATTTCCTCAAGCCTTACTTCAGGGCGAAGAGGTTGAGTCTCATTTTATAATGTCTCCTGCTACCCACGAAGTGTTGCAAGAAAATCACCTGAAATCTTCGAAACTACGTATTGATTCGCTCGTCGAACCACCGCTAGACTAGGCCGGATAAGATGGTCAGGAATGCTCGACATTTGATGTCAAAAAGTCGTCCTATAGTCACTGGATTGGGAGAGGAGTTGTGGGCCTGCATTAAAAGATTCAACCAGGTGATGATAGCCTCCTGGGTAAAGTTGTCAAGTATATCAACGTGGAAGAGGCGCAAGTCCAACGAAAGGAGACGGGGCTGACCCAAACTCCTCTCCCAATCCAAAAGGCAAACTCCCCAGGTGGGCCTATTCGCAGCTCTCGATCCGCTATGAGTCGACCCGAGCCGAAGCACAAATAGGTCCAGCAAGTGGCTCAAGGACGAGGCCTATCCAGATGGAAGCCTTATTATTCGTTCCATCAGAGCAACACCCACGACACACAAGATTGTAGGCAGGCCGATCGGGGACAAGCCCCTTCTGCCCGAGGATGTCCTCGACGAACCCCTTAGAGGAATGCTCGAGACCAAGGAGGACAGCCGAGTGGGGCGCAGGAGGTGAATCCCGCAGGAATCACCCCAGCGGCCAGACAGTTGTTCCTATTGGCAGACCAACCATAGCCTGCAGAGGTGACCGAAGAGCAGGCTAACTAGTAGAACGTCGTACACGGCGCCGTGAACGTCATGTTGAGAAGACCCACCTACGGTGACTCCAATAGGGTCTGGAAGTGCCAGGTACGCCGACTAGAGATCCATCAGGTCAGGATCAGCGCTGCCCAGGCCCAAGGCCCGCTGATCAGCTTTGGGCCGCAAGACTTGCAAGGCCTGGAGGTCCCCCACAATGACATCGTTGTCCTTACCGCGGCGATCGCCAACTGATAGAACATTGTGTTTTCTCCTAACCGCATGAATTCTAGAAAACCAAATAAGAACTCGAAGAGAAAACATAATGTATATAAGCATGGATCTATTGTTTCATCGAATCATGACATAACATAAATAAAAGGCATAAATCGAAAAATAAAGAACCTGATTAATTAGCCACTGTCTTTGTCATGGCGTCTTCGGCTTGATCCCTGTGGAAGAAAATGCAGCGGAAAGAAGGAGAATCTTCCAAGGGGCTTAGGGTTGACGGCGCCGTAAAGTTTCATGTCAATGGGGAACAAGAAATTAGGTCTAAAGAGTTATATACATTGAAATCCAATCTGTTATCAGCCCATAGATAATAACAAATTGGTCTAAAGGGTTCTATACATTGAACCCGCATCCAATAATCCGAAACCCAATAAACATAAGTTAGATCACTTTAAGGGCTCAGATTGTATTTACATGTGCAACTTATAAATAAACCCACCTAATAGGGATAATAATAATATCCAACAATCTTCCACTTGGGCTATATGTGAGTTGTATGGTAAATACAAGCAAAACTTCAGTTGATATCAAACTTTATGGGTACAAGATACCCCTATAAACAATCTGGTCCATTAACTTCATTGGTATAGGACTAAAGAGGTCATAGCTACTGTATATGATCATAACAAGCCCCAACAGTAATCACAATACCAATGTCATTAACAACATATATCAAGATGCGGATGTATAAAGTAGAAATTACATGAAATGTGATCAGTACATGTCAATTTCCAACTGGTCCAAAGCGACTCAAAAGAGTCTGATCATATTTGCAAATACCTTATGCTAAACTACAACAGCAAATCATGATCCAAACTTTATGATTCCAAAAGGAATCTGTATCATATTTACAAACACCAAAGGCTAAACAGCAGTAGTAAATCATGATATCGTATTCAGAGTGTCAAACAAACATATGAATCCCCATTAATATTTTGAACCTGAAGTACGTACAATAATCAAAATAAAATGTTTGTCTTTATTAACATAGAGCAATAAAATAAATACAGACTCCCACTAGATGAGTTCTTCTTCCATAAGAAGAACTCACATATCCACAACATGCGCATGAAACACCTTGGGCGCCAAGCCTTTGGTGAGTGGATCGGCCAACATGGAATCTGTGCAGATGTGCTCTACCATAATCTGGCGACTTTGAACTCTCTCTTTAACCGCTAGAAACTTAATGTCGATGTGCTTGGACTTCGACGAATTGCGGTTGTTCTTGACATAAAGTTCTGCAGCTTTATTATCATAGTAGATCCTCAGGGCCTGTCAATGCCATCAACGATATGCAATGCTGTGATAAAGTTCCGCAACCAAATCCTGTGATTGGATGCTTCATAGTATGCTACCAATTCTGCCTCCATAGTAGAAGTAGCTACTAGCGTCTGCTTGACGCTCTTCCAAGATATAGCCCCTTCAGCAAGCATGAAGATATAGCTTGAAGTGGACCTTCTGCTATCTAAGCATCCAGCAAAATCGGAGTCTGAATAACCAATCACCTCCAGATGATCTGACCTTCGATACGTGAGCATATGTCTTTTAGTTCTTTGCAAATACCTCATCACTCTTTTAATTGCTTTCTAGTGCGACGGTCCTAGGTTATTAACATATCTGCCTAACATCCCAACTATAAATGTTATATCTGGTCGAGTGCAAACTTGCATACATGAGACTTCCCACTGTTGATGCATATGGGAATTGTTCCATCTCCTTTATTTCAAGTTCAAGTCATGGACACTGCTGCAAACTGAACTTGTCACCTCTTGACACAGGTGTGTCACCAGGTGTATAATTCTGCATGTCATACCTTATAAGCACCTTCTCAATATAGGCTTGTTATGAAAGTTTAAGAATGCCTCTTGATCGATCACGACAGATCTAAATGCCTAGAACAAAAGATGCTTCACCAAGATTTTTCATTTCAAATTACCAGATAGAAATGACTTGGTTTCATGCAGTAGACCCTTATTATTGCTCGCAAGTAATATATCATTCACGTACAAAACAAGTATAACAAACTTGCTCCCACTAAACTTGGCATATATGCACTGATCAACGGGGTTCTCTTTAAATCCAAATGAGGTAACCACTTGATCAAATTTCCGGTACCATTGACGGGATGCTTGCTTTAAACCATAAATGGACTTCTTTAATCTACATACTAGGTGCTTTGAGTCTGAGGACTCAAAGTTCTCCGGTTGCACCATATATATAGACTCCTCTATGTCTCCATTGAGGAATGCAGTCTTTACGCCATTTGATGTAGCTCCAAATCAAAATGAGCTACAAGTGTCATGATTACCCTAAGGGAGTCTTTCGTTGACACAGGTGAGAAAATCTCCTTATAATCAATGTCTTCCTTTTGAGTGAATCCCTTGGCAACAAGACGAGCCTTATACCTTTCGATATTGCCCTTCGAATCTCTCTTGGTTTTAAATATCCATTTACAACCAACGGGTTTCGAACCTTCAGGCAATTCGACAAGTTCCCAAACGTCATTGTTGCCATAGACTTTAACTCTTCTTGCATGGTGTTAATCCACCTTTCAGGGTTAGAGCATTGTTTGACTTCTTGGAAAGATGTAGGATCACTTTCCAACCCTATATCAAACTCATGCTCTTGGAGATAAACATAATCACGAGAATTCGTGCTTCTCCGTTCCCTTGTAGATCACCTTAAGGGCACTTGTGTTTGAGGTGGTTGAAGTACTTGCTCATCAATATGAGGCAATACTTCAATTTCAGTGGTAGGCTCCTCCAATTACATTGGAGATGTCATGGGAATATCTTGGTTCACTATGCTCACTGGATGTGCAATATCCATAATGTGTGGTATGGTCACCATACCACTACTGATTGCACTAGTAGTGACCATAGGAGGATTGCCAACGTTTTTCTCAAAAGATACTTCTCTGATTTTATCGCTCCCACTGTCCTTAATAAACTTGGCGTTTCCTGTTTCGAAGAAGGATATATTAGATGGATCATAAAATTTATACCCCTTTGATCTCTCAGAGTAACCTACAAAATTGCAACTAACAGTTCTTGAGTCCAGTTTCTTTTCATTAGGCTTGTAAGGCCTAGCCTCAGCTGGACAACCCCAGATGTGTAAATGCCTAATGCTAGGCTTTCTACCCATCCATATCTCGAATGGGGTTTTAGTTACTGTCTTACTAGGTACTCTATTGAGAAGGTAAACTGCAGTCTTGAGTGCCTCACCCCGCAAAGACTCCAGTAGAGAAGTGAAAGCCATCATACTTGTCACCATGTCTTTTAGGATCCGATTGCGACGCTCAGCTACACCATTCTGACTGGGTGTACCAGGCATGGTATACTGAGGCACAATCCCACACTCAACAAAGTAATTTGCAAAAGGTCCTGGACGTTGCTCACCTAATTCATCATATCGACTGTAATATTCCCCTCCACGGTCGGATCGGACGGCTTTAATTTTCTTACCTAGTTGAAGTTCACCATCAAGTGAAAGTCGGCTCCTGAGACAACCCTGCATAGTGACACTTATGTGAGTAGTAGCACTAGTATCTATCCACCAAGTGTCAATGGGTACAATAGCTAAATTGACTGCTGAACTAACAAGGTTGAGAAGTTTACCCTTCTTTACACGCCAGTTGGCATACTTGAGGCAGCCTTTCTTTATATGACCTTTCTTCTTGCAAAAGTAATAAGCGGGTTCCTTATCCTGCTTCTTTTGCTCCTTATGTCATTGCCTCCAGAATCTGCAGTTTGTTTTCCCTTACCTTTGTTATTGATCCTCTTTTGCTTCTTGCTCGCATTTTGAGAACCAGATGCTAAGTGAGCACTTTCAGATGCCTCAATCTTCAGTCTCCCCTCCTCTTGCACGCATTGAGCAATAAACTCATTCAATGTCCATTTTTCCTTTTGAGTATTATACGATATCTTAAAAGGAGTGAATCGTGCAGACAGAGACATCAAGACGAAATGCACTAACATACTCTCAGACATATCGAGTTTTAGTGCTTTCAGACTTGTCGCTATATTGGACATCTCCATAATGTACTCCCTTATGTTTCCTTTACCACTGTACCGCATGGTTACCAACTTCGTAAGAAGTGTGGTAGTCTCGACCTTTTCATTTGAGGTGAATCGGTCTCCCAGTTGGTTAAGGAACCTCCTAGTATCTTCACTCTATGTTATTGAGCCCTTTATTTGTGCTGGTATGGAAAGCTTCATGATACTTAGACTCATGCGATTTGATTTCTCCCACAGCTGAAATTCAGCCCTCTGCTCTATAGTGCTAGCACTGGTCAAAGGTGTGGGACGATCATTCCTTAATGCATAGTCCAAGTCCATGCAGCCTAAGACTACGATCACGTATTCTTTCCATTCAGCAAAATTCGAACTAGTTAATGTTGGGATGGTATTAATGTTGGCAGTTACAGATTGCACTGAAATTAAAAAAAAGAAAAAATTTATTTAAGCTTATGATTTAACTGAAGCCAAGAACATATATATAATAAAATTATGCAAATAAATAAAATTTTAAATGCATATAAATGGGCTCCTTATGAGATACCACATACAACATTGCATTTTAATGTGTAGATTAAAATATAATTTGCTAGTGGTACTCTATGATATAACTCAACCTTTAATTGGCCACACAATGTGTCTTCCTTTGAGTCGACCCATTGAGTGCATAATATGAAACTTTATATGAGTTATATTTTGGTCCATAGCTTACAACAACTTTAATCTGCCACGCAATATGTCTTCCTTTGGGCCGACATATTTTGTGCATGATCAGAACAAAATAAATTATGTTTAATAATTGTAAACTATCTTGAACATATATCTGGCATAAAAGCATCCTTCCTTTGGGTCGATTGCTCTTAGCATAGATATACGTCTACCAACACAAAATACACTAAACCAACCTAAGGTGCCTTCCTTTGGGCCGACATAATAGTTCAATTTAGTAGCACGTTGTGTAGATAGACCCAAGAAAATTCTAGATATTTAATCGAATAGATAATTTCTTTATTAATCTTTACACTTCAAAATTAAGCTTATTAATCGATTGACACTATATGGTAATCAAATGGGTTGATCCAATTGATTATCCCAATCGATCTAAAAGCTTAATATATGCGACTATGTCATATATAGAACTCTCTTTTAAAAATTAGAGTTTCTTTATGGTTCTATAATTAAATAATACTATTTAATCTCTTCATCAAGAAAAATATTTGATGCATTAGCCTTTTATATATATAAAATTCACTTTACTGTTTCTACGAAATAGTTTTTTTTCGACGTGAAAGAAAAAAAATTTCACATGAAAGAAATTTTCATCGATAAAAAAAACAATTTTAATCGATATAATTCCTAATTCATCTTATCACAAATTTAAGACGATAATCGATTAAAATAAATTTATACAATCAATTAAATCAAATTTATTCTGTTCATAATTTAGACTTGATAATCGATTGATTGACCAAGCCAATCGATTAAACCATCATAAATTTAATCTAAAAAAATTAGGTTAAACATGACGGTTCTTCCGTCGTTTTTGTATTTTTTCACATAAAATATGAAAAACTTAGAAAACAAGTCTATCCTAGAATTTTCTTTTACATGATTTTCGACGATAAAAATTGTATTATACTACGAAAACTTAATCTAGCATATATACAATAAATCGATGAAAAAATTTAAACTTTATTACCATAAAAAACGATGAAACAAAGCCAAGGCTCTGATATCAATTGATAGAACATTGTGTTTTCTCCTAATCGCATGAATTCTAAAAAACCAAATAAGAACTCGAAGAGAAAACATAATGTATATAAGCATGGATCTATTGTTTCATCGAATATGACATAACATAAATAAAAGGCATAAACCAAAAAACAAAAAACCTGATTGATTAGCCACTGTCTTTGTCGTGGCATCTTCGGCTTGATCCCTGTGGAAGAAAATGCAATGGAAAGAAGGAGAATCTTCCAAGGGACTTAGGGTTGACGGCGCTGTAAAATTTCTTGTCAATGGGGAATAAGAAATTAGGTCAAGATAATCCCTAAACCCTTGGGGACCTCCCCTTTATATAGAAATCCAATCTATTATTAGCCCATAGATAATAACAGATTGGTCTAAAGGGTTCTATACATTGAACCCGCATCCAATAATCTGAAACCCAATAAACATAAGTTAGATCACTTTAAGGGCTCAGATTGTATTTACATGTGTAACTTACAAATAAACCCACCTAATAGGGATAATAATAATATCTAACACCAACTACTAGGTCCACCGCACTATTGTCGATACTGGCAGCTCGGTCAACATTCTCTACAAGAAGACATTCGACCAGTTGTAGATCAACATCACTGAATTGCAACCGGTGGCTACACTCCTGTTCAGATTCATTGGCAATGAGGTTCAGCCAGTCGACCAGATCAAGTTGGTTTTCTCCCTTAGCGAGGAGACACTAAAGAGGACCCGATGACCTACCTTTCTGATAGTGCACGCCCCATCGCTAACAATGCTATTATGGGTTGACCAACCCTCAATGAGTTTTGGGCAGTCATCTCTACTTTTTACCATAAAGTCAAGTTCCTAGTAGGGGACAAGGTTGGCGAAGTAAATGGTGACCAGATGGTGGCTCAGCGATGCTATGTGGACGATGTTCGGACGAAGGCTCAGAAGGCATTCAGATCGCCGCACGTCAGCTGCAATATGGTTCATCCCTCACCTTAGGCCAAGCTGTATGAAGATAAGGAGGCAGTTCAGTTGCTTCCTGACCAAGAAAAGGCGAAGGTAAAGATAGTTGTTGGCCTCCCCACCGAGTTAAGGCAGCAGTTGGTGACCTCACTCAAAATCAAGATGTGTTTGCCTGGTCAGCCAAGGACTTAAAGAGCGTCCAACCAAAAGTCATGGGGCATAAGCTGCGTGTTTACCTCGATCCCGACCAGTAAAGCATCGCAAGAGGGACTTTAGTGCAAAACAGAACAAGATCATCCGAGCTAAAGTGGAGAAACTCTTGGAGGTCAGGCATATCAGAGAGGTGCAATTTCTGGCTTGACTGACCAACATTGTGATGGTCTCTATGTCGGACAACAAATATTGAGTCTGCATCGACTTCCGTGATCTCAACCGAGCTTGCCCGAAGGACTGCTACCTCCTACCTCTAATCAACCAAATGGTAGACTCAACAGTCGGTAGTATGCTGATCTGTGTGCTGGACATATACTAGGGCTATCATCAGGTGCCCTTGGCACTTGCTGACAAGGAGAAAGTCAATTCATCATCGGCGACTATATGTACTATTACGCAGTAATACCGTTCGGATTGAAAAATATAGGTGCTACCTATCAGTGGATGATGAACAAGGTCTTTCAAGAGCAGATCAGATAGAACATCGAAGTTTACTTCAATGATATCCTCATCAAGTCCGTCCGATCCGATGACCTGATAGCCGACGTGGAAGAAACCTGCCGTACTCTGAGGAGATACGACCTGAAGCTGAACCCAGCCAAATGCCTCTTTGGAGCAAGGAGTGGGAACTTTCTTGGATACATTGTGATCGAATGGGGCACTGAGACCAATCCTAGCAAGGCGAAGCCCCTGCTAGACATGCTGACCCCACGGGATAGATTGATAGTTAGTGCGTGCATATTGTCACGTTGAGGTCTGGGGGTCAAAACCTAGCAAAGGCAATGTGTCCGCCCTTCCCACGTGCTAACCACAACATTCAGGCTAGTAACCTCCATGATTTACCTCCTCCGTGTTGGCCCTGGGATGGGTTGGTGGGGGAGCCGGGGGAGAGTGAATCGCCTTTTGCCACCTCGACATGTTGGCCCCTCGGAACCTGAAGGAGGCCCAGTGGATAACTAGGAGAATCACGGTACTATCTCGATTTATCTCCCGCTCGACTGACCAAAGCCTGCTGTTCTTCAAGACATTGCGCCGAGCCACCAAGTTCCAGTGGGATGCTGAGTGCGATAGAGCTTTCGAGGAATTGAAGACTTATCTGGCTGGCCTGCTCGTGCTAGCCAAGCCTGAACTAGGGAAGCTCTATATGTAGTAAAGTAGAGAGAGATTGAGCAGCAGCCAGTATACTTTTTTGGGCACCTATTAAAAGATGCCGAGTGTCGTTATAGCACACTCGAGAAGTTGACCTATATATGTCCTAGTCGTAGCCGCCCTACGGCTTCGTCCTTATTTCTTAGCTCATCCTATTACAGTGCTTATCAACAGCACCTGGGGCGGGTATTAATCAACCCAGAGGTGTCTGTTAGATGATCAAGTGGATGATTGAGCTGAGCGAGTATGACATACAATATCAACCTCGAATAGCCATTAAGCTTAGGTGCTCGCGGACTTCCTAAGTGAGTCACACATGGAAGAGGCTGAGGAGGTGTGGAGGATCTATGTGGATGGCTCCTCAGCTCGGCAAGGAAGTGGCATTGGAATCCTTAAGATTTCTCCTAAAGGAGATCACCTCCATCTGTCCGTGTGGCTAGAATATCGAGTCACTAACAATGAAGCCGAGTATGAAGTTCTCATTGCCGGGTTGTAAACTGCTAGACACGTCGGAGCTTCTCGAGTCATCCTTCACTCAGACTCACAGTTGGCCACGCAGCAATTGGCCACCCGATTCGAGGTGAACAATGAGTGGCTCCAGGCATATGTGCATGCATATGAGCAATTAAAGACAGAATTCCAGAAGGTACAATTACGTTATATCCCTAGAGAGAGCAATCTAAAGATAGATGAGTTGGCAAAATTGATTGGGGTTGTTACCCCTTTGGTCCTGGTCAGGCCCATAGCCCAGACCATGCTCGTCACTCAAATCGAGCAGTAGGTTGAGCTGGATTTGGGAAGCAATTGGAGGGCTCCTCTTATTTCCTATCTAGATCGGGGAATCCTCCCAATCAAACCAGAGCAAGCTCGATTGCTGAGGAAGCGTGCCGCCTGGTTCATCCTGATCGGCGACACCCTATACAAACGAGTCTTCTCCAGACTATTACTCAAATGTTTAAGGGAAGTAGACGTGGATTACGTGCTGAGGGAAATCCACTTGGGATCTTGCGCAGTCACGCGGGTTGCCGGTCGGTGGTTCAGAAGGTTTTGATTTAGGGATACTTTTGGCCGACACTGTAGAAGGACGTCGACCAGTTGGTCACAACTTGTCTGTCCTGCCAGAAACATCAAAATTTATGCCACCGGCTTGTCGAGATGCTGAAGGCCTTTATAGTGTCTTGCCCTTTGATCAGTGGGGGATGGATATCGTCGGACCTTTTTCAACCACAGTCGCTTAGAAGAAGTTTTTGTTGGTGGCTGACAACTACTTCTCCAAGTGGGTAGAGGCTGAGGCATTGACTCTGATCACGGAGAAGACAATTATAAAATTCCTCTGCAAAACATCTTATGTTGATACAGGATACCTCACAAGTTGATCTTTGATAATGGTTGACAATTCTAGGGCAAAAAAAAATTAGGATTAGTGCTCAGCCAATGGGATCAAGCAAGCATTCACTTCAGTTGTCTACCCACAAAGCAACGTTCAGGCAAAGGTAGCCAATCATAAGATTCTCAGATGGCTGAATACCAAGTTAGACCATGTGGGTGGAACATAGGTGGATGAGCTGCCCAACGTCCTATGGGCTCAATAGACCACACCAAAAGAGGGCTCGAGTTACACACCCTTTCAGTTGGTTTATGGAAGTAAGGCGGTGGTTCTAGTGGAGATCGGATGTTAGTCTGACTGGCGGAGACTTTATGATGGAGACAATGAAGACAGACATCGTTTGGAGCTAAATCTGGTCAAGGAGATTCGAGACCGGGTGACTACTCAGATAACCGCCTACCATTAGAGAATGCAATGGTGACACAACTAGAATGTGCTGCCCCGGGCCTTCCTGGTCAGCAACCTAGTTTGGAAGCGAATCAAGCCAGTCGGCGACGTGAGTAAGATGGAGTCTCAATGGGGTGGGCCTATCAAAGTGACCCAGAAGCTAGCGTTAGGAGCATATTACCTGCAGGATGTTCAAGGGAAGAAGCTGAGTCGACCCTGAAGCGCCATCTACTTGCGATTGTACAGGGAGTGAGCCGGTGTAAGCCTACGTAAAGCTTGAATTGCTACCCGATCGGAAATAACAATGAAGGAATTTGAAGAGCTTTTGGAGGCTCTTCCAGACTTTTGCCTTCGAGCAAGTTATAAGTGAGCATGCTCCCACGCACCCACCGACCTTGGGGTTCGATCAAACATGACTACCCATGCTCCAAAGGGTCTCCCTAAGTGGTGTCCAGACTCTCGCCTACGAGTGACTTATAAGTGGGCATGCTCTCATACACCTATCGACCTCGAGGTCTGATCGGATGTGGCTTCCCACACTCCAAAGGGTCCCCTGAGCGATGTCCAGACTCTCTCCTTCGAGCGAGTTATAAGTGGGCATGCTCCCACGCACTCACCGACCTCGGGGTTCAACCAGACGTGGTTGCCCACGCTCCAAAGGGTTTCCTCGAGCGGTGTCTAGACTCTCACCTCCGAGCGAGTTATAAGTGGTCATGCTCTCACACACCCATCGACCTCGCTGTCTGACCGGGCGTGGCTACCCACGCTCCAAAGGGTCCCCCGAGTGGTGTCCAGACTCTCGCCTCCAAGTGAGTTATAAGTGGTCATGCTCTCACGTACCCACCAACCTCGGGGTCCGACCGGACGTGGCTGCCCATGCTCCAAAGGGTCCCCCGAGCAATATCTAGACTCTCACCTCTGAGCGAGTTATAAGTGAGCATGCTCTCAAGCACCCACCGACCTTGGGGGCTGACCGAACGTGGTTGCTCACGCTTCAAAGGGTCCCCCGAGCGGTGTCCCGACACTCGCCTTTAAGCGAGTTATAAATAGGTATGCTCCCACGCACCCATTGTCCTCGGGGTTCGACTGAACGTGGCTGCCCACGCTCCAAAGGGTACCCCCAAGTGGTGTCCAAACTCTCACCTCCAAGTGAGTTATAAGTGGGTATGTTTCCACGCAACCACCAACCTCGGGGTTTAACTGGACGTGGCTACTCACACTCCAAAGGGTCCCCCGAGCAGTGTCCAGACTCTCACCTCTCAATGAGTTGTGAGTAAGCATGCTCCCACGCACCCACCGACCTCGGGGTCCGACCGGACGTGGCTGCCCATGCTCCAAAGGGTCCCCCCATGCGGTGTCCAAACTCTCGCCTTCAAGCGTGTTATAAGTGAGTATGCTCCCACGCACCCACCAACCTCGGATCCGACAGGATGTGGCCACCCATTCTCCAAATGACCCCCCCCTCTTCCCCGAGCGGTGCCCCGCTCTAAATAGTCCTACTGATTGGATCTGGATGGGTTACGAGTCACAGCCAGAGTCGAGCAGGGTCTGAGTGGAACCTGAGTGGTGCGTCGTTGAGTGGCCAAACGAAAAGCCTCACTCGTACTTGAATGGACGAGTGAGAAGCCACACTTGAGCTTGAAAAACTGACTGAGAAGTCTCGCTTGCATTTGAATAGTTGAGCGAAAAGATTCATGGATGCTTGAGAAGACGAGTAGAAAAACCTTACCCATGATTATGAGGTTAAGAGAACCTCCGAGTGAATAGATGGCCGAGTGTCATCAGAAGATCAGAAGACCGAGTGTATCTCACTCGTAACTAGATGACTGGGCAATCCTTGTGTGCGACTGAACGACTGTGCAAGAATCCCATGCGTAGGGGTCGAAGCCACTGAGGGGTGAGCAGAAGGCTGAAGAGGAGGGTAGCTAAAGTATACTCGGCCAACTAAAGAGACAAGAGTAAAAAAGGAAGGCAAAAAATTAAAAGCCTCAGATGGCTTAATGTATTATAGGCTCTCGAAGAGTCGAGCAAAAGGAAAGTACAGGTACAATCCACCGAGCAAAACATGAGTAAGCTAAACCTAACACTAAGTGAAGGGGCGAAAAGTGTCCAGTAGGATGACCTCCTTAACCCGGGTGAGCTTCACAGTGTTGAGAGACAGGTCTTTAGGAAGATGGTTGACCTCCTTCAGCTGCAAGGCACTCTGAACTCCATACTTAAACATATGGGATGTCCAGAGGCCGAGCTGTTGGCAAAAGGGAACTAAGTTAAGGTATTCTAGCCGGTTACCCTCTAGCCGAGTCGGCTCCTCTGCCTTGTAGGCCCTCAGCTCCACCAACTTTGCATTTAGATAGTTGATCTCCTCATTGCAGGCAGACAGCTCAATGGACCGAGCTGTCAGTTGCTCCTCAAGGTCGTGAAGAGCCTCTTCCTTGGAGGCTAGCTCTAGAACCTTGTTTGCCAACTCTTACTAGGCCAGGTGGTGGGAGGCGTTGAGCTCCTTCAGTTGGTTAGCAAGAGCTTTGGTCTCCGTCGTCTTCTTGTCTAGGTCTGACTGGGCTTGGGCGTGCCGACTTAAAGCAGATTTCTTCTAAGAATCCAAATTGTTGATGCAGTTCTATGACTGCATTACCACTCGCTCAACCATGGTTGTCTTGAGCTTCTCCTCCTCTAGCTGCTTGGTGGCGTCGGACAACTGGGTCTTAAGCTGAAAGACTTCCGCCCGGAGGACACGCAACCCTTCGTCATCGTGCACTAGGGTTGAATGACTTAGAGCCGTCTCCATTTCCTGAACGCGCTGCTCGGCCTCACACTGACCACAGGTGTTGTAGACCAAAGATCTGGCTACACCTTTACAGGATGCCTAGAACTGCACAAGAGAGAACGTAAGTGTCACAAGTAAGAGAGCAAAAGGTAGAGTAAAGAGGCGACCTGAGTGGCGTCCATGAAGAAGTTGTCCGCCAAACTGATTGTAGTTCTATAATAGGTAGACATGACCTCTTGGTCTCAGCAATCAACTAAGTTATCATGTAGAGTCAAGTCCTGTACAGGCAGGCTAGAGGAGTTGGAGTCCGCTAAGGGGAGTCGGTCGTCGAAAAGACAACTAGACCCACGGACGTACCGGCTTCTGAGGAGCCGAGATGAGATAAGATCTCCCCAGAAGGGTCACTAAGCGGAGCGTCCTCCTAGTTGACGCGTCAGAGAGAGCCAAGCTGGGTGTTGCGGGGTCGCTTGCCATGGGAAGGTCGAGCCGGTCGAGGAATGGTCAGGTTGAGGCCTCAACCACCAGTTTTGTGGACAAGGGAATAGTGGGAGCATCTGGGTGACGTCTCTTCTTGGTCCGCAGCTGAGTAGATGTTGTGACCACTTTGACAACCTCCGTGTCAATCGGCTCATCTTGCGTTTTGCCGACCGGGGGCTCATGGGTTCTTGAGATAGTAGCGTTGTCAAGTGTCGGCTGATTCTAGGGCTCGCCGGTCAGGGCTTCCTCGTTGTCTGTTGAAGCCGCCGCTTTGTCGAGTGGAGGGGCATCCCTCTAAGCCAGCTTGACGGTCGCCCATGCATCCAGTTCAGCATTCTCCAGGCCGAGCATTTCTTCTAGGGCGATGTCCCACATTGTCTGAGCTGCAAGACATGAAAGATCTTAGTTAGCACAAAATGTTCAACTTAATGATAAAAACTTACCATATGGATGTCATGAAAGCGAAGGCCCCCGATCCTAGAGAAGGCCAACTGACACGATGGGTCCAAGCAGTAGTTCTTGTGGACAACTGGATGGGCGGGCAAGTCCTTGATCTAATCGGTCGGTCAGTTGGGGGCAAAAGTTATGTTAATGAAGAAATAGTGAATTTTCCAACCCTTGTTGGAACTCGGTATCTTGTCGAGGAAGGCCGACTTGGCTCGGGTTTGGAAAAAGAAATTCCCAGGCTCTTGCTTCTTGGGATAGTAAAATAAATGGAAAATTCTGGGTCAGAGAGGCACTCGGTAGAGGGTAAAAAGGATGATTGTTCCATAATGAACTAGGATGGCATTGGGAGCCAGCTGCGAAAGGGAAATTTGGTAATACCTACAGACCTCGACTATGAAAAGGTGAAGAGGGAACCTAAGCCTGGCCAGAAATTGGTCTCGAAAACAATGTAAAACATGAGCGATGGGAGATGGGGTTGATCAAGGCTGTTCAGGATTATTAGATGGTAGTCATTGGGAACCCGATACTCCTCTCGGAGGATATCAAAGTCATGACTACCCATAGTATACATGGCCATAGTGTACCATTGGTTAGGAATGGGTGCAGGAGCAACCATGGACTCAATACAGAGGAGAGTCCGATCAGATGGACCGCTAGTCTAAAGAAAGTCCAATCGGATAGGCCAATCGGATGGACTACTAAAATTAGTTTAAATAGAAAACAACAAGAGGAAGGTCGACTGGAATTGCCGGTCGGATGACTGACATGGGGAAAAGAGCTGAGGTTGTCGAAGTGGCTGGAAACCACCGTTCGTCGAAGCTGGAAGACCACCATTAGCCGCAGAGCACTTGGGGAAGGAGAAGAATGGAGGAAGCAAATAAGACTCAGCTGGACCTTGGGTGGCGATTTATAGGAGAGCCCAAATCACCATTATCGTTCGATGCTCCCCAAGAAAGGGCAGGATTAGATATTAGCCTTGTGTTTCCCTCCAAAAGGAATGCCTCGGGAAATCGCACCTGACACCGCGCGTGGGCTTTGGCAGGGGACGCTTCATTGCCCGGATCGCCCAGTCGGTGAGTGACGCGTGGCACCACAGTTAATACGTGATAGAATCGAGGCGATACGCGCCTCATGGAGGTATTTGTGCGAAGGTGGTTTGGACGAGGCCACCATACTTGTGTCAGGGAGCGTGAGTCTGAAGAAACGTAACGTTAGCTGCGACAAAAGACTCCCGGTCGGACACTCTAGTCAGTCGGGCTCGTTGTCTCCTTCGACTAAATTCGAGGGGAATGCTTATGATCCGATCGGATGTTTGACTCTCATTGACCGGTCCCTTTTTGTGGGGATGACTAAGATTCTAGGGGTCGAGTGCAAGGCTGACCCGAAAGCGCAGCCCCGAGGGGGCTCGCCGAGCGCTCCCGGCCAAGACAGTGGGACAGTTAGCCAGACGACCCACAGGTGGTCAGCCGGGGCTCCACCGATGATCGGTGGGTCGGTCGTGTAACAAATTGGCCAAACAAGTCGGATAGTTGGAAAGGTGTTAGGGTAATCATTTAACCGACCAAACTAAGTTAGATGGCCAAGAGTCGTCTGACAGTCTGGTCGGACGTGGCCTCTGTCCGGCTACTGACCTCTATCCAGCCAGTCGTGTATCTGCGTCCCAAGGCGATAACTCGTTGAGGCTCTCCTTGGAGGATATGTTTTGCTGATCAACCGATCGGTGAACTAGAAAGGAGGCCAAAGGGAGTACAGCGAGACCTCTAGAATCTACTATGGAGGATACAGTTTAACGATTATAAGGTATAAAGACATACGAATAGATTCCTCGGACTTGTAAAGTACTTCGATGGGACTGCAAGGCAACGCACGCAGGCCAATATAAGTCAGACAATTATGGGATGGGCAATTGTACAGCTGAACATGACTAATAGTCAGTAGGGTGACGACCACGTATCCCTTTTAGCTAGCAAATCCTGCCTCTAAATTCGAGCATTGAAGTCTGATAAGATGTCTTGACAGGTTTTGGTCTGTTGCTCGCACCTATATAAGAGTTCTTATTTCTTCATGAGCAGTATGCTCTATAATTTTTCTACTATTTCTACTCTTGTTTTTCTTCGTCGAAGTACTGTCGTGACGGTCAAAGTGCTTACACCAGGGACCCTTGACCAGCTTCTAATGATTTTTTTTCCAGATCGCATGTGTTCTACTGCTTTCCCGAGCGTCTGACTGATTTTGTCGAGCATTTACCTAGCAGATTAGTAGTTAGTCCTCGATTAAGTTTTAAATCTCAGTCATTAATTGATCATCCTCTTCGCTTGCAGACACGATGATAAAGAAAAGCTTAATATTTATAGTATGCAAAATAAATATATAAGGAATAAAAAACGGTGCCGGTGGTCAAATCGCATTGAATGTTTTTTTTTTTTGTTATTTGGAATTGAAATTCATGAATTGGGTTCCATCTTCTTAATTAGTTGGCGATTTTCTGTTAATTTATTAGGAGCATTAAAAATGGCAAGAAGCATTAATGAATTAAGGCTCCATATTTCAAAATGCTGACATCGATCGGTCCCCGATTAAAACCGCACACCGCCTTTCATTGTTTGAATTAATTACAAAGAAGAAAGAAAATTAAGATTTTTTATTATTTATTTATTCCAGACAAAATATAATAATTATTACACAGCCCTACAAATTAAAAAAAAAAAACCCTAATTAAACTTTATCTTGACACACGTCCCGTCATCGCTACACCCTCCGACTTTCGCAAATCACAGTCGCCCCTCTGCACTTGATAGCCAGCTATGTGTCTATTTCCGGGGACGTCTTCATAGCGTCTCAAATAAGGAAGCTCAATATAATCGTGATTACCTAAACTTTTTTTTTCCCTGTAAAAAAACAAAGAAAATGACGACGGTGACATCTTTTGAGCCGTTCTGACTGTTGCACTTTGACAAGTTTTATTCTTTTGAAATTTGTTTTTAGAGGGACTTGGATTATTGATGTCTGATTTGTGGTTTCCTTGTGATCTGTGAATTAGAGTTAACCGCTGTCTTGCCGGCCGGGCATGAGGCAACAATGTCACAGCTCGTGAAGTGGCTGTCCTGGTTTTCAGCATCACGCTTGTAAAATTGTTCTTAATAATTTGCTTTAGAAAAGTGTTAAATTTAGAAGTTTAACTAGGTTAGTTTCATGTAAAATAAAATAATAAATAAAAAGGAACTCCTTTTTTCGAAAAAAAATAGGAGAGTGATGATAATCAATTACACTTATAATACTAATATTATGCTTGAAGGATATATTTATAAAAAGATTTATGGTCCTTTTAGATTATGAATTTTTAAAATGAAAATTTAACTGTTAAATCCTTTTGATTTATGAAAGTTGAGGATTGAATGGGACATAATAAGATTTCGACTAGTGTTTATATTTTATGATTTTGTCACTTTATTTAGCCTATGTTTTTTTAAAAAAACCTTCTTCATATACTACAACAAAAACATAAAATACCGACAGAATTATCGACGGAAATATTATTCCGTCAGCAATTTTCGACGAAAAATGTGTTTCCGTCTGGAAATTTCGACGGAAAAACTATTCCGTCGGAAATATTCCATGTGGCTAAGTTAATCCCGACGGAAATATATTTCCATCGATAATTTCTGACGGAAATATAATTCCGTCGGTAAGTTTATTATTAGGGCACACGAGCACCCCCATTCCCCCTCGCCCGTGCTCGATCTCTCCGCGAATATCTCCGCGTCGTCGCCGCCTCCGGCATCTCCTCCCTCTCTCGCGGTGTGCTCGTTCTCTGATAAGATTTATTGCATTTTTCTCTCCTTTCTCCGCGGAATTACGGGTTCCGTCGGAAATTTCCGACGAAATTTTCCATTCTGTCGTGAACATTTTTCCAACGGAAATAAAATTCAGTCGGAAATATTACCGACAGTACGAAATTTCCGTCGGTAATTTTTTACCGACGGATTTCACTCCGACGGAGAAAATTCCATCGGAATTCCATTTGTAAGTGCGTTTATCGATGGAATTCAGTCGGTAAATTTCGTCGGGAATGCAATTTTTTTTTTTTGTAGTGATATGTATTTCCATACATAATATAAGTATTTTTAAAAGTTGAATGGGTGATTTAGTAACTTGACATTAATTGTTTTCTTAATTTAATATATATTTTGTATAGTATAATAATTCTAAATCATGTTTAAACGTAATATTCCTTAATTGTTATTCATCTATATACGACATTATAGTAGCATAGAAAAATATATATTTTTTACTAAGTATTCGAGTTAGACATAAATCTTAAATATAATAAAGTCAACTACCGTTTATGTTGCCCAATCAAAATGTCAACGAGCGTTTATTGTAAATATTCAAGTATTTACTTTATTAAGTTATAAGATCATGTGAATGTTATTATTCTCGATATAGGAATAAAAATATAACACGATTTATCAATGTTCTATAATCCTGTCGCGAAGCGAGGTGGACTGTCAAGAGTACGTGATCTCCCAAAGATCACGAACCGTCGATGATGGCTTCGATGCTAACTGTGACCTGCAAGGCAAAGACCGTTAGAACCCGTCGGAAAAAGTCCCCGGCAAGGCACTCCGACGGTCAAGTCAGTCTCCGATGGTGGAAGAGCAACGAAGGCAATAGAACAGTAGCGAAAATACTATTGCGCCTACCTGGGGGATGTGGAGTGGAGAGGTTTATATAGCCGGGGGAGCTGACAACTTCTGCTCAATCTGCCACCTTGTGTCGTGTAGCGAGGACAGGGTAAGACATACCCAGAGGTGGCAGGTTAATGTGTTGCATACCGGAATAAGGAAGTAGGCGCTGTCAACTTATGAGCGGGCGCCGTCAGGCGCCGCTCGACCTGACACTAATGTATGTGGTCGCAGTACGGGGGGACAGGATATGGCAGGGAGATCATGGCGTCAACGAGATACTCGCGATTCGGGCCGGAATGGTACCTGACCTGCGCCGACCCCGTACAACTTCTGCGAGTCATATGTCAGGGAGTGGTTGTTTTGATAAGTCACGACAAGAACTTTAGACGACTTGGCTTCCCGAGTTAAAGAAGGCTGCCCGAGCGAAGGTATGCTTCTTGAGTCGTTGTGAGCAAGGCTCGGGATGAACGTCCGAACTCAGCTGACTCGGGGATAGTCTGATCAATGACCGAGCATTCTTCTAGCTCGAGGTGCTTCTGACTCGGGGATCTCATGGCATGGTGATACTCTGAGGGCAGACTTCTCTGGCTCGGGAGGACCTCAGGAGCGTGGGCTGCCACGTGTTCGGCTGAGCCCCGAGCCGATAAGTGCGCGAGGGCATGCCCGCTTATGACTTGTACGAAGATGAGAATTTGGACCATCGGTCGGATTGTACCCAGGAGCATGGGCCGCCACGCGTCCGACTAGGAACCGAGCTGAGAGGTGCGTAGGAGCAGATCCGCTTATGACTTCCGGATACTTTGAGTTGAGACTTCCTTGACTCGGGAGTGCTACAGCTTAGGAATGTTGTGAGTCGGAACTTCTTCGACTCGGGATTCTCCTGATTAGGAACTCCCCTACCCCGGACTTCCTGGGCTCGTGGGCCTTCGGGGCCTCTGGCCCTTTCTACTTTGGTCAGGGCCAATGTTTCCTCGCGTTCGGGGGAAATGGGTCAATCCGCCTGTACAGGCCCTATATTCGACGGCCTCCTGGGGCCCACAAACCTATCTCCTCCTGACGGGTTGCCAGGCTGCCGGGCCAGCTACACATAAGCTGGCCCGGGATCATAAGCATCCCCCTCGAGTCTAGTCGAAGGAGGCACGCAGTCCGACTGACTGGACCATTCTTCCTGTGCAAGCCTAGCAGACCCGAGAGGTGCACCCTTGCTACCGATCTCCGTGGTCAACCCCAAGTCGGTGACTCACCCAACCAATAAACCTTCCCATCCAACGTCTCTTCGATCTCCCCACGCCGAATCATTTCATATCTTTCCTTTAATTGCCGCTTTAATTGTCGGGGCCATGTGTCGACTAGCCATTTGTCTCCCGAGCAACGATGAGTCTGCCGCCCATCCCTGCGAATGTCTGATCCGCACGTGTGCTCTGTCGCTCTGGAAAATGGCTCGTGTCGATCGAACGGTCAAGGCTCGATCCCGCCTATTTCCCAGTTCGCCATCGGACGGTCCGGTGTCATTCCCCGGAACCCTATAAATAGGACTTTCACCCCATAATTTTTACCACCGCGTTTTAACTTCGACCCCGTCTTGCTGCTGTTTAGAGCTCTGCTAGGGTTCCGGCGAGTCCGTCCTTCCGACCTTCTTCTCCGGCAGTTTTCTCCTTCCCTGGTTAGTTCCTTCGTCCTTGTCTTTTCTCATGGGGTCGCCCTCGTCATCTTCTTCACCCCCTGAGCCATGGTATTCTACCATGGTCACTGACCTCTACGCTCATGACCTCGACCAAATCCAATCCGACTACCAGATTCCCACCGACCATAGACTCTGTTTACCCAATTCAACTGACCGACCTGACTCCGCCCCTTCAGGCTTCATTACCTTATCATGAGACCACCTACAAGACGGCCTCAGATTCCCCATCCATCCTTTCATCTCTTCCATTTGTACATACTTCTGCATGCCCTTGTCCCAACTAGCCCCGAACGTCATTCGTTTGATGTGCGGCTCGGTTATCGTTTTCTCCTTGTACCGAGTACCCCTCCAACCCGAGGTCTTCCATTACTTCTTCTACCCTAAAAAATAAGAGCCGGGCAATTTTTTCTTCCAAGCCCGAGCCAAAACCTCTTTCTTAGTGAAACTTCCTTCCTCTAACAAAGGATGGAAGGAGCGCTACTTTTTTGTCAAGCCTACTCCGACCCCGAGCTGGCCCACGGCCTGGGTCGAGGATCTTCCATCCTCTCCTCCCCTTTCTAAGTATTACCGCACCTCTACGACCCACCAGTCGGCGCTGTCCAAGCTCGGCGGTAAGCACTTCCACGGAGTGCACCTGCTGAAGGAGGAGCTCCTCTCCGCCTTCGGCCTCAGTCACATGTCGATTCTCGGTCGACTTCATTCGGTAAGTATTGTGATATTCTCTTAGAATATTTTTTAGCTCTAACTAAGATTGTGTTGTTCTTGCAGCCCTGATAATGTTGGCAAGGCCTTAGCGGAAGGCTTCGGCCTGGATGACGCTGAGCTAGAGGCTCGGGTCGCCGCCGAACTGCAGGCGAGGGAGGGTGCCCCGACTGAGGCCACTCCGGTGGACGCGGCTCCAGTTGCCCCGGAGCAACCACCTGCTGTCCCATGGCCCCGAGACAGCACCGCCAGCACCGGCCGAGCAGCCTACTTCCTCCCAGCGTCGACGGGCTGCTTCCCCGACTGGGGACTTGGTTGGCCCTTCTTCTAGCAAACGCCAAAAGAAGAAGAAGAAGGTGAAGGTGGCCTCCAACTCAGGAGCTCCCGAACCTCCGTCGCTCTCGTCCCTGCTACCACCCCCTCCGTCTCCTCCGGCACACCAGAACTCCCCCTGCCCGAGAGGTCGGGCACCCCACCAGTGGAGGGTCAAGTCAACCGACTGGCGATGCACCTGCTGGTGCCCACTCGGTCAGACTACCGCCTGGGCATGCCGCGGGGCGAGTTACCCGACCGACGCCAGGAGCTTCACATGTACGGGTCAGTAGCCGACCGCTACGTGCAGGGACTTGAGGGGTCCAACTTCCGGGGGTTCGGCAGCAAGGCCGACTCCTTTTCTTGGAGACCACTCGGGTATGTATAGGATTGACTCCTTTCTTTTTTATTGTTTATTGCTTAGCTTCATGATCTCATTGCCTTTGCCTTTTTGCAGTTTTGGGGGGTCTTACCATAGTCTTTCTATGGCACTCCTGACACACGCCACGGCCCGGGAACGGGAACGGGCTGAGAGGAGGGTAGAATTCTTGGAGACCAGGCTTAAACACACTCAGCTTGTCTCCAATGAATCTACCCTGGCCGACCTGCGAACCGAGGTGGCCGCCCTCCAAGATCGGCTAGCTCATTCTGAACAGCAACTGGGGGTCGCATGCAGCCAGGCCGAGACGGCGGACTTGGACGTCACCCAGTCGAACGTCCGGATCTCCACCCTGGAGTACAACGAGCGGAAGGCTTGGGCTCTTCAGGCGAAGACTCAGGGCCAATTAACCAAAGCCCAAGCCGAGCTTCTGGAGTCGTCTGGCGCTGTCGAATCCCTTAAGTCCCAGCTCGAGGCCAAGGAGGGAGAGGCGGCAGCCCAGGCGAAGTAGTCGGAGGAGCTGACGAACGAGCTGACCTCCCGGGACCAAGAGCTGAATGATCAGAAGGACGAGCTCGAGCAGCTGAGGGCCGAGAAGGCCGAGTGGGAGGCAACCCAGGCGGAGCTGGGGGAGCTGCGCTCTTACAAGGAGGGGGAGACCAGTTGGTGGGACACCCGTAGGGTTGAGTACATTAACTCTGCGGAGTTCACCCAACAAGTCTCTGAGCGGATTCGGGTTATGTTGAAGCATCAGATGCTCAACATGTTCGAGCAACTCAGGCAGGGCGGGCATATTGCCACCGACCTGCCCCTCTCGGCGATCAAGATGTCGAGCATGTCCCAAAACCTGCCCGAGGAGGTTCACCGACCCTTCAAGTAAGGGTCGGGCTTTTGTCTTTTCCTTTCTTCTTTCTTGTAGGGGCTTGCCTCTAAATTTTGAAATGTATTCGCTTTTTCAATGTAACCTTTCTTTTGCTCAAGCTTTCTTGAATGTGATTGTCTTTCGACTCGAACGTGATTGCCTTTCGAGTGTTAACGGTTCGAGCGATTGTTAGTGAGAGCAACTCGGGTGAACAAGCGATCGATCCCTTCGGCCTCACGGGTGATCGAGGTAAACAATAGTGCGCGAGAGTTTCTATGTACTGGCCACTCGGGTGAGGGCATGTTGGAGCGATTCGGCCTTGCGAGTGACTGGGTTAAACACTTGAGCATGATAACTTCTAAATATTGGCCACTCGGTGTGATCGCCAAAGAGTCCCACGACCAGAACTAAGTTGAGCGCGTAAGGTTGCCAGCTCGGGCAGTTTCGAACATCACCCTAAAGTTAGCTTGATCTTGGGCAGCATGGGTTGCCATGTACCCAGTCTGGGAGTTAAGTCAAGGAAGACGCGAGGACTTTCCTGCTGGTAGTTAGCACGAATGCGAGAGATTAGACATTCGGGTGGATGGTTCTCAGGGAGCGTGGGCCGCCACGCATCCAATTGAGAGCTGAGCCGATTGGTTCACGGGGGCATGCCCGCTTATAACTCGTATGAAAACGAGAGTCTGGAGCACTCGGCTAGCTTATGCCCAGGGAGCGTGGGTCGCCACGCGTCCAACTGGAGGCTAAGTCGATTGGTTCGCGGGGGCAAGCCCGCTTATAACTCGTGTGGGGACGAGAGTCTGGTCACTCGGTTGGATAGTTCTCAGGGAGCGTGGACCGCCACGCGTCCGACTGAGAGCCAAACAGAGGGGTGCGCGGGAGCATGCCCGCTTATAACTCGTGAGAACAAGAGTCTGGTCATTCGGTTAGGCCGATTCTCAGGAGCGTGGCCGCTACGCATCCGATCGGTGACACTGAGCCGAGTGGTGCGTGGGGGCATGCCCGCTTATAACTCGCTGGCAAGGCGAGAGTCTGGACACTCGGTCGGATATTACCCAGGGAGTGTGGACCTCCACGTGTCCGACTGAGAGCCGAAGCGAGGGGTGCGTGGGAGCATGCCCGCTTATAACTCGTGAGAACGAGAGTCTGGATACTCGGTCAGGCCGATTCTTAGGAGCGTGGGCCGCCACGCGTCCGATCGGTGACATTGAGCCGAGTGGTGCGCAGGGGCATGCCCGCTTATAACTCGCTGGCAAGGTGAGAGTCTGAACACTCGGTCGGATAGTCCTAGGGAGCGTGGACCGCCACGCGTCCGACTGATAGCCGAACTGAGGGGTGCGCGGGAGCATGCCCACTTATAACTTGTGAGAACGAAAGTCTGGACACTCGGTCAGGCCGATTCTTAGGAGCGTGGGCCATCACGCGCCCGATCGATGACACTGACCCGAGTGGTGCGCGGGGGCATGCCCGCTTATAACTCGTGAGAACAAGAGTCTGGACACTCGGTCTGGCCGATTCTCAGGAGCGTGGGCCGGCACGCGTCCGATTGGTGACACTAAGCCGAGTGGTGTGCGGGGGCATGCCCACTTATAACTCGCTGGCAAGGCGAGAGTCTGGACACTCGATCGGATAGTACCCAGGGAGCGTGGGCAGCCACGCGTCCGACTGGGAGCCGAACTGAGGGGTGCGCGGGAGCATGCCTGCTTATAACTCATGATAATGAGAGTCTGGACACTCGGTCAGGCTAATTCTCAGGAGCGTGGGCTGCCACGCGTTCGATCGGTGACAATGAGCTGAGTGGTGCGCGGGGGCATGCCCGCTTATAACTCGCTGGCAAGGCGAGAGTCTGGACACTCGGTCAGATACTTCTCAGGGAGCGTGGGCCGCCACGCGTCTGACTAAGAGCCGAGCCGAGGGGTGCGCGGGAGCTGGTCCGCTTATAACTCGTGCGTAGACGAGAGTCTGGAGCACCTGCAAGTTGAGCGAGGACCCCATTCTTTCACTATTATCATAGCCAGGCAGTACATTTGTATTTCAAGCTTTTACTTGGCCTCTCGATAGGGTTGGAGGTGGATCTGTTGGTGCAAGTTGCATCAATGATGTTCTTCTTTAAATGTTTTAATGTTTGACAATACACTTAAGTCAGTGATACATTGAACATACAAAGGGGAGTAAGAGAGAAGTAACCTTAGTTGAAGAAAAGTCCTAGTTAATCTAGGCATCGAAACCCTAAAGACCTAGTGAAGGGCTGCTAGGCACCTAGCGAAGGACTGCTAGGTATCGTAACCCTAAGACGTAGCGAAGGGCTGCTAGGCACCTAGTGAAGGACTACTAGGCACACAAGATCTAGCGAAGGGCTTCTAGGCACCTAGCGAAGGGCTGCTAGGTATCGAAACTCCAAGACCTAGCGAAGGGCTGCTAGGTATCGAAACTCCAAGACCTAGCGAAGGGCTGCTAGGCACCTAGCGAAGGGCTGCTAGGTATCGAAACCCCAAGACCTAGCGAAGGGATGCTAGGCACCTAGCGAAGGGCTTCTAGGCATAGAAGACCTAGCGAAGGACTGCTAGGCACCTGGCGAAGGATTGCTAGGGAATGAAGTCTTGGTCCGAGGGACTGAGCAACTTAGCTGAGCGATGACTAAGGACAGGAGTAGAGACGGGTCAAGGTTTGGGCGTCTCGAGGTCCGCAAGTATCGGAAGCTAAGCAAAAGTCCACCCGAAGGACCGGGTGGCAACCGTCTCCTGAAAGGAGTAGGTGAAGGGCGAGTTCTCAGGGAGGGGAACTCGTGCCGGTTCGACCTAGGGTTTCGTGCAAATCCGAAGTCCGAACCAAGTCCTTAAGGCTAACATTATATGTATCTATGCTTTGTGTTTGTGTATCTTGCAGGTATCAAGAACCGGAGACAAAGCAGGTAAACCAGGCAAAAAACCGCTCTTGCAGGCTTTAAGCAGGGCGCCCCCATGCAACCAGGGCGCCCCCAACGATGGGGGCGCCCCCAGACAGTACTAAAGAAGCAGGAAATGTGAAGCAGGCAGAACAGGTGTCAACCGGGGCGCCCGGAGCGTCCGGGGCGCCCGGATTCGTAGCTGTTTTGCTGTTTCGAAGCCAGAGCACAGGATAAGCCCTCACGGGGGCGCTCGGAGCGTCCGGGGCGCCCTGGTCAATGATTTTATCACCTGCGGTGAGGTAGACGCAAGGATAAGGTTTGACCGAGTCTTCCGGGGCGCCCCCAGCGTCCAGGGCGCCCCAGGAGGCCTATATAAGGGGCTTCGACCCCTCTGCTTCAGACATGACTTCCAAGAACCATTCCAAGCATTCTGACCGACTGCAACGCGCTAGAAACGAGGCTCTACGACCGGGAGGCTCCAGGAGGAAGTGCGCGGCACTTCGGAGGTCCAGATCGGCCGAGTTTCAAACTTGTTCTATTCGGTTTGCTTTAATTATACTGCAATTATTTTTCATTATATTTTGATTGTAATATTGCACTGTAAGTCGGGTTTCTCCGCCTCTGGAAAGTCCGGAAAGGAGACCAATAGTGGACGGGCGTTCCCGTGCATAGGCCTTGGATGTATTTGTAAGATCGATGCACGTGAGAGGGGGGGGTGAATCACGTGACTTTTAAAAAATTAAATCAGAGTGCTTTAAAAAGCGTGCACAGCGGAAATGAAAGAGACGAAAAACGAACACACAAACACGAACGATTTTTACTTCGTTCGGAGCCTTCGGCGACTCCTACTCGAAGGCCCAGGTCCCTCGGACCTTTCCGTTGGGCAATCCACTAAAACTCTCTATCGGTCAACCCCGATAGAGTAGGCGAGTACAAATGAAATGAAAGTGTGACAACCCCACACTTTCAAGTAATTAAGTGCAATAAAGTATTAAAAGAAATTCTTCTTTTTACCGACGTCCGGAGTAGATCGACTCTTTCGGGGCAGCGGGACGTCGTCGGCTCGAAGTGTAGCGTTTCCGGAGCAGGGCGCGAGCGTAGAAGAACTTGGAGCGTTGAAAAAGTGTTGTTCTTTGAAGAGGGTTGAGGCCCTCTTTATATAGGGCAGGGGGCGCCCGACATGCTCGGGGCGCCCCCCACGTGGCTCTTGATCCGGCGAGCCCTCCGGTCAAGGCTGATCTCTGCTTCTTCGGGATCAGCTTTGACTGGGGCGCCCGACGCGCGCGGGGCGCCCGATTTGACCGCTCGAAGCTTCATCTTCAGGGCTTCGCGAGGGCGAGCTTCGGCAGCTAGCAGTGAGGTGGCACAGGGGGCGCCCGATTCAAGCGGGGCGCCCCGAATAGCGCTGCTGTCGGGGCGTTTACCTCTCCGCTGACTTTGGTTGACTCTGGGGGGGCGCCCGACACATTCGGGGCGCCCTGCTCAGCTACGGCCTCACTCTTTTGAGGCTCTCTGAGCTGCAGAAACGTAGTCCTTCGTTCCTGCATCCAGGGTTAGTCCAAAACAAAGCTAGCACAATTTTATATGGACTAAAATAAGATATAATTCTAAGTTAATTAGATCCTGTCTCCCAGACCAGGATCTAACCAGGACTCAACTTAGATCACCTAAATGGGTCTAAGTTGGACCGCGCCTAAAGTCCAAGATTGGACTCGTCCTCACTGGGTCGCTTCTCCAGTGACTTACCTTACTTACCCATTGTGCAGCTCTACTTGACTTCTTGACCCTACCAGGACTTCCTGCCAAGGCTCAACCACCTTGGTCTTCTTGCCTAGTCTCAACCAACTTGGTCTTCAGCCAGTTGTCAGGTCCCGCGGACCCAACTGGACTTCCCGCCAGGACTCAACCATCCTGGACTTCAGCCTGGTGTCTGGTCCTAAGTCTTTCAACCCTGCACACTTGGTAAAGAGGTTAAACACACACAACCCTAACTTTAACCACTTTGTCATACATCAAAACCCGAGTTTGACCGTTAGTGCAAACTGCACCAACAATCTCCCCCTTTTTGATGTATTGACAACTCAGGTTAAAGTTAGAGAAAAACTAGCAGATACATGCAAGTACATGGTGCAGAATTAAGTAGCAAATAGAATTTTCTAAGCTATACATGGTGCAAAATTAAGTAGCAAATTGAATTTTCTAAGCTTTAACCCTACTCTCCCCCTTTGTCATTCATCAAAAAAACATACGTATATTAAGTTACGGAGAGTAGGATCCAAAGCTAAGTGATAGGGAAAACTAGACTTAGGCAAAATAGATTAAGTAAGATAAATAGCCTAAGTAAAAAAGGAACTCCCCCTAAATCAATGAACTTAGCTTTCATTAACTTAGCTTTCAAAACTAACAAATAGTTTTCAACAATATTATTTTTGAAATGAATTAGAAATATTTTCAAAGTTAAGCTTGACAATTTTTTTTGTTTTTTTTTTAAAAGAAAATATAAAAATTTCCCAAATACATATTTTTCAAAGCCAAAAGAAACTTTGCTACTGAGCTTTAACTTAGAAGAAGGAAGATATTCTAAGAATAAGCTTTAAAAGTTTCAAGGCCATTATGCAATTTTTAAAACTAATTTTTCAAGAATATGCCTTAGATTCTTTTGAAAATAGTTATACTTTAAAAGTAATATCATAGACTTAATCAAACTATTCTTAAAATTAATTTTCCAAGTTAGTTTGAACTCCCCCTTAACTTCACAAGCCCTTAGAATTTCTTGTCAATTTCAAGGTAAACATTCTATTATGTCCTAGGGATATCCAAACTACAAATAAAAATATTTCAAAAGAATCATTTTTGGAAGTAGATCAATCAAACTATTTTGATACTTTCTATTATAAGAACAAGCTAATAGTGGATTTTCAAAAAACATAAGTGTTTTTATTTTAAAGTTAATTTGAAAAAGGAGATTTGCAAGACCCAAAAATACGGATTTTTCAATGCTAAATAGGAATTGCAAGGAACTATTTATAAGCATAATAACTTTTAAGGGAGTAGAAATATAGGCTAAGTGTTAAAAAAAACTAGTCTTAAATTTATTAACTTAGCTTTAAAAAAAATTCTTTTTTTTTCAGAAAATATAATAAAAAAAATTTTAGGGATCAATGTTTATCAAAATTTTCAAATGTGTTTTGTTAAAAATGACATTTTGAAAAAGTATTTTGACTTCAGCTCCCCCTGGACCAAGTAATGATTATGGTCCCTTTTCATATGTCTAACTCTAGGTACTGACTAACTATCTAGATGATAGTAGTGTTCACTGAGTTAGTCAAGTCAAGTAATAATGTCTAGCTCAGCTTTTAAAGCAAGGCTACTTGACTTGATCACTGTAACGTTGGTATTTTACGCCCAGACTTACTGTGATGCACTGACTTAAGCATTCGGAAGTCCAGGCAGAGTCCTATGCATCTCACAACCGTTCTATGTTTTTGCAAGCACAAACAAGTTAGTCTTAATGTGTTTTGTGAGATGCGGCTACCTAAATCTATAGGTTCATGCAATTCTAGGGGTCAAGCTTAGGCTAAGTCTGTCAGTTTTGAAAATCAAATTTTTAAATACAATAAAGTTCTTGAAAATCAAGTTTGAAAAATTCGTGTTTAAGTTTAATTTTGAAAAGCAATAAACTTTTGAAAAACCAGTTAAAAAAATCCATGTTTTTAAAACCAAAATTCAACTTAAGTTTATCAGGTCATTCCTAGTCTATAACACACATTCCTATTAACCTTCTTAAGTTGCTAAATTCAGATTCAGGAAGTGGTTTGGTAAATATATCAGCTAGGTTAGACTTAGATTCAACATGGTTAAGTTCAATTTCTCCTTTATTTACATGATCTCTGACAAAATGGTGTTTGATTTCTATATGTTTGGTCCTAGAGTGGTGGATTGGGTTTTTGGTTAAATTGATTGAACTTAGGTTATCTATATAAATTTTGACTTTCTTAAAATCTAAGTTAAAATCTTTTAAGGTATGCATCATCCAAAGCAGTTGGGCTACACATTCACCCATTGCTATGTACTCAGCTTCAGTGGTGGATAGGGCAACACAGTGTTGTTTTCTACTAAACCAACTAACTAGTGAGGGTCCTAGAAGTTGGCATCCACCACTGGTACTTTTTCTGTCTAATTTACAGCCAGCATAATCTGAGTCAGAATATCCAATAAGTTCAAACTGGGCTGTTCTAGGGTACCAAATTCCTAAACTTTCTGTCCCTTTGAGATACCTAAATATCCTTTTAACTAGGATTAGATGTGATTCTTTAGCACATGTTTGATACCTAGCACACATACTAACTGCAAAGAGAATATCAGGTCGACTTGCAGTTAAGTAAAGTAAGCTACCTATAGCACTTCTATAATACTTAAGGTCAACAGGTTTGCCATTTGTGTCACTATCTATAGTTTGATTGGTAGCCATAGGTGTCTTAATTTCTTTAGCACTATCCATTCCAAATTTTCTAAGTAATTCTTTAGTGTATTTTTGTTGATAGACAAAAGTACCCTCACTAGTCTGTTTTATTTGTAGCCCTAAAAAGAAAGTTAATTGACCTACTAAACTCATTTCAATTCAGTTTCCATTATCTTTGTGAAATCTTGTAAAAAGTTTGAGTTAGTTGAGCCAAATACTATATCATCTACATATACTTGAGCTATAAAAATATCAGTTTTTAGAGTTTTAACAAATAGTGTTGGGTCAATTTTGCCTTGGTTAAAGCCTTTAGAAACTAAGTAGTTAGACAGTCTTTCATACCAGGCCCTAGGGGCTTGCTTAAGTCCATATAAGGCTTTCTTAAGTCTAAAGACATAGTCAGGGTGTTCTAAGCTTTCAAAACCAGGGGGTTGACCTACATAAACCTCTTCTTTAATTAGGCCATTCAGGAAGGCTGACTTAACATCCATTTGATAAAGCTTAAATCCCTTATGGGCTGCATAACTTAAGAGCATTCTAATGGATTCAAGTCTGGCTACAGGGGCATAGGTTTCATCATAATCAAGACCTTCTACTTGGCTAAACCCCTTAGCTACTAGCCTAGCCTTATTCCTTACTGTTTCTCCTTGTTCGTTAAGTTTATTCCTAAAGACCCATTTAGTTTCAATAAATTTCTTGCCTTTAGGTAGGGGTACTAAGTCCCAGACTTGACTACGTTCAAATTGGGCTAACTCTTCCTGCATGGCTATGATCCAATCAGGGTCAAGTAAAGACTCTTCTATAGACTTGGGTTCAATTTTTGAAATCAAGGCAATTTGACTAAGGTTCCTAAAAGCTGATCTAGTTTGAACCCTTAGTTCTGGATCACCTAAGATTTGATTAGTTGGGTGGGCTGAGCTAACTCGTACAGTTCTGGGTTGGTTAGGTTCAGTTTCAGGTGTGGGTTCAGTTAGATCATTGTTTTGGTCCTCAATTGGCCTTTCATCAGGGTCAGTACTAGATCTAACAAAGTCAATTGGTTGGTAGGTGGTTTGATCAGAATTATTTGGATCAGATTTTTCATCAAATTTTACATTTGT
>JAGFNQ010002604.1:811032-872366 GCA_024364735.1 Boesenbergia rotunda | reverse complement strand
AGATATTCAAGTCTGTGCCAAGGAATCTCACCTAATTGCTGTTAAGCGAATTTTGAGATATCTCAATGGTACAATTGGTGTAGGTCTTTGGTATCCTCGTATCGAATCTTTTGATTTGATGGGCTATACGGATTCCGACTACGCTGGATGTAAGTTGGACCGGAAGAGCACTAGTCGGGGCTGCCAATTCTTAGGATCATCTTTAGTAAGTTGGTCGAGTCGGAAGCAACATTGTGTTGCTCTTTCCACTACCGAGGCAGAATATATCACCATGGGAGAGAGTATATCGCAATAGTTGTGGATGATCCACACCTTAGAGGATTATGGATTGAGTTACAAGGGTGTGCAAGTGTTATGGGATAACATTAGCACAATCAACTTAACCAAGAATCTGGTCCATCATTCTAGGACCAAACATATTGAAGTAAGACACCACTTCATTAGGGATCATGTAGCTAGGGGGAACATCATACTCTCTTATGTAGAGTCAAAGTCAAACCTAGCTGACATTTTCACTAAATCACTTCCCGAGAATGAATTTAGTTTCCTAATACGGGAGTTGGGAATGTGTCGCGCTTCATGATGTTCAAATTGCGGTCAAAACCCTTCATGATTATTTCGAAATTGTTGGGGAACAATTGGGTAACTTTGGGAACATCTCACACAAACTGTAAGGGTTAACAAAACGTTTTTGTTTGCTAGATATGGGGTGAGATGTTAGGTTTAACTCAATTTCTCAAAATGTCATTGCATCCCTTGAGGAATTAAGTTAACGAGATAATAATCACGGTGGTGACCAAGTATGGGGAAAACCATTGCATAACATATGTGTATATGGCTCCATGATCATACTTGGACATTCCAATCAAGGCAACTTGATTGGAAACTTGGATTTGGAAACAAAATTTGGTTGAATTTGCTTGATTGATTGTTGAATGAGTTTGACTCCATTTGGATGGGTCAAAGTGTTTTTTGAACCTCTAAGGACTTTTAATTCTTGTTCAGGGATCAATTTTAGTCATAAAATCATGTACAAGTTCGACAAAGTCCATCAAATCACGTTTGGAAAATTCAGAAGTTCTGAAACTGAACATTTTAGTTCGTATCAGGAACCCTGATCAGTCACCGGACCGATCAGGCATAGGGCTGATCGGTCCCTAGACCGATCTGACCCCTTCCTGTGGTGTTCGGTCCACAGACCGATCTGCGAGGCAAGCCGTGATCTCCCGAAATCTGACTAAGTGTACTGAGCTAGCCTGGATCGGTCTCCGGACCGATCTGACACCATGTGGGGATCGGTCCACAGACCGATCAGGGAGCTCAGAGGTTTCTCTCCGGACCCTACTGATCGAATCCTGATCGGTCACTCGACCGATCAGGAGCCCGTCTGATCGGTCATCCGACCGATCAGGACCACGCCAGTCCGATCAGGCTGTATCCTGATCGGTCTGGACGCGATCAGATCGAACGGTGATCCGTTCAAACGCATTAAATTTTGGTTGGTGGACCGATCCACCAACCGATTAATTTCGCAAAACCCCTCTTCAGCACCGAACCCTAGCGCAGATCCTCATCTGCGCGACTTGCTTGTGCGAGAAAACCCTCCTGCGTGCTCTTCTTCCTCGCGTGAGCGTGAGTCGTGTGCTCGTTCCTTTCTCGCAGAAACATTCTGCGACCATCTTTTGCGCCGAGAGCACGTTTCCTGCGTGTGGTTTCTTCCTCTCATCTTCCAAAAACGACAACAATGGCACCAAAGTAAGTTTTTGCTTTGGTTTTCCATTCATATCAGTCTATGATGCTTGTTTATGAAGCTAATCAGGTTTTTGTTCTTGTTCTTGGTGATGTACCATGGTCATGTTGTGCCGTGTCCCCTATATTTGTCGTAACCCCACCTTTCTTCAAATTTCTCCTTATTTCATGTCTATCTTTTGATTGGGTATTATATATGATGATCACCTCTTGTATGTGTGATTCAACCCATGTCCATCGTACCAAATCATTTGATTAATTCCAACCTCATTAGAAAGTCATCTAAGGGAAAGGAGGTTATAAAGGTTAGTTCAAGGGGGAAGACTTCCTCATCATCTACATCTCCTCTAGGGCCTCCACCTCCCCCACATACTCGATTTCAGAGTATCGGTCTTGCTCTCAATTTCCAATGGCACAATTTTAAACTCATGTCGTGTCGAACTATAGACCCAACTTTTATCTATGAGCACTGTCCAACAATCCAACAACGTCTTGAATTTTATAATCTTCAACCCATATTGCACTTTGAAGGACCGATCAACTTTGATTTGGTTTCTGAGTTCTATAATAACATGGTGAGTGGAGAGGGCACGGGATGGAAAACCCGTGTTGCTGGTATCGATCTCGATTTCAATCGATCTATTTTCACTGATTTTCTCGGGTGTCGCAGGTCAAACAATGATTTCTTCCTCTACCCTTTTCCTCCTAATCCCCTTCCAGTTCCTTTCGATGGAGTGACTCCCGATTCCATCTACGAGTACTTTCTAGGTCATCCCAGGCCAGAGGGTTCTGGTAAGCGCACCCGGGCCTTTCCCACTTTCCCTGCTCTTCGACTTTCCCCTGTTGACTATGTGTTGTTTAAAATCATCACCAATTGTCTCCTTCCCACTACCTCGAAACATCTCGATGCGATTCGACCGTTCCACTGCTTGATGCTTTACGGGTTGCATCAGCAGCTAGATTTTGACCCAGTGGCTTCGGTTTACTTCTCTATCATCGTACACAGTATGCCTTCATCCCAGTCGGTCTATATGTCATTCGGCCACATCATCACTGCCTGGCTGGCGTCGGTTGGCATCGATGTTTCACAGGGTCGTATTGTGCCCATGACCCAACAGGACTGCCGTCTGGATCGTCGCATGCTTGCTCAGTCCGGCATTGTTCTCGGGACTCAGGGGCTAAGGTGGAAGGCTCGCGGACATGCAGGGGAGCTACCGAGAGCAGCCCGTGACCAGGGGGCGCCAGCTACTACTGCCGATTATGATGAGTGGGCTCCTGATCTACGCTGGCAAGTAGCGGAGATAGAGCGGAAGTTAGAGCACGAATTGCATATCTCTGAGCTCTGGAGACAGGAGGTCCGCTCAAAGTTTCAGACTTTTGATCACCGTCTCGATGTTTTAGCCTCTGATGTCTCTGAGATGCACTCCTTCCAGGACAGATGGTATGAAGAATGGTATCATCATACATTTCCAGATGGTGCATCTCCCAGTGGCCCTTCACCAGGAGATATCATCTACATTGATGATTCGGACGATGATCCAGCTGACGATTGACCGCTCTATGTTCATGTTTGTTGTTTTTGACGGATGTGTACATCCTAACCTTTTTGTTCCATCTTGCTTCAGATGTTACTGTTTGATGATGCTATGATGACTAGTATTTGGATTTGTGCTATATTACCATGATTATGTTTTTATCACATGATAGTATATCTATTGTTGATGCCATGTTGTTTATATGCCTATGATCTGCATGATTGATCCATTGCCATGTTCATGCGTACACTGCCATGTTTGCTTGATACTTATGAATATTATGGCATGTTCTGTGATCTTATACTTCATACGCATATGATGCATGTGCTTGCTATGTCTTGTGATACCTTTTCACATGCGGTCGTATGATTAGTCCACAAACTATCACATCTTTGTTGATTTGGGATACCCCTAGGATTGAGGGGGAGTTTGTTTAAAACTTAACAGCCCCTCTAGCTCCTTTTCGGTGTTCGACAAAGGGGGAGAGTGTGGATTGGTTAAGTTTAGAATGACCATGTTGTAGGGGAGGATCTGGATTCCCCTATGATTCTAAAGTTGGAATATTGATTGAGATCCCTAAACTTAAAATCGGATTGTCAAACAACAAAAAGGGGGAGATTGTTGATGCAGTCTGGCCCTGATTGTTGTTTTGGTGTTGACATCGATTTTAGTTTAGGTTGATTATGATGATTATGATTAAGTCCTGATCGGGGATCAGGCATGGTATGGGAAATCCTAGTCTGGAGGGCTAGGTGATGGAAAATCCTAACCTGGAGGGTTAGGTGTTGAAAATCCTAGTCTGGGAGGCTAGGTGTTTGGAAAAGTCCTAGCTTGGAGGGCTAGGTGTTGGAAAAGTCCTAATTCGGAAGGGTTGGGTGAAAAGTCCTAGCTTGGAGGGCTAGGTGAAAAGTCCTAACCTGGAGGGTTAGGTGCAAATTCCCATCCTGGAGAATTAGGTGAAAAAGTCCTGGCTTGGAGGGTCAGGTGCCTAGCTTGGAGGGCTAGGTTGGATGATGTTCTAACTCGGAAGGGTTGGGTGAAAAGTCCTAGCTTGGAGGGCTAGGTGAAAAGTCCTAGCTTGGAGGGCTAGGTGAAAAGTCCTAACTTGGAGGGTTAGGTGCAAATTCCCAACTTGGAGAGTTAGATGGAAAATCCTTAGCTTGGAGGGCTAAGGTGGATGGAAACTTAGCTTGGAGGGCTGAGTTTGAGTCCCTGGATCGGTCTGGTGATCGATCAGGGATTTTGGCACGCTGCTCCTTCGTGGATCGGTCTGGTGACCGATCTAGCGATGACTGATCGGTCGGGCGACCGATCAGGGAGCACACAGTGAGGTTGGGAACCTACTGTGTTGCTCCTGATCGATCTGGTGACCGATCAGGGAGTATGCGTTTCACCCATTGACTGGCTCCTGATCGGTCTGGTGACCGATCAGGGAGCGAGCAGTGAGGTTGAGTTCTCTTGCTGAACTGCTCCTGATAGGTCTGGTGACCGATCAGGTTTACTGTGCAGATCGTTCCGGAGAACGATCAAGCGTCACAGGTTCCTCTCTATGATCGATCAGGACGGAGCCTGATCGGTCTGGTCAGATTCTGATCGGTCTGGTGACCGATCAGGAGGCTGCCTGATCGGTCAGGTGACCGATCAGAAGGCTTAGCCTGCGAAACTCAGAAATCGCTCAATATAAGGGTGGATCGGTCCGATGAACGATCCATGACCTGGGATCGGTCTGGTGACCGGTCCAGGAGAATCTCAAGGAAATCGCGATTTCTAATTGAGCGTTGGGGATCGATCAGGACGAAGCCTGATCGGTCTGGAACCAGCCTGATCAGTCTGGTGACCGATCAGGAGGCTCTCTGATCGGTCCGGTGATCGATCACTTTAATTCAAATTGCATTGTCAGACGCTCTGATCGCGTCTAAACACAACCGATTCGCTGCCACTTTCCTCTAATATTTGATATGCTGCTTGATTTGCTGCTCTAATACTCTGAGTAAGTTTCAGGTGACAGGGGAGGATTCAAACACTCAAGGAGAAGTCAAAGAGAGCTTTCCTTGGAGCAGGTTTGTCACTTTCTCCACACAGGTTGCAACGGCTGGATGCAGGACTGAAGCTGCTAACTGAAGCTTGGCTGAGGGAGCTCAGGAAGTTCAGTTAGGGTTCAGTGTAGCTGGCGCGTTGGCAGTGAGGCAGCTGGAGGCTGCTGGAGATGAGATCATCTGTTGCTTAGCGGAGAAACAAAAGGAACGAGAGTTGTAGTGTTCAGCAATTGATCGAATCAAGTCTTGTGCTCTTGAGTTCCTGTTTTTGAGTTCTCCACATCAAGCTTGCTGTTCTTGAGTTCTTCAACCATTCTGAGCAAGCTATTGAGAAGCAATCATCATACTTGAGCCCTGAAGGAAGGAACAAGAAGCTTGGAGTCCGACAGTGGGAAGACACGGGGAAGGGTTCTTGCGTGAGATCGCCACTGGGTGGAGCTCAAGGAAGCTTGCTGTGCTCTTGTCCTTGTCAAGGGTTTGAGTAAGATCTTTCTTGTAGTTTCATTGAGCTTAAACACTTATATTTGATTGAAACGCTGTGGAGAGGTTTCTCCACCGAGAAGGAGGTTGCTGATTTATCCGGTGATCACCGGGGCTTGATCTGCCGACGATCAAGGGATCGCCCACCTTAAGGGCACGCCAAGGAGTAGGGGCAAGTTATCCCCGAACCTTGTAAAATCTCCTTGTTAGCGATCTTGCTAATCTTGCTAGTTAGGTTTTGGTTTTAGTTTCTGCAAGTTTTGTTTTCCCATACTTCCGCTGTGCTTTTAACAACTTCAAGTGCAGAAACTTGATAATTCTTCAAAGAAGAAGTGATTGGCTATATTCACCCCCCCCTCTCTAGCCATCTCGTTCCCAACAAGTGTCAGACAGGAAGGTAAACCAAATCAAGTAATATATTGAGTTTTCAAAAGTTCACACATTTTTCAAAATGCACCAGCATATATTTTTTTTAAAATTTCTATTAATATTTAATTGACTTTGAAAAAGTTCCAGGACACTTAGGAAAATGTCCTTGTAGTCAACAAGGTTTCCCAGGATTGTGTCAGACTGGAAAAGAAACTTAGTCAAGTAAAATATTTCAAAAATCACTTATTTTCAAAAACAGTTAGTACTTGCAAAATAGGCATAACATTTATATTTTCCAAAATAACATTTTTTTTAAAGTCATGCATTTTCCAAAAAGTACTTTACATTTTTCAAAAAAAAATTTACAAATTCTTTCAAAAGTACTTGCATGTTGTTAAAGATAAATTTTCAAAGTACTTGTATTCTTCAAAACGAATAACATCTTTTTCAAAATTATGCACCTTTTTTTTCAAAAATGCAATATATCATTCAAAATACAATGCTTTCAAAATTTCTGCACCAAGTATTTTTCAAAAAGAACCAAAATATTCATTATTGGTGCAAGTATTTTCTCAAAGTTTTTTTAATGTATGACAAAGGGGGAGAGGTGTGCTTAAGTTAGAAAAATTTTAGAAAAATTTTCTCCCAAAGATCAAAAATATAAGTTTCAAAACTTATTTCAATTTTTTTGCTTTTTATCCCAAGGATAGTGAGTTAGCCCCTTAAACCAATCTAACTTAAGTTATTGTCAAACATCAAAAAGGGAGAGATTGTTGGTGCAAGTTGCATCAATGATGTTCTTCTTTAAATGTTTTAATGTTTGACAATACACTTAAGTCAGTGATACATTGAACAGACAAAGGGGAGTAAGAGAGAAGTAACCTTAGTTGAAGAAAAGTCCTAGTTAATCTAGGCATCGAAACCCTAAAGACCTAGCGAAGGGCTGCTAGGCACCTAGCGAAGGACTGCTAGGTATCGTAACCCTAAGACCTAGCGAAGGGCTGCTAGGCACCTAGTGAAGGACTACTAGGCATACAAGATCTAGCGAAGGGCTTCTAGGCACCTAGCGAAGGGCTGCTAGGTATCGAAACTCCAAGACCTAGCGAAGGGCTGCTAGGCACCTAGCAAAGGGCTGCTAGGTATCGAAACTCCAAGACCTAGCGAAGGGCTGCTAGGCACCTAGCGAAGGGCTGCTAGGTATCGAAACCCCAAGACCTAGCGAAGGGATGCTAGGCACCTAGCGAAGGGCTGCTAGGCATAGAAGACCTAGCGAAGGACTGCTAGGCACCTGGCGAAGGATTGCTAGGGAATGAAGTCTTGGTCCGAGGGACTGAGCAACTTAGCTGAGCGATGACTAAGGACAGGAGTAGAGACAGGTCAGGGTTTGGGCGTCTCGAGGTCCGCAAGTATCGGAAGCTAAGCAAAAGTCCACTCGAAGGACCGGGTGGCAACCATCTCCTGAAAGGAGTAGGTAAAGGGCGAGTTCTCGGGGAGGGGAACTCGTGCCGGTTCGACCTAGGGTTTCGTGCAAATTCGAAGTCCGAACCAAGTCCTTAAGGCTAACATTATATGTATCTATGCTTTGTGTTTGTGTATCTTGCAGGTATCAAGAACCAGAGACAAAGCAGGTAAACCAGGTAAAAAACCGCTCTTGCAGGCTTTAAGCAGGGTGCCCCCATCATTGGGGGCGCCCCCATGCAACCAGGGCGCCCCCAACGATGGGGGCGCCCCCAGACAGTACTAAAGAAGTAGGAAACGTGAAGCAGGCAGAACAGGTGTCAACCAGGGTGCCCGGAGCGTCCGGGGCGCCCGGATTCATAGATGTTTTGCTGTTTCGAAGCCAAAACACAGGATAAGCCCTCATGGGGGCGCCCGGAGCATCTGGGGCGCCCTGGTCAATGATCTTATCACCTGCGGTGAGGTAGGCGCAAGGATAAGGTTTGACCGAGTCTTCCGGGGCACCCCCAGCGTCCAGGGCGCCCCCAGGAGGCCTATATAAGGGGCTTCGACCCCTCTGCTTCAGACACAACTTCCAAGAACCATTCCAAGCATTCTGACCGACTGCAACACGCTAGAAACGAGGCTCTACGTCCGGGAGGCTCCAGGAGGAAGTGCGCGGCACTTCGGAGGTCCAGATCGGCCGAGTTTCAAACTTGTTCTATTCGGTTTGCTTTAATTATACTGCAATTATTTTTCATTATATTTTGATTGTAATATTGCACTGTAAGTCGGGTTTCTCCGCCTCCGGAAAGTCCAGAAAGGAGACCAATAGTGGACGGGCGTTCCCGTGCATAGGCCTTGGATGTACTGACCCTGGGGGGTCGGGAACCAAGTAAAAATCCGCTGTGTACCTGTGTTCATTTTGTTTTTATTTTCCGCTGCACTAACGATCTGAGTAGTTTTACGAACGAAGTTCTCGCGAAGGTTTTTCACGGTCGATATTCACCCCCCCTCTATCGATGACACCGGTCCTACAGGATCGTGCTCCATGGCCGATCGAGCCTCTTCCCTGGCTCATTCTCTAAGTAATAGGCCCCTGAGGCTAGCTTTTGAATGATCTTGAAAGATCCTCCCCACTGCGGCTCTAGCTTGCTAACGTCCCCGATCGTCTTGATTCTTTTCCAAACGAGCTCTCCGACTTGGAACACCCTCGGCAGCACCTTCTGGTTATATATTGCTTCATTTTCTGGCGATAAGCAAACATTCGAGCAGTTGCCTTATCGTGAATTTCCTTGACCAAGTCCAGCTCTAGGCGTCTCCTTTCTGGATTATCCTCTTCATAAGCCCTTCGCAGGTTCGAATCACACCCGACCTCGACTGACACTACGGCTTCGCTTCCATAGACCAGTTGGAAAGGTGTGTGACTGGTAGTTTCTTTGGGCGTGGCTCGAAGAGCCCATAAGACACTCGGCAACTCGTCCACCCAAGTCCCTCCAGCATGATCTAGCTTGGTCTTTAGCCCTCTCAGGATTTCACAGTTGTCCACTTCTGCTTGACCGTTACTTTGCGGGAATGCCACCGAAGTGAAGGCTTGTTTAATGCCGTAGGCTGAGCACTATTCCTGTATTTTTCAACCCTGGAATTGTCTTCCATTATCTGAGACGAGTTTATAAGGAATTCCATACCGACATAAGACATTCTGCCACAGGAATTTGATCATGACCTACTCGGTGATGTGTGTCAAGGGCTCTGCCTTTATCCACTTGGAAAAATAGTCGACGGCCACTAGCAGGAACTTCTTTTGAGCCGCGGCGGTTGGGAAGGGTCCCACGATATCATGCCCCATTGATCGAATGGGCAAGAAATTGTCGATGCCTTCATCATCTCCACGGGTTGGTGCGGGAGGCAGTGGTGCTTCTAGCAGGACAGACACGTGGAAACCAACTTGTCCGCATCCTTCTGCAGGGGCGGCCAGTAATAACCAGCCAGTAGCGCTTTTCAAGCCACAGCCTGAGCTCCAGCGTGGCTTCCGCAGACTCCCATATAAATCTCTCTCAGTACATAGTCTGCGTCCTCCTCGCCCAGGCACTTGAGTAGAGACCGAGCAAAGGACCTATTGTATAGTACATCCCCGACCATGGTGTATTGAACCGCCTGCTTTCTAAGCAATCGAGCTTCCTCTCGGTCGGTTAGGATGACCCCATCGGTCAGGTAGGCAATGAGCTGTGCCCTCCAGTCTAATTCTAGCTCTAGCTCGGCCTGCCGCTCAATGTGCATAATCATCAATGCCGGCCCACCCTGCTGAGGAAGTACCCAAGAACCCACCGAGCTGGCCAATTTAGCCAGCTCATCCACCCTCAGATTGCTCTCCCTGGGGATCTTCTGAATTTGCACCTGTTAAAACTCGGCTTTCAGCTTCTCATAGGCTTCTATGAAGGCCGGAAACCGATCGCTAGTGACTTCAAACCGACCGATGACCTGTTGGGTGACCAGCTGAGAGTTTGAGTATAATATCACCCGGGCGGCTTCTACATGCTTAGCTGCCTGCAATCTGACTATCAGGGCCTCATACTCGGCTTCGTTGTTTGTGGCTCTATACTCAAGTCGGACGAATAAATGCAATTGTTCCCCCTTCGGGGAGACCATTAGGATGTCGATCCCGCTGCCCAACCGAGCCGACGAGCCATCCACGTATACTTGCCAGGCTTCTTCGAGCTCCTCCGAGTGTAACACGCTCAGAAAATCTGCTAAGACTTGTGCTTTAATGGCAGGGCGAGTCTGGTATTGGATGTCGTATTCGCTTAACTCAGTGGTTCACTTGATCAGTCGGCCTGACGCTTCTGGATTGGAAGCCACCCGATCTAGGTTGCTGTTGGTCAGGACCATGATGGGGTGCGCCAGAAAATAAGGTCTAAGCCTTCGAGCACCCAACAACAGTACGTACGCCAATTTCTCGAGTGTCGTATACTAGCACTCGGCTCCTTTCAATAAGTGGGCAAAAAAGTATACAGGCTTTTCCTCGGGCCCCTCCTGCTTCACCAAGACCATGCTAACCAAGTCAGCCAAGGAATCTAGGTATACAGACAACACCTCCCCGACTTCGAGGTTGGCCAACACGGGTAACTCAGCAAGATACGCCTTCAACTCCTCAAACGTCTTGTCGCAGTCGGCATCCCATTGAAACTTGGTGGCTTTGCGAAGGGTCTTGAAGAATGGTAGTCCTCGCTCGGCCGACCGGGAGATGAATCGGGACAGGGCTGTGATTCGCCCTGTGAGTCTCTGCGCTTCTCGGAGATTCCTCGACGGGGGCATGTCTAGCAGGGCTTTGACTTTGCTGGGGTTGGCCTCAATGCCCCTCTCGGTCACGATGTACCCCAGAAATTTTCCGCTCCGGGCCCCAAAAAGACACTTGACAGGATTTAGCTTAAGCCCATACCTACGCAGGGTCTGGCAAGTCTCCTCCACATCGATTACCAGGTCTTCCGCTCGGTCGGACTTGATCAGAATGTCGTCCACATATACTTCAATGTTCCCACCGATCTGCGCTCGGAAGACCTTGTTCATCATCTGCTGATAAGTAGCCCCGGCATTCTTTAGCCCGAACGGCATGACGGTGTAGCAGTAGGTGCCGTCTGCCGTGATGAAACTGACTTTTTCTTGATCCTCGGTGGCCAAGGGTACTTGATGATAGCCTTGATAGGCATCCAGCATGGAGATGAGCTCGCTGTCGGCCGTCGAGTCGACCATCTGGTCGATCCGGGGTAGAGGATAACAATCTTTGGGGCAGGCCCGGTTGAGGTCCCTGAAGTCAATACAAACCCTCCACTTATCGTCGGGCTTGGCCAAAAACATTATACGTTGGCCAACCAAGTGGGAACTGGACCTCCCGAATGTGACCGGCCTCGAGCAGCTTTTTGATCTCGGCCCGGATCACTTTATTTTGCTCGGTGCTGAAGTCCCACTTTCTCTGCTTGACGGGCCGATCATTGGATATACATGGAGGTGATGCTCTGTCACCTCCGGTCAGACGCCTTTCAACGCTTTACCGACTAGGCAAACACGTCCTGGTTCCGAGCCAAGCATTCCAGCAGGAACTCCTTCAGCTCGTTAGGTAGCCCAGCTGCAATCTTGACTCGAGATTCCTCCCAATCGGGGAGCAGCTGGACCTCCTCCTTGTCATCGCGCAGTTCGGCCCAGGGCGAGGCTTGGACCATATTGCAGCTTGAGAAGGGACGAGGGGCCTTCTAGCTTTCCACCCGGACGTCATCCACGTAACATCTCTGGGCTACCATCTGATCCCCTCTGACCTCCCCTACCTTGTCCCCGACTGGGAACTTAATCTTAAGGTAGAAGGTGGAGGTGACGGATCTAAATTCGTTGAGGGTCGGTCGACCCAGAATGGTGTTGTAGGCCGAGGGAGCGTCGACGATCAGGAAAGTGGACCATCTGGTCCTCTTCAGCGGCTTCTCGCCTAAGGAAATGGCCAAACAGATTTGGCCGATGGGCTGCACCTGGTTCCCCATGAACCCGAACAACGGGGTTGCCACCAACTCCAGCTGGGACATCTCGATCTGCAGCTGATCAAAAGCTTTCTTGTACAATATGTTGATCGAGCTGCCCGTGTCCACGATGGTCCAGTGGACCTGGTAGTTGGCGATGATGGCGGTGATGACTATGGCGTCATCATGCGGGACTTCCAGTCCTTGTAGGTCTTGGGGCCCAAAACTAATCTGGGGCCCCGCTACTTGTGCCGAGCTAGTGTCGACTTGGTGAATCTCTAACCGACGCACCTGTGCCTTCCGTGCCCGGTTGGAGTCTCCCCCGGTCGGTCCACCCGAGATGACGTGCACTCCGCCTCAGACGGCATTCTGCTGATTGGCCTGCTCTTCGTCCATCTCCTCGGCCTCGGCTCGGTCCTCCTGAGGGAACAGATTACGGGCAGGCGGGGGGTTCCTTCGGAGCTCCTCAGCTGTTGGGTCCACCACCTGGCCACCTCGGCCCGAGCCACGCCCGGGAGATGCTTGCCGCCCATGCCCTCGGGGGGCAGGAGCCCGACCCCGACCGGCTTGTCGGCACTCCTCCATGGCGTGAGTGTGGCTCTGATGGAACGCGCAGTAGGGCCTCCAGCGGGTTGGCAGGCACCCCTGGGCCACCTGCTGCACGTGGCGTCGTTCCATTCCCGCTCGATCAACGAGTCCGCGAGGGCTGCGGATGGGCCCGCTTGGGGATCTACTTCTTTGGGCGGGGTTGGGAGTCGTCGTGTTGACTGACTCCTTCTTCCTGGCGGCCTACGCCTCTTCAACATTGATATATTTGATAGCCTTGCCTAATAGGCTGTCAAAGTCCTTCGGAGGCTTCCTGATTAGCAAGCGGAAGAAATCTCCCTCTTGTAATCCTTGGGAGAAGGCGCTGATCAGAACCTCGGGTGTGGCTATTGGCACGTCCAGTGTCACTCCATTGAATCTTTTGATGTAGGCCCGGAGAGATTCCTTCGGGCCTTGCTTCAATGCGAACAGGTTGAGGCTCGTTTTGTGGTGCCTCCGACTGCTCGCGAAGTGTTGGAGGAAGACCCTCCTGAGCTCCTCAAAGCTCATTACCGACCCATCGGGGAGTCGATCAAACCATCTCTGGGTCGGGCCCGAGAGGGTTGTTAGGAAGGTTCGACATTTGACGCCTTCAGGATACTGGTGGAGCAGGGTGGCATTTTCGAACATCATCAAGTGCTCCTCTGGGTCAGTGGTCCCCGCTTATTCGGGGATCGTGAAGAAGCGGAGATGACGGGGAACCAGATCTTCTAAGATCCGGGAAGAAAATGGGCTGCGTACCAGGGTAGCTGGAGAAGGGTCGGCTGGGGCCTTTCCCATGTCGAGACGCGACCCACGCATCTGGTTGGACGCTGACGCCTCGGTCGGCATTGAGTCGACTTCGTCGTTCCGATCCCGATAAAAAGTTCCGGGAATGGGAGCGGAACCCCTCAGGTCGGGCAGGCCTTCCCCGACCTACCGACTGCCCTTGTGCCGCTGGCTCGGGGAATCTGGGTGCCCGGCTACCGACCTGCAAAGGCCTCTGGGGGGTCTTCTGAGCTCTGGTAGCCATCAGGAGCTCATACTCCTCGGGTGTGACGGTCATCATGACTCGGTTGGGATCTTCCATCTTGCACTTCCGATCAGGCGGGATGTTGCCCTCCTTCTAGCGCCAAATTTGATCCTGTCGCGAAGCGAGGTGGACTCCCAAGAGCACGTGGTCTCCCAAGGATCACGACCGCCGATGATGGCTCTGATGCTAACTGTGACCTGCAAGGCAAAGACCGTTAGAACCTGCCGAGAAAAGTCCCCGGCAAGGCACTCCTACGGTCAAGTCAGTCCTCGGTGGTGGAAGAGCAGCGAAGGCAATAGAACTGTAGCGAAAATACTATTGCGCCTACCTTGGGGATGTGGAGTGGAGAGGCTTATATAGCCGGGGGAGCTGACAGCTTCTGCCCAATCTGCCACCTTTTGTCGCGTAACGAGGACAGGGTAAGGCATACCCAGAGTTGGCAGGGTAATGTGTCGCATACCGAAATAAGGAAGTGGACGCTGTCAACTTATGGGCGGGCCCCGTCAGGTGCCGCTCGCCCTGATACCAACTTATGTGGTCGCAGTACCGGGGGGCAGGGTATGGCAGGGAGATCATGGTGTCAGCGAGATACTCGCGATTCGGGCGGGAATGGTACCTGACCTGCGCCGACCATGTACAGCTTCTGTGAATCTTATGTCAAGGACTGGTTGTTTTGATAAGTCATGACAAGAACCATAGACAACTTGGATTCCCGAGTTAAGGAAGGCTGCCCGAGCGAAGGTATGCTTCCTGAGTCGTTGTGAGCATGACTCGGGATGAACGTCCGAACTCAGCTGACTCGAGGATAGTTTGGTCAATGACTGAGTATTCTTCTAGCTCTGGGTACTTCTGACTCGGGGATCTCATGACATGGTCATACTCTGAGGGCAGACTTCTCTGGTTCGGGAGGACCTCAGGAGCGTAGGCCGCCACGCGTTCGACGGGCCCCGAGCTGAGAAGTGTGCGAGGGCATGCCCGCTTATGACTTGTATGAAGGTGAGAATTTGGACCATCGGTCGGATTGTACCCAGGGAGCGTGGGCTGTCACGCGTCCAACTAGTAACCGAGCCAAGAGGTGCCCAGGAACAGATCCGCTTATGACTTCCGGATACTTTGAGTTGAGACTCCCTTGACTCGGGAGTGCTACAGCTTAGGGATGTTGTGGGTCGGAACTTTTTCAACTCGGGATTCTCCTGATTAGGAACTCTCCTACCCAGGGCTTCCTGGGCTCATGGGCTTTCGGGGCCTCTGGCCCTGTCTGCCTTGGTCAGGGCCAATATTTTCTCGCGTTCGGGGGAAATGGGCCATTCCGCCTATACAGGCCCTATATTCGACGGGCTCCTAGGGCCCACAAATCTATCTCCTCCTGACGAGTTACCAGGCTACCGGACCAGACTACACATAAACGGGCCGGGTTCATTCTATATATAAGTAACAATGTAGAAAATAAATAGCTTCACGTGGCAAATGAGATGGATTCACTCTAATGTTTTTTCAATCCATTTCAGAATTAATATAAAAAAATAAATTATAAAAATTACTAACTCAAATATTATAATTATATATAAATAAATAGCTCCAAGTATCATACTGGATTACTGTTAATATTCAGTAGTATTATTATAATAGATATATATTGAAAATCTTGGTAACGTTGTTTATAATATTTTTTAAAATACTGATGTATTATAGTTTCTTGATTTATCTATATATTGATTATAAGGTCAATCGCATGGAAGGTCCGAGATCAGTATATGATTTATTTTTTATAATGTAGAAAATAAATAAAAACCATTTGGGATGAATTATATTATTTTTTATTCTAATATAGAAAAATAAATCAACTGAATGGGATACGTTTCAAATTTAACAAATTTTTAAGGATATTGCATTTCATCAGACTCGGGTTGTCGTAGATCATGTCGGCCGGACATAACCTATTTTTGATGTCGAGCTCAGTAGAAAGAGATTTAAAACACCTCTTAATATAAAGACTATTTACTTTAGTAAGGAACTCAATTTTTTTATATAATATATTATTATTTTTAAATATTCAAATGCTCCATCTTAAAAAATAAGTTATTTGTTTGGTCAACAAATCGTAAATCACTTAACTTAAATTATTACCATATTTATTCTATTTACATTAAATTATATAATAAAATTTTAAAAAAATTTTAAAGTTTATTATATAAACGTTAGTTCTATTGATCCCTATGTCCTTCAGATGGTAAAGTTGGGTTATGATGAATCCTTAATTGCTGTTTTCAAAAGAAATATTATAATGTTTGTGTAAGTTTTCGATTTTTTTTACAATAGTTTATTTGAAATATGTTTTCTTTTGATGAATAAAATATTTGAATTTTTTATTCTGGGCAGCCCTCTTATATGAATAAATCTTCTGAACTATCTGCTAGATTACTAAATCAACTAAATGTTGAAGGTATCCAATTCTTTCAATTTGCTAAATTTGTTTATTGATTTACCTACTGACCTATTACTATTATATTTCCTAAATATCTTGGAAACTGATTGTAATCAAGAAATCATGTCATAGTCGTGCGATAATACTACTGAACTTAGTACTCCAACTTCTGTGAAACGAACCAAAGTTCATATGATAGAAGGATGCAGCGGAAAAGAAATTGAAAGCCTGCAAGATGATTCTCTGCATCATCAAGTAAGATGAGGAAGATAATCAAAGAAGATTAAAGATTTGCTATGCTATTTTTTGAAGATCTATGTTAGGTTGAGATGCTTATAATTTTGCATATAATTGTCAATGGATCAATATATGACTATCTACCTTTTTATTTTAATTTAATGAACGGTATTTCAATTTGATATCTACAATTGATTTCAGACTCTCTTTAGGCTTAAAATTAATTAATTTCAGACCCTCTTTGGTCTGAAATGAAATTATTTTAGGATCTCTTTGGGTCTGAAATAAAATTATTTCAGGTTCTCTTTGGGCCTGAAATTAATTATATACTTTTAAAATATATAATTATTATTTATTAATTATTTATAATATAATCTTTTAATTATGTTCTCAAGTATGTTTCAGAAGGTGTATGTTTTTTCTGTTTGTCATGGATTTCTTGCAGATTTGTTTTCTCATATACATTAAATTTTCTATTTCTACTAATGGAAATATCATTTTATCAGGGATCTAATCAGTCTGGACAATTTACTGGAGCAAAACAAAAATCGGCTTAATTTCAACCCACTCCTTTTAATACTACAGGATCATTTGGTCAAACTTCTGCGATCCTTTTTTTCCTACATCCCTTTTGAGCTCACCATTCTCTGCTTCTTCATCGAGTCCGTTTGGTTCAACTTCTATAGATTCCTTATTTGGTGCTTCGAGCAGTTCTACATTTTGTTCAAGTTCAGCACCCTCCCTTTTTGGTGGGTAGCTACACCTGCTTTTGGTTCTTCTACATCACTCTTCGGTAATTCATTGGCAGGGTCAAATTCTACTATTGTATTTGGTCTGTCATTTGGCAATAATCAAGCTTTTGAATCAAATCTATTTAGCACTCCATCTACAAGTTTTATTGGGAGTTTATTAAACAGTTCAACTCCATCACTCTATCCTTCAAGTATGCCCGTGTATGTAATATGACTGTATGTAATGCTTACTTAATGTATTCATGTAGCATTTTATTCTTTAGGTGGATTTGAATGATAATTATAGCTCATCTACTCAGCCTTCAACACTGACACCCTTCCAACCAGCACCAGCACTCTAGCCATCAAGTGCACTCTAGCCATCTATTTTCTCCTACTTGATCAACTATTTATGTTAATTTCTTCACATTGAAAATTTGGCCTCTTTTGGTGACTTTGGTGGTATGCCCAACATCTTCACTCAATGCATATTTGGATAATTGAACTCGAAGGAGTAGGGGGTTTATGGCAAAAATTTGATGATCGCTTTTCCTACACAATTATGTGCTCTGATAGAACTTTTGGAATGAACTTTCAACTATGGTTCATCAATTTGTAACTTACTTTTGTTTCATCAATTTGGTTCTTTAGTTTTCATACATAATCCCATACTTGTAGTTGCATAATTTGATAAGTTTACTCGATGAACATGATTTTTTTAGTTGAACTTTAGTTGAAATGAAATTTTTTTGTGAGTTTTGTAGTTCACAAAAAATTATTCTTGTATAAACCGAAGTTTCTTCTTCCAACGTGTTCTGTATAAACTGCTAGAATTATTTGTGTTTAATATACACTGGTGTTTGGTGCTATTTTCTATTTCTTTTCATTAGTTTTCACTTATGTTCGAGAATATATCTTTAACCTACATTGTGACTGTTATACGTTAACCATAAGCCTGGCTCTGTGTGTAATTGCAACTGCATCTGAATTTTTTTTTGAAGTTCGTGAATTTTGTAGCTGCTTTGTGAAATGTACTAACTGTTGACAATTGTAATTGCTGTCATTTGTAGGAGCTATGTTTCTCTGATAGTGTTTAGTTAGTTCAGGGATTATTTATGTGGAGGGTAGATCATATACATCATTTATTAGTCTCTATATTTCAAATATGTTTTGTGAGGTTTGCCTATTTCTTACCAAGCATGCCAAGTCATACTGTTCATGTCATTCTCTCTCTGTATGTGTGTGTACAATTTTTCATTTTTACATCACGTTCTTTAAAATTTGTAAATATATTTATTAGTTTTAAATATCACTCTGAGATTTTTCTGTTTATACGTACAACATTATGCTATTGCATATGTCCACATACACATACCTATAATGCTATTGCATATGTCCACATACACATACCTATGGAATCAGAGATTAACACATGTTAATTTTGATTGATTGACCACTTCAATTGCTTAACTTATCAAGACTTGAAAATTCTATAGATTGCATAAACATGTTGAAAAATTGGTTGAACGGACGGTGTCAAAGTTAACATCTTCATTTACTCAATTGACATTGTTATTTAAAATAGTACATTAGCAGAATTTGAACATAAAATCATCTTAAAAGCTAAAACTGTTGGGAAAAAACTCCGGTTTCAAAAAGTTATCACCTAGACTATTTCGACCAACCTCCACTTTACTAAGTGGAAAACACTCCATATTAATCAGGACATTTATATTATTTATGTGACAACACAGGTGGCCCACCTATTTCAGATGATTTGATTTGATGGAATAAATTTATTTTTCATTTTAATTTTTCATTCAATAATAAAAATTGATATATATATATATTATCATTAAATATGTCATTTTAATTGTATAAAATTTTTTACATCGCACGGTATCTACACTAATTATAATTACAGTAAATATTCAAGTATATACTTTATTAAGTTATAATACCATGTTAATGCTAATATGCTATTGTCTTTTATATACGAATAAAAATATAACACGATTTATCAATGTTCTATAAATAACAATGTAGAAAATAAATAACTTCAAGTGGCAAAAGACGATCAATTTATTTTCGTCAATTCATCATAAAATTTATATAAAAAGATAAATTATAAAAATTATTAACCCACATATTATAATTAGTCAGTTAATTATCAATGTTCATACTGAGTCCGTTAATATTCAGTAGTATTATTATAATGGATATAGATTGAAAATCTTGGTAAAAGTTGTATATAACATTTTTTAAAAAATATTGATGTATTATAGTTTTTTGATTTATTTATCTATATATGAGTGTAGGGTCAATCGAACGTCGGAGGTCAGTATATAATTTTTTTTCTGTAATGTAGAAAATAAATGATCCCGGCCTTACCTACGAGTAGGAGCATAGGCCGGGCCCGCAGGCTAGCCTGGCATCACGAAGGCCTGGTAAACAGGTCAACCACCTATCAGCGAATAGGGCCCCGCGCCCGGAAAACCTTTCACAGGGAAGGATGGGGGACGGGTCCATCAGATCATCTGAAAGGCCTAGTCCCAGGGCGACTCTGTAAAAGGCCTAGTCACTTACATTAGTTCACCCTCGACCCAGAGCAGAGTTTAACACCCTCGGCAAGGTCAGGTCGCGTGATAACCCTCGACCCAGGGCGTACCATGCACTCCCTTTTCTCTCCATACCAGTCGGACGCGTGGAGGCCCACGCCCCCTGGTCTTTACCCGACTCGGTCCCCGGCACACGGACCTGCCAGTCGGCGCTCAGGGCACGGGCCTCCCACCCGCGCACCCCCTCACATCCTTACTTCCGGGGTACGACCCTGTTAACGGGGTTCCTCACGCCTCACCTACCTCTGACATCTCCACGAGGCATACCGCGCATCCAGTACTCTCGTACTACCAGGGTCGTCTCAAGATTCTATGAGGCCCAAGGCTAAATTATTTTTTAATCTTTAATAATTTTTTGAAAATAAAAATTTTTCCTCACCCTTTATCATTCGGACTTGGGACCGACAATGGTGGGTTTAAATTTTTTTTTAAAATAAAATATTAATTTAAAATAAATTTTTATTTAAAATATTAATTTAAAAATAAATTTTTATTTAAAATTTAATTTTCTAGCTTTTTGAGATGCAAAATTATTAATTAAAATTTTATATTCAAATTTTGATAATATTTTTTTCAATTGATAAAATTGCTAGATTATTTAATCTTTCTTGAGACATTGTCGAACATAAATAAGACTTTATTAATTTTAATTTTGAAAAACTTCTTTCTGCTGAAGTTACACTAACAGGTATAGTTAATAATATTCTATAAGCTATCCATGCATTAGGAAAAGAATTTAATTTTTTTATAAGATTCAATACCTCAATTGTGATTTTTAATTCTGGATTTATTATTTCTTTTAAAACTTTTAATTCTGAAAATAAATCTAAACCATCAATATCAGATAACATATTCTGTGTTAAATTTTTTTCAAGATTTAAACATTTTATTTTTAAAAAATTATCATCAAGTAATTTTAACTTTTCTACTACATATAAAAAATTACAATTATCTTCATATATTTTAAATTGTTCAAACCTACTTTGAAGTGAAGAAATAGCATGATCAATAATATAATTAAAGTAATTTATTTTAAAAGATTCTTCAGGTGAAAGTTTTACCTCATTAATTGTATTCTCATCAAATGAGGAAGTGGCAGATTGCAATAATTAATTGGCAGATTGGCATGATTAATTGGCAGATTGGCATGATTAATGTCATGTAGGATTGATAAATGAGGAAGCTTGGGAAATTAAATGTCGATTATTGCTGTGAATTGTGATTTACTTCATTTCATTGATTGCAGTTGCAGCGGAAATAACAGATTGGCAGCATGCCATATGTGAAAATCGCGCTGCATGCATTACGAAAATCGCGCTGCATGCGCGAATAATGCAGCAGCGAAAATAATAATGGCTGCATGGCTGCATGCCAATAGATAAAAAAACTTAATAAATTTTAATATTATATATATAATAATACTGGGCCCTAGTTTTGTTGGGGCCCTAGGCACAAGCCTTAGTGGCTTGTGCCTTGAGCCGGGCCTGCGTACTACGCTTCCAGTACTCTCGTACTGCGCTTCCAGTACCCTCGTACTGCGCACCCAGTACTTACGTATTGCCGGAGCACCCCGCGCCATGTCGCGCGTCTCCTTTGTGCTCCATGCGGGCTGACAATCATCACACCCCGGTCCCACCTGTGCGAACAAGGGTTGTCAGCTCCCCCCGGTTATAAAAGCTCGGCACTCCCCCTACCGCAGGTACGCGCGCACGAGTTCTCGCATCCCTTGCCTCGTTTCAATTCAGTTTCCGCTCATCTGCCCTCGGAGACTGACTTGACCGTCGGAGTGTCTGACCGGGGATTCCCCCGGCGGGTCCACTGACGGACTCTGTTTTGCAGGGACGGGGCGAGGCGCGACCGGCAATCGACCACCTCACCGGCTCGTGGCTCCTGGGAGGCCTGTCTGGCCCGTGGGACTGCCACCCTACTTCGCGACAGGATCAAATTTGGCGCTAGAAGGAGGGACACCAGCAGCCTGATCGGAAGTGGAAATGGGAGATCCATATGGGTTTTGGCGGTCAGCGTTCCCTGAGAATGCGAGCTTTTCCTCATTTGCTTTCAGAAAAGTCATTAAGGTACCTAAGGCCTTATGGCGGATCCCTGCGGGGCCGCACTTGATCTGTTCTTTCTCTGGCAAGGCGGGTAGGGGAAAATATGTATGCTACATTATCCGCGCATCCGATGTCTGGCCTTCTGGGTGTACCTCATATATTCTATGCATCTCTATGGTCTGGCCTTCTGGATATGACTTACCCGCGCGCTGTGTATTTGGAAATCTGGGTATCCTTTACGTATATACACATATGCACTCGCCGCGTGTCTAAATATGGGGGCTTTTTGATATATCTCGTTCATTTAGTGCGCCCTTCCGGGATGGTCTTCTGAAAACACAGTCGTTGCTGCATTACCCTCGGCGAGGCTCTCAAGCGGCGCGTGGCGGCCCACGCTCCATGGGATGCCCTCGATCGGGAAGCCTCGGCGAGGCTCTCAGGCGGCGCGTGGCGGCCCACGCTCCCCGGGGATGCCCTCGACCGGGAAGCCTCGGCGAGGCTCTCAGGCGGCGCGTGGCGGCCCACGCTCCCTGGGATGCCCTTGACCGGGAAGCCTCGGCGAGGCTCTCAGGCGGTGCGTGGCGGCCCACGCTCCCCGGGGATGCCTCGACCGGGAAGCCTCGGCGAGGCTCTCAGGCGGCGCGTGGCGGCCCATGCTCCCTGGGATGCCCTCCACCAGGAAGCCTCGGCCCTGCGCAAGCCCTTCCCTCGGATCGGCTCTCGGTCAAGCGCATGGTGGTCCACGCCGCCCGAGAAGTCACCCGACCGAGTGGCTCTCTTCTTGCTCTACGCAAGCCCTTCCCTCGGATCGACTTTCGGTCAGGCGCATGGTGGTCCATGCCGTCCGAGAAGTCACCCGACCGAGTGGCTCTCTTCTTGCTCTACGCAAGCCCTTCTCTCGGATCGGCTCTCGGTCAGGCGCATGGTGGTCCACGCCGCCCGAGAAGTCACCCGACCGAGTGGCTCTCTTCTTGCTCTGCGCAAGCCCTTCCCTCCGATCGGTTACCGATCGGACACGCGGCGGTGTAAGTCGCTCACCCCTTGACTAGCTACCGATTCGACCCTCAATTGAGAGGCGCAACCCCCGCCCGATGCATCGCCCTAAGCTCACGGGTGGGCAAGACATCCCCTAAATTACAAGCCTTTAACTAAGCACGCCTCACCAGGTCCTCGAATAATCCGAAGGGCCAGCTCGAGTCTGGGAGGCCCGCCGGGCTCGCCTAAGTCAGGAGCGCTAAAAGAACACCGCCTGTGTCTAACAAGCCCAAATCATCGAGGTGCTAGTAGACGTCACCTCCCCTGGGACAGCAACTTACCCCGCCATCGTTCTGGTAACCATAATACCGAAGTACAAACACGAGGAAAAGAGAATGATAAAAGGGGAAAAGCAACATCCATGACAAACCGTTGGGCCCTCGCCTACAGTAGGTAGAAAAAAGGGCAGGCCTACAACTGTGGAGTAGGCAGCGAGACTTCACCTGGCGCCTCGTCACGAGTCGCCCGCGCTTCATGGCGTTCGCGCCTCCGCAAAAGGTCGCCTTGGCAGGTCGCCAATTCCTCCTCCTTGGCCTTCAAGGCGGTAAGCAGCATGGCAGCCGAATGGTTGGCATCCAGAAGATCTGCCTGGGCCTTGGCCAACTCGGAGCCCGCTCGAAGTTCATGAGTCCGGGCTTGATGCTCGCTTCGCTCCAAATGAGCTAGCTGTTGACGCAATTGAGCCTCAGAGGCTCGAGCTGCGCTCAGCTCCGTCAAAAGATCTTGAAGCTGTGCCTTAGCATGGGCGGCCTGTCCCCGCAGGGCCGCGTTCTCAGAGCGCAGGGCATTCCAGGCTTCATCACTTGGCGGAGGCCAGGCGCAACGAAGCTGAGTTTCCAGCGCCTCCCGGCGGGACTCTAACTGACGAAGGGATCGATTCTGGGTGGCGAAGGAAACACCCACGTCATACAGGGCCCCGGTCAGCTACAAAAGAGGGCAAGAGTTAATTAGAAAAGACCGAGTGAGCGGATGGCTATCAGAGAAACATACCCGTCACGCGTCCGCAACTAAGCCATCGATGCGGGCGATAGGGTCCTGATGATCAAAGGATCGAAGACCTCGGTACACATGGTCGCTTAGAGGGGCATGTAGGTGAACCACCTTAGCTGAGCCTAGTGGTTCGGGATCCGAGAATTCGAAAGCGGCAGAAGGATCCACCTGCGAGGGAAGAACAAGATGTATCGGGCAAAGATCCAGGGCCCGGTCGATAATGGAAGAGGAAGGGGCAATGGACACCCCTCTGGGCGAGCTAGCGAAAGCAAAGGGAGCGGAGGAGTGACTGAGCCCCTGGACTGAGGGGACAGGGGCGCACGATGGGGACGCCGAGGAAGTAGGAGCCCCGGGCAGAAGGGCAAGCGGAGAGGGGCCCTCCGGCTCGCTGGAAGGAGCTGGGGGAAGTGAAGGAGGCGCGGGTAGGGTATCCCCAGCGTCGAGGGATGCCAAGGCAACCGGCTCCATCACCGGCAGAGAAGGCGGGCTTGCCGCAGCAGGAGGGGAGGGAATCTCCCGAGGAGAAGCAGGCGCGGCGCCAGAAGTAGACGAGCAGTCATGGGAAGGGTCCGGGAGACGACCGGGCCCCCCGGCGGAAGGATCGGAGGGAAAAATCTCAATATCAGAGTCTAGCGCCTCCTCCTCTAACACCTCGTCCTTATCAGCAGGGGAGACGGCGGTAGGGTTGGACGCCGGAGAAAGAGATGCTGGGGCGACGGTGACTGGCGGAGCGGTATCGGAAGAAACAGGGATAGGCTCCGAAAGCAGGGCGTCCAGCGCCACCCTATGTCTGGCCGACCTCTCTTTGGCCTCCGCCATAATAAAGCCGCGCAGCATCCTGGAGAAAGCGCTAAGACACTAAGGAAGGCGAGGGGAAGAAAGGGAGGAAGACGAAGGAGTACAAAGGAAAGACAAAGGCAATAATCGCCGGAGCCTATATAGGGGAGGGAAGTTAATCACAGCCGTTGGTAGAAGGGTCGTGGGCAATAGCTGATCGTACGGCCGGGAGAAAAGGCAGAAATACGAAAAGCCAGCGAGGGATTGGTCCGATACTCAAGGCAGGAAGGCGATAAGCTGACACCTGACAGACGCATAATCATGGGACACGTGGCCCTAAATGAATCGGACGCACAGATAAGACGATTGTTAACCTGGCAAATCCAGCAAGAAGGAGACAAGGGTACCAATAGGCAACACACATCACGGGCCAGCTCCCGCTAAAACCTTGGTCCGAGCCCCGAGCGGACGCATGGCGGCCCACGCTCCCCGGGTCTTACTCGGCCAAGAGGCAATGCACATCACGGGCCAGCTCCCGCTAAAACCTTGGTCCGAGCCCCGAGCGGACGCATGGCGGCCCACGCTCCCCGGGTCTTACTCGGCCAAGAGGCAATGCACATCACGGGCCAGCTCCCGCTAAAACCATGGTTCGAGCCCCGAGCGGACGCATGGCGGCCCACGCTCCCCGGGTCTTACTCGGCCAAGAGGCAATGCACATCACGGGCCAGCTCCCGCTAAAACCTTGGTCCGAGCCCCGAGCGGACGTGTGGCGGCCCACGCTCCCCGGGTCTTACTCGGCCAAGAGGCAATGCACATCACGGGCCAGCTCCCGCTAAAACCTTGGTCCGAGCCCCGAGCGGACGCGTGGCGGCCCACGCTCCCTGGGTCTTACTCGGCCAAGAGGCAATGCACATCACGGGCCAGCTCCCGCTAAACCCTTGGCCCGAGCCCCGAGCGGACGTGTGGCAGCCCACGCTCTCCGGGTCCTACTTGGCCAGGAGGTCATACTTATCACGGCCTCGAATGGACATGTGGGGACCATGCTTCCCAGATCCCGCTCAGCCGAGAAGCAAGAACTCCTACGAGCTATGTACCTCTAGGGATAGGGTTCTCATGCTCAGACATAAGCCCTGATCCTGAGCAGACCCCATACAGACCGAAGACCCTCACAAGCAAGCACTAAAAAGGGGGACATCCGTCTCGCGGTCTGAAGGAATGACCATCAGTGAGCATGTCACCTGGTCCGCTCACTCATCTACCAAGGTCGAAAGGAAACGCTACTCAAACAAGTAAAAACGGAAAGTGTCACATTCAAAGACTCAGGAGCCTTACAAAAACCAGGGCAAGAAGTCCCGCGCATACAGAGAAACGGAAAAGGCAGAAACACTTGCTTCACTTGAAGAGTTGATCAGTCACGGAGAGAGGCAGATCCCCGCACAGGTCCGGGAGTGAAATTGCATCGGGGGGCATATCAGGAGACAAATACCCACCTAGCCTGAGATGGCGGATTATGTTAAGGTCGTATTGCATCATCACATCCACAAACCGTCGGGAAATCTCGGCAGCATGGGTCGGATCATTCAAACACTCCAAGCGGTGGTCCTCTAATCGACCCGCTTCAGCCTCTTTATAAGCACGCAGCTCCGCTAGCTCCGCCTGCAAGGCAACCCAGGACGCCTGTCGCTCGCGGAGCTCCCTTAATTCCACCTGAGCAGCGTCCCAAGCCGGACGAAGGCCCCGCAAATCCTGAAGATGGTTCCTAAGGGAACCTGTCGCTGCTTCTCAGCCGCCAGCTGCGTCCGAAGGGACAAAATCTCCTCGTTGGCCCAGGGGAGGTATGACCTGGCCTTCAGAAGTTCCGTTTGCAACTCGCCCTTGTGCTTGCGATCGCGGAGGTGAGCCTACTTGACCTGGATCGCCCGCTCTTTCGCTCGAACCACCTCGGCATCGGCAGCAGCAATCTGAGCTTTAGCGACCTTCAGCTCCTCCTAGGTCTGGCGCAGCATGTCCTAGAGGCCGATAGCCTCCGCCCTCAAGCGTTCAATGAGTCGGTATCCGAAGACAGCTGGGTGTGACGGAGCCGAGCCTCAAGGTCTTCCACACGCCTCTCGGCGCGACACCGGGCCTTGGCGTGAGTTAGCATAGCTACACTCATGCTGTAGCTTTGGGCCCAGGACTGTAAGAAACAAACCCGTCAGCCAAAAAAGGAAGGAGGCTCCCCCCCCCCCCCCCCCCCCCCAACTAATGGACACATACCTGGGTAGCCAGGGCCATGAAGTCATCTGCCCCAACAGCAGGGCTCACCGAGCTACTCCCCCGCAGGCCGACCATGAATCTGTCTGAGATTGGGCTATATAGCCGGACGTCCCTCAACCGCATAGGGGCGGTGCAGCTTGGCAAGGACATGCTCAGACGCCAGTCAGATAGCGAGGGCGGCAACACATGCAACAAGCCTTCGCTGGTAGGTCCCTCCGGGCAAGGCGGGGAGGCCTCCCTTAGAGGCAACACCGTTAGATCCATTGGTAACACTGCAGAAAGAGGTGGTGGTAGCGCTGGAAGGATGGTGGTCGACGCTTCACCTCTTTGTCTTTTGATAGGCCGACTAGAGGAGGCCTCCAGGGGGTCGGCCGGGGCAGACGCAGAACCGGCGCCCCCGGGCCGTCGCAGGGAACAACTCAGAGGTCGGGTATCCTCTGAGCCCGACGGTGGAGTTTTCCCTTCTTCGGCAGAGGAAGCAGGAGAAAGAGAGCCGGACGGAGAAGCTCCCTGTTCGGTCATCAGGGCTAAGCGCCGCCCTTGCATTACCCGCTGCTCCGCAGCCTGCACCCGCTGCTCCACAGCCTGCACCCGCTGCTCCCTTATCACCGTTCGGAGACGCTCCTCCATTTCCTCAGCATGTTCCAACCCGAAACCCCTCTCGGGAGCAGTCGTGCACATCATCTCGGCTGGTTAGAAAGCAAAAGTCAAGAGATGGTAGAGGCTAAATAACAGGGAAAAACCACTTACTTAAGGAAGCCGGGCGAATGAAGGGCGCTGGACTAAGGCCAAACGCGGACAAAATGTTCTCAACCAAAAGCGGCCCGATGGGGAAGTATTTGTCCCTGAATAAAGAAAGGGCATGCTCGAAGGGAGGAAACTTCCGGGGATCCGTGTGATGAGGAGGCATTTGAGGAAAGTTCCGCCGGAAGTTGAGCGGCCAGGTCGGGAAGGTCACGGGGCGGATAAAGAAAAACTTCTCCTTCCAACCCCTGCTGGCGGAAGGAAGGGAGGAAAGGAAGGAGGTCCCCGAGCGAGCCTGGAAAACAAACTTGCCCCACTCCTGTTTCTTCAGATAAAAGAAATGGTGGAAAAGTTCGGCGTGGGAAGAACAGCGATACAACAGGAAGAGGATGGCGGACTCGCATAGGAGGCGGATGGAGTTAGGGGTCAGCTGAGACAGGTTGATGCGGAGGTAGCGGCACACTAAGGCAATGAAGGGATGGATGGGGAAACGCAGGCCCGCCCGCAGGTGATCCCTCGAAATAGTGATGTAGTACCTCAGCGGTGTGGCTGGTTGATCCGCGGGGGAAGGCAACCGAAGGTCATGGTCAGACGGAATATGAAACTCCGCCCTGATGTTCTCGAGGTCACCGCGGGTGAGAACGGTCCTCGCCGTGACATACCAGGGATGAGGGTCGCAAGACGAAGAAGCCATGGGGGCTTGAAGAAGGTAGAAAGACCAGCCCGCGAGAGAAAGCACCAAGTGGTAACCGCAATCCTAGCCGGAAAGGAGAAGACAATGCGCCGGAGTGAAAGACGAACGGACTTTACGCGGCTATGTAGGATGACAAGGCCACCTGATGGTGGGCCATGGCAGAAGCGGCGGGCAGCAGCAGCCGCAGGAGCAGGCCAAGGGGGGGCCCAAGAAGCAGAGCGCCTTGTGCCCAACCTCGTTCCTCGAGGAACGGAGAAACTACCTCGGTGATTGAAGAAGGAAGGGGACCAGACACGTGGAATCCTCCCCAGTTGTAAGCGGCAGTGACGACAAGTCCTCAGTCGCCTAGGGATACGGAACTGTCAGAAGTAAAAAGGAAGACAGCGTGGTTTCATCAGCCGGCGGGATCCCTAGGCCTCGACAAGCCCGCAGAAAAGTCCCTGGACGAGACCCATATCCCCCCCCCCCCCAATCGCGCCAGGCTTTCGTAAAATGAAGATGGTCCAATCAGTCGGACTCGCCGCCTCCTTCGACTAGACTCAAGGGGGACGCTTATGATCCCGGCCTTGCCTACGGGTAGGAGCATAGGCCGGGCCCGCAGGCCAGCCTGGTGCCACGAAGGCCTGGTAGACAGGTCAACCGCCCCTATCAGTGAATAGGGCCCCGTGCCCGGAGAACCTTCCACAGGGAAAGAGGGGGGACGGGTCCATCAGATCATTTGAAAGGGCGGCTGGGCCACCTCCCAGCCAGCCGACTCTGTAAAAGCCCTAGTCACTCACATTAGTTCACCCCCGACCAGAGCAGAGTTTAACACCCTCGGCAAGGTCAGGTCGCGTGATAACCCCCGACCCAGGGCGTACCCTGCGCTCCCTTTTCTCTCCCTACCAGTCGGACGCGTGGCGGCCCACGCCCCCTGGTCTTTACCCGACTCGGTCCCCGGCACACGGACCTGCCAGTCGACGCTCGGGGCACGGGTCGTCCTGCCCGCGCACCCCCTCACATCCTTACTTTCGGGGTACGGCCCTGTTAACGTGGTTCCTCACGCCTCACCTACCTCTAACATCTCCACGCGACCATACAGCGCATCCAGTACTCTCGTACTGCACTTCCAGTACCCTCGTACTGCGCACCCAGTACTTACGTACTGCCGGAGCACCCCGCGCCATGTCGCGCCTCTCCTCTGTACTCCATGCAGGCTGACAGTCATCACACCCCGGTCCCACCTGCGCGGACAAGGGTTGTCAGCTCCCCCTTGTCATAAAAGCTTGGCACTCCCCCTACCGCAGGTACGCGCGCCCTAGTTCTCGCATCCCTTGCCTCATTTCAATTCAGTTTCCGCTCATTTGCCCTCGGAGACTGACTTGACCATCGGAGTGCCTGCCCGGGGATTCCCCCGACGGGTCCACTGACGGTCTCTGTTTTGCAGGGACGGGACGGGGCGAGGTGCGGCCGACAATCGGCCATCTCATCGGCTCGTGGCTCCTGGGAGGCCCGTCTGGCCCGTGGGACTGCCACCCCACTTCGCAACAGGATCAAGTAGGAAGTTTATGTGATCAGTAGTATGCCGATAATGATCTTGTTCATTCTGGGAGAGATCTATGGGGTTGGATCGATTCATGTATTGGGTGACTAATCCATGTTCTGATTTGGAATGGTGGAATATTGGAGTTGACTTTGTTTTTTTAAAATTTTCTAATTACAGCTTAATTCTCTTAAGGATGGAATGTGTTGCCATGTATCATCATTTGTTAGTTGTGGGTTTCATCTTGTTTGGTCTAGCTCGAGTATGTTTGGATTTGTGGTGTTTGTTTCCATATGAGGATCAGTATGAGAACTCTATCTTGCAACTTGATTTGTGTTGGAGTATGAAACTGATGGTGCTCTTTTGATTTGGGTTGATATTGGCATTTGGATCTTGTTTTCTGATCATTGATTTGATATGGTGTAGATCGATTTGGAGGTAACTAGGATCCGAATTTCATTTGGGATCTTTGAGTTGTTTGGTTTATGGATTAGGTTTAGTTGAAGTGATCATTGGGGTTTAAGCTTAGATTAAATCTAACTCGAACCATGACTCGACCTAATCATAAAAAAATCACTAATTAGGTTTAATTAGTGATCATTGCTTTAGGATAGATTTTGATTAGGATTGGGGGTAGTGTTTAGCTAGATATCATTTGTTATGATCCTAAAAACTATGTCCTTTGATACAGGACAGTGACTTGTTGCGTAGTATTGGACGGGAGATTCTCTACGTATACGAACTCCTATTCTGAAGGCGGGTACTTCTTGCTTGTCTTCTTTAGATCCACTTTACCTTTATGCATGACTACTTATGTGTGTCGCAGTAGGTTTGATTTACCTTATACCTGCTACCATTGTTATCCTGTTTGATACTTAGTGCTTGATCTTGGATATAATCTAATTTCCTTCTATACAATCTCGTTTTATTAATATCTGATTCTGTATAGTATGTATGCAAGCATGTGTATGTAGATATAGTAGCATGCCACAGTATGTTTTTAATTGATTGATTCTAGTTATACTTGCATGTGTACCTAGATGATGACGATTAGGTTATGATACATGTGTTCGACCTGTACATGGAAGGTTGAGTTATGTATTGATGACTTGGTAGAAGTTGCATGTGTTAGAGTCATGCATCATCCCTACATTGTTGCATGTCAGCGGCCATCGACTCCCACACATATATACTCCAATTATATCATGCAAGTATCCTCAATGTCACTCTTAGCAAGTTTGGTATGTGAACACTATATATACTCCACCATACACATGGATCAAATGTATCATCATTTTTTTCAAATGCTTTTGCTTCCAGTATTTTTCCAAATAACTAAGTCTTGTCTCTATATTTTGTAAAATCCTTGTTAATAATTATATCTTGTAGATCCAACTCATTGGCATGAAAAATTTCCATGCGTTAAAAAATCCCCGTCGCGACCTTCTCATAAAGAGCAATAGAACTATCTTTTATAGTAAAAATAGGAATTCAACAAAAAGATATTGGTATGCAATGTATCAAGTCTATCCTTCATTTTTAACTCAATAATCGCTATAATAGGCTGATAATTTGATTCCACATTGTTCAGGGTCACCTTAATATCTTCTTTAGCTTGAAGAAGCTCCCAATATAGAAACCCCATCGATGGCTTTCTATCTCCATCTACCAATCGAAGAACTCTTACCAAAAGAGCAAATATTTTCAAACAAGGTGTCACACCATTCAAAAAACTCATGCTTATCACAATAGAGTAAGTGAATTCCCTTTGTTTGTTTTAGACCATTTACATATTTACCACATATCACTTGTAAATATGACCCTTAAACTTGCTTTTTTTCAATCAAACTTTATAATGCAAGGAAATTTGATGCAAATCTAATAACTCCTGGTCGGACTATGTCTCTCTTATTCGTAAAACTTCTCATCAATGATAAAGTCTTATGGTGAGCATAAATGAAAATAGTAAAAGATTTAGATTGCTCAATAACCTTTTTATATTGTGGAAGCTTACTAATACTTTCAAGCATGAGATTAACAATATGAGTTGCACATGAACTCCAAAAGATCCGAGATCGTTTTTCTCTCATAAATTTAGCTGTAGCCATAATGTTGGTGGCATTGTCTGTTACAATCTGAACAATATTCTGAGCTCCTACTTGTTCAACATACTTGTCAACATACTCAAAAATAAGTTCAGCTATATGTGTCTCATCTAAAGACTCCTTGGAATCTAAAAATATACTACCCTCCTTGCAGTTAACACAAAAATTTAAGATGCTTCTTCTTTTTCTATCACTCTAAGCATCTATCATGATCGAGTACTCATTCTTTACCATTCTTCTTCATGTGTCTTCAACAGTTGTTTTGTTCTTTCAACATCGGCTTTTAACAGTAGTTCTCTAAGTTAATATTAAGTTGAAGGTCTGAATCCTTGTCTAAATTGACCCACTGCTTCCATTAATTGCTTGAAGATACATTATCAACAGCATTGAATGGGATTCCATTTTCATAAACTCATCTTCCAACATATTATTGAACTTGTTGAGTTCTCTCTTTAAAAAGAGCCTTATTTATATTTTTTTGGCGAAACACTTTACTCCCACTTGAACCTACATTTTCTGGAGCATGCAAATCTATCCATGAGGTCAAGAGGAAGAGGTTTTTTAAGATGGATCTATCCTTTCAATTTTAGGACCTTCTTCATCAGAAGAAATAGTCACATGTACTCTACAAATTTATTTCTCCATTATTTTGTTCTTTCTGTTCCTCCCTTCTAAAATAGCTTGTTTGCACTTATTTTTATCTTCTTGAGATGCTTTTCGACAACCAGATATATTTTCAGGTATATTTCCTATTTGCTCCTTGATCCTATATACTCCCCGACATCATTTTTCCACACAACTTGCATTTAATGTTGTCGAAGTTCTTAGGATCAATCAACATCCCAAACTCCCATCCATTGTCATTTGACTTTCTTCTAAAATCCCAAATTCAGGTGGAGTAACTGATGCTGTCGAAGATGGATTGCTTGTCATTGTAATTGTGATAACCTGAAAAATGATTTTAAAATAAATTTAAGAACTTCAGAATCATTAATAAATATTAAATAATGCCAAATCTAAGAAAAAATTATATATAAAATAATTAAGATATAATTATAATTTATATATAAAATATTAAGATATAAAATATTTAGATTTTAAGAATTAAGATAATTGAAATTAATTAATAAAAGAATATAAATTAGTAAAATAAAATTATCAAATATAAATTTGATTTATATGAATTATTAAATTTTATTAGAATTTTAAAAATTTTAAATATAAAATTATGACTATAAATATAATTTATATAATTAATAAGATTCATTAGAATATTTTAATATAAAATTAGTACAATAATTTGGGTTAGCACAACAAGCTACATTAATGGGGCAAGGTTTTCTTGACATAAGAAGGGTGCAGGCTATATACAATTTATAAATTATCAATAATAAGATTTATAATTAATATCTTAATTATAATATATTTAATAAGATTTATAATTAATAATACTTATAAACAATTTTAATTTTAAATATATTTTTTATATAAATTTTGAGATAATTTAATTAGGATTTTGAGAAGCCAATTTAGATTACACATTTATTTGAGAAAATATTTAAATTAAATTAAATAATAAAAAATAAAATTTGAAAAAACAATGCTACACCATCACGACACTGCCAACAAAGCCGAACGCGTCCGGCGCCAGACGCATCATCCCGCGACGCTGGATGCGTCATGAGACGCCTCCAACGCCATTGGATGCGTTGCAGGATGCTTCCAATTGCACCAGACGCGTCGCTGGAGACATCTGGCTCCGCAGGAAGCATTTTGCGACGTGTCCGGCACCACCGGAAGAGTCCCGCAGCGCTTCCGACACTATAGGTGGGGAAAAGCTGTAATAAAAAAACTAGAAAAGTGAAAACATACCTGTGATCAACTTCCAAAGGAGATAAGAGGCGTTGGCGCGGTAGGGAAGGCAGATGAATCGACAATGATTTAAGATTTTAGGACTTTAAAATAAAAATAAATAAATAAATTATGAAATTTCCGCATTGCTGCACCTGGCGCCGCGTCACCTAGGGCTGCACAGCGGTGCCTGGTGCCATTGGCGCCATTTCAAACACTACTGATGATGAATTTTAACATCTGAATAGAGACCTTTACATGCTTTTAACTTGCCAAAACGATGCTCGGATAGGGAGAGTTGATCAAGACAAGTAGCAAACTCTATTAAAAGTCTATAAAGACATACATAAAGATTCTAAAACTCCACTAATAATTTGGCATCTTGGAAGATGATTAACTCACTTGGGAAATGATATAAAGTTCATCAATTCAAAGAATTGAAGTCAAAAGCCAGTATTAAATATCCAATAATTCCAATGTACAGATGGGATGAGTTGATAGAAATAAGCGGTAAACTCCATTAAAAGTCTATAAAAACATAAATAAAGATTTAAAACTCCAATATTAATTCGGCATGCCTTGGAAGATGATCAACCTACTTGAGAAATGATATAAAATTCATCAATTCAAAGAGTTGAAGTCAAAAGCTAGTATTAAATGTCCAATAATTCCAACTTGCTTTAATTTTCGATGCTTGGTAAATTGTAGCATATTTATAAAACTTTTTTATGTTTTTTATGTCTTTATGAGTCCTTTGTGTTTTCAATAAGTCTATCTACTAGCATTTATGTTGCTTGAGTCATTTATGAGTCCTAGTATCAATATGTGTACTATTATAATGCTGGAATATGGAAAAGATATCAAAGTTTTGAAAGTTCTCTTTGTTTGTGTAATACAATCTCCCTATGGTGTGATTTCTAAGAACCCTTAGATGTGATACCTAAATTTCTATATTTCTTTATACAATCTCCCTATAGTGTGATGGAAACCCTTAGATACTGTCACGCCCCCAGAGGCACATGCTTCCTCGAAAATCGGGCAACTTCTCCCTTATACGGCGGACAATATGGGACAATTATACATGACATCTCACCAATATGGCTCAGCCACAAGCGGCTGGCATTACAATAGTATATAAAAACACAACCACGCAGTTTATATTAGAACAAAAGATATTAGGTGGCTCAGCCACCTTAAATATGTAAGAAAACCATAACCCAAAAGAGAACCCAAATGTCTCCGAAACAATAATAACCAAACCCGTCCGCTAAATCGATAAACAAATAAAATACGGAAAACTAACACGATACCGAAATAGCAACTGCTAAACCAAACCGATACGGTGGAACTGAGGGACTAGCAACTGGATCATCTCCTGGCTCCAAGCAATACCACTACCTGCTATCTGAAACAACAAAAAGGGAAGCAGGGGTGGTGAGTCCGGGCGGACTCTGCGGGTATATGAATAGACAATAAGCATGGCATAAATAAGATAACGAGGTAGAGAATCAAAAGGTACAGTCCATAAGAAATATCAGATTTACCTAATCATGCATAACATATAGTAAAACGACATAGCATAAAATCCGGGTAAGCACTAGGCATGTATAAACAACTCAACAACAATAATATCAAGATAGACATGCATGTCATACATATGCAACAATCATAGCTCATATAAGTGCATCAAACACAAACAAATGCATAAAAGAAATACGTATGCACATGATGCAATGACATGTGTCACCCCTGACGCCAGTCAAGCCGTCAACACATCCCATCTGTGTGACCGAGTGGGTAGGGCTGTGACAACTGTACCACTCCAACAATAATAATAATATCACATACAACAATAAATACCACATAAGGCATGGTTGAGTGGACAGGATGCTGGGGAGCACACACTCCAGACCCCGGTACATTGGGGGAGCTATCAACAGCTACAATATATATATCCCTCGAAAAACAACAACGGTGAGGGTGACCTACCAACAGCTCATCCCTCTAAAATAACGGTGAGGGTGTCACTGTCTGGCATGACAGGACAAACACTCGCACTCTAACCACTACCATGACATCATGTGGTTGAGTGACTCGAGCAACAATATGACTAACGACGACTTAACCAAATGTAAACCAACAATCGTTAGTATGCAATGTGCAAGTATGGTGCATGATATACGATGCACGAACAACCGGAGAAACAACGATGCAATAAAATCCAACGAGTATACGATGCATCAATACAACCAATCCAGAAATCACAATCCAACGATTATGCACCTACACTACTAGGTAGGGTATTTCTAATGCCAAATAAACCTATCCGTGTTTAATGGACTTCTAAGTGCTCGCGTACAAACGGCACTTTACAGAATAGAAAACCAACCGAGGACTGTACAGATACGAAATTAGGAATACTCAAAGATCAACGAAGAATAAGTCTCAACGGCGATGTTTTAATTTACGACAAAGAACAAGGTCAAGCAATCCTATCAGACATAATATAGCCATGCTTTTAAGGTAATGAAAGCTACTCGAATACAAAGGAGAAGTACCCGCCTTTTATTGAAGAACGTGACCGAAAAACCTCTTCACGATCAACCGAACGATCCAAAAATCAGGGTCCTGTATCAAGGAGATAACTTTAGCTATTTATACATTTATTACAATAGCTATTCTAACTACTAAATATAATTAAGATCTAACCCTTATTTAAGGTTAGTTTAATTGGTCATTAACCCTATTTAATAAGATTGGGTCATTAGGTTAATTCTCAAAGCCTCAACGAGGTTAACAACTAACATAATTTCGCTAAGACCCAAGTTCATCATACTACACTCAACCACATCAGATCAAAAGTAAGATCTAATACAAGATCTATAAAGCTTTAATTAACCTGAAATTCCCCCGGTGATGACCCCCTAATCAAATCCGGCTATCGCAACGTTCATGGTGATATGGCTAGATCCTGCATAGGAAAAAGGGTCACCATCGGATCGAAGAGAAAACCAGGGGAAATCAAACAGTAACGAAATGGAGAAGCTTACCAAGGTGGAATCAACCTTACCTCTGTTTGGTACACAGAGACGGAGAACAGAAGGGCAGAGACCCAGAGGGAGTACCCAAAACAACACGACCCTCTACTTCTTCCCCATTGCTGAACTTAGCGCACGCAACAAACGCAAGACCCAACAGTTAGGGCACCATGAATCGGGGAAAACAATGAAACATTAATTCCAAATCTTCTTACCTTTTCATGGTCGCAAAAGAAGAAGACTCAACCACAGCGATTGATAGTGGAGCACAGATAGAATCGCACTAGCAACGGGCGGCACAGCCCGACCTCGAGTGAAGATGGCGTCGGCGTCAGCTCGTCAAGGGAAGAAGGAAGATCGCAAGGAGAGACCTCGCTAACAATCAGGCGGCGTTGATGAGATCGACGCCCCTCACAATCGCGACAACACAAGAGGAAGAGGAAGTCGGAGAGGATGCTTTGCACAAGCAAAGACCTAGCTTCCACCGGACCACCTTGAACACAACCATGAAGGAGAAGGAAACGCAGAGGAAACTCTCTGGTTCCACCGCCGATTCCTGCTCGTGCGAAGGTGAAGGCGGTGCGGCGTCTTAGGGCAAAGGTGAGGAGGAGGAGATGCAGATGAAGAAGAGGGGTTTTTTCCGAGCGATAACTGAAGAATGGGCAGATTAAAAACGTGGTGGCGATTTTGCAAATCTCCCCTCCCCTTTCAACCAATTCTGATGAAACCCCTATTTTAGGGATTTAAGCGCTTTAGCCCTCCAAACTTCCAGTATTTAACATTCTCCCCCACTAACAAAAATTTGGTCCCCAAATTTTGCTAGGAAACCCCAACAGGAACCAACAACTTAGATGTCTTGTAAATACTGACTACAACCCAACTATATACACCACAGGTAAGCAGAAGAGGTAGCGAGCTCTTCATATCCTCGAGCTCCCAAGTAGCTTCCTCAACAGAGTGGTTGTCAACCATCTTTGACCAACCGAACTGTCTTGTTCCTTAACCGATGCTCCTTGTGGTCCAGAATCCGCATAGGCACCTCCTCGTAAGTCACGTCTGGCTGAAGTGCGACCGGCACCTCCGGTAACACATGTGTAGGATCCAGAACATTTCCTCAGCATGGAAACATGAAACACATCGTGAACTCCAGCCAAGAGGTGGTAATGCCAGACGATAAGCGACTGCTCCAATCCGCTCCAAAATCTGGAAAGGTCCAATGTAGCGTGGAGCTAGCTTACCTCGCAACCCAAACCTCTTCACCCCTTTCGTGGGTGACACTCGTAAGAACACATGATCGCTCACGAAGAACTCTAAGGTTTGTATCTCTCATGGTTAACCTCAACCATGATTGCGAGTCAAATGCGTTATCTACCATATTGGGAATCGTCCAACATCTCTCTAACGGTAGCTACTCAGTTACAAGTAGTGACCTACACGTAGATACCCTATAGCTCTTTAATATCTCGAAAAATCGATCCATCGACCTGCGGTGTCTTCTCTCTGGTGACAGTGTAAACCGGTCCATCTCTGGAACTGATGGTGGCATCGTCTGAAGAGGCAGTGGCTGAATCATCTGAATTGCTGCTAACTGCATAGTCTGAGGTACTGGAGCTCCCACCGTCTGCTGAGTCTGATAACTTGTAGCTTCGACCATCTGCTTAGGCTGGTAAACTGATGACTAATATGCTAGGCACAACTGATCTACACATAAAGAAAATTAAGATAATCTCTAACCACAATTTCTACTTGTAGTGAGCAACATACAATCACATTGTATATTTAGTGAATTTTTTTTTCTATCATCCAGCTATGTTTATCTGCACATATATCTATTCATTTTTATCACAATATTACTTCTATTAAAGACAGGAGTTAACAACATGTATTTTAGTGAAATATTTTCAGTGATCGTCCAGTTATGCTCATTTACATAGGATTTTTGCCTGTGCAAATTAAGGGAAACTTTATTTGACTGTAATTGATGAAACTAACATAACTATATCTTTAATTCACAAGTTATTTTGATTCATCCAGGCATTTTATGGAATATTTAACTCTTCTTCATATCATAAAGAGCACATAATAAATTTTCTAGTGTTGGTTGATTCTGATTCCTTTATATAGGTAAGGATGCTACTCTGTCGAGCTCATGCCATTTCTAAGAACTAGAATGATGCACTTGTCGTTATTTATGCAGATTTCGATTCTACACCTAAGGTTTATTGCTTAATTATTTTTCTACTCATCCTTAATGAGAGTGCTTTTCCTTGATTAGTATAGATGTTTTTTTTTACTGATTTTTATTCCATTCTTGTCCTTTTTGTTCTTTTTCAGAGTCCACTTTTTACTTTATAGCGGCGCAAAGGTGCTTTTATAGCATATATCTACCAAGAGTTACAAAGTTAATAATCTTTATTAATCCCTTTCATTTTTTATTATCCAATTTGCAACTAAATCTTGCTGGACTTGCCAAGGATCAGGTATTTAGACAATATCAGCCTTCTTATGATCCATATTCATGGACCCCTATGGAAATTGAGATTGAATCAGGAAGTACATATTGCACTAATCGTGAGCATAATTTGAAATTGAGTGTGTACACTAAGGTAGAGGTAAATGGTTTAATCCTTTTCTTTGGCATGTTAACTCTTCTACTTAAATTGAGTTATTTCTAAAATATTAGTATAGTTTGGTTGTTTACTTCTCACAATATGTTTTCCGATCTTGCTGAATTAAACCATTTATTTATTTAAATGACAACCTGAAGTATAGTTGAGCCTAATTTATAGTTAAACCCAATAATCTTCACATTAGTGATATCTTCACCTCGATCATATGCTACTTAGTTACACTTCCTTCTTCTTTGTGTTGGAATTCTGATATAATTACCCATGTAATAGATATCCCAAATAATACTAAATGCAAGTGCTGCTTCATAAAGAAAGCTGAAACAGGTAACATATCATTCATAAACATTATTTGTTTTTTTTTTGTTTTTTTTAGCCTTATCTCTCCTTTCAGAATTTGTGGATATCATGATTCACATAAAATACATATCCTAATGTCTATTGAGTGTTGAAAACTTTATAAAAGTTATGCAATTGCAAGGTCTGTCAGAAACTTTCATGGTTGTTCTAAATGTAGAATATATCACCACTGGTTCCTAGATTCCTAGCCTATGAATGACCTTAACAGTTGAAACTCCTAGACTTGGGTGGATAAGTACCAACCAAGGGTATAAACTTTTCAATTGCATATAGTTCCTGACAATTCTGTAGTAGAACTGAAATAAAATCAAAAGACAATTCTAAACACAAGCAGACAAGGAAATTTTAGCATTGTGTTTCTGATTAGTCTCCTGAAGATTATTAGATTTTAATCAAACAACCAAATTAGCAAAACATGTGCGTGTTAAAGTGAATCTTCTTACAAATATGCAAATCATTTAAGAAATTCCAAGATGCAATAGAACTAGATCAGGTTGCTGGTTTTAAAATGGTACCGTAAAATATTCATCTTAGAATATTGCTTATTTCAGTAAGCACATAGGCATAACTATTCAAGATACTAAAACTCTAGGGATATCTGGGAAAACTAAGAGATAAATCCAGATCAACTCAGACCCAATGGTCAACAATAGAAACCATATGAGGGCTATAAAACATGGAAGGTTGGCCTACAGAAGTTGACAGTGCCAATCGTGCTTGACGAAGGAGTTTCATGCAAGACAAAGAAAACAACAAAGATGAACTTATTATCAAGTTAAACTTGGAGATTGCTAGTGAAATGGCCCTGCAGGGAAGGCAGCAACAACTTCAACCAAGCTTGTAGCGGGCACAAGCATTGCTGATGATGTTGATGGTTGAATCTAAGAAGATGAGGCTAGAAGCATTTCAAGCTTGAGCATGTGACCAAAATAGATGAGTTATATATATATATATATATCAACAAAAAGTTCTGTCATCATGCTCACACATCGACAAAGGTCTAGTAGCACGCTAGTGATCGCAGGTATGACTCATGTGCTTGTCACAATTGATGTGGGCAGTGCTTATGCAAATAAGCTCTGTTTATGAGGAGGCAGATATTAAGGGTATGTTCAATTCCCTTGCATTACAACTACATATAATGTATCGGTAAAACAAAAACAATGGGTATCAAATAGACAGGCACAAAAATAGGTATCCAACAAGATGACTGGAAACACTCACAAGTTCACTGTGGTTTTATGGTAAATCCCAAGCAATAGAAAGAGAAGGTTAAATTTCATTTAGTCATCTTTTGAATAAAATAACCAATATATCTACTAAATTTGTCTAGCAGTATGCAGAATCTGATCAGAGAATTTTAACTCCATGTTCAAAAACCCAAAAGCATTAAAGGTGAGTTCCAATGAAATGGTTTAAAGAATTCCCTTGGTAAGAACTAAAATTTGAAGGAAAGTGAATTTCAGCTTGAGGTTAAGGATACACGAACCAACTAATTTAGAAAATATATGAGTCAACCCCAAACTAGCTAATGAATACTAAAGATAGTATGATCACTAAAGACATTACCTCTTGTAGCCTGGAGAAGATTCGTTGCCGCCAAGTCCCAACACAACCAGACCAAACCAAGTCAAGAAAATGACTCCGCAAAATAGAACCAAATCTGTAAGATACCAATAGACCTCGTAAAACAACTCCGTAAACCCTCAAGAAAAAGACTCCGCAAAAAAATAGACAAATCGATAACATACCGATTGACCTCGTAAAACAACTCCATAAACCCACAGACACCAAAACATCGCAAACTTCGACAAACTAACGCTTTAATAATCCACCCAAAAACAACATCATAAAAATCCACAGATCCCAAAGGAACTCGCAAAACCTCGCTCTGATATCAAAAATTGTCACGCCCCCAGAGACACATGCTTCCTCGAAAATCGGGCAGCATCTCCCCTGTACGGCGGACAATATGGGGCAATAATACATACTATCTCACATATATAGCTTAGCCACATGCGGCTAGCATCACAACAATATATAAAAGACACACAACCACGCAGTTTATAATAATTTAACGGGTGGCTTAGCCACCTTAGGCATAAAAGAAAACACAACTTAATAAGAAACTCCACAACGAATAAACTCCAATAAGACATGACTACAATTTTTTATCAAGACCATACCAGAAATAATACAAAATGCGGAAACAAGGAAACTACGGAGAACTAACTCTGAAAAAACTCCAAACCAAAATCACCCGATGAAACTGAAGGACTGAGAGACTGGCAACTGGATCATCTCCTGGCTCCAAGCAATACCACTACCTGCTATCTGAAACAACAAAAAGGGAAGCAGGGGTGGTGAGTCCGGGCGGACTTTGCGGGTATATGAGTAGACAATAAGCATGACTTAAATAAGATAACGAAGTAGAGAATCAAAAGGTACAGTCCATAAGAAATATCAGATTTACCTAATCATGCTTAACATATAGTAAAACGACATAGCATAAAATCCGGATAAGCACTAGGCATGTATAAACAATACAACAATAGTAAAACTCAGATATACATGCATGTCATACAAGTGCAACAACCATAGCTCATACAAATGCATCAAACACAAGCAAATGCATAAAAGAAATACGTATGCACATGATGCAATGACATGTGTCACCCCTGACGCCAGTCAAGCCGTCAACACATCCCATCTATGTGACCGAGTGGGTAGGGCTGTGACAACTGTACCACTCCAACAACAAAAATACCACATAAGGCGTGGTTGAGTGGACAGGATGCTGGGGAGCCTACACTCCAGACCCCGGTACATCGGGGGAGCTATCAACAGCTACAATATATATCCCTCGAAAAACAACAATGGTGAGGGTGAGCCACCAACGGCTCATCCCTCTAAAACAACAGTGAGGGTGTCACTGTTTGGCATAACAAGACAAACACTCGCACTCTAATAACTACCACGATAACAAGTGGTTGAGTGAATCGAGCAACAATATGACTAACGACGGCTTAACCAAATGTAAGCCCAACAGTCGTTAGTATGCAACGTGCAAGTATGGTGCATGTTATACGATGCACAAACAACCGAAGAAACAACGATGCAACAAAATCCACAAAATCCAACAAGTATATGATGCATCAATACAACCATCCAGAAATCGAAAACCAACGATTATCCACCTACACTAATAGGTAGGATATTTCTAATGCCAAATAAACCTATTTGTGTATAATGGACCTCTAAGTACTCGCGTACAAGCGGTACCTTACAGAACAGAAAACCAACAGGGACTGTATGGACACGAATTTGGAATACTCGAAGATCAACGAAGAATAAGTCTCAACGACGATGTTTAAATAACGACAAAGAACAAGGTCAAGCAACCTATAAGACATAAACTAGCCATGCTTTAAGGTAAAAGAACTACTCGAGTACAAAGGAGAAGTACCCGCCTTTTATTGAAGAACGTGACCGAAAAACCTCTTCACGATCAACCGAACGAATCCAAAAATCAGGGTCCTATATCAAGGACATAACTTTAGCTATTTATACAATTATTACAATAGCTATTCTAACTACTAAATATAATTAGGATCTAACCCTTATTTAAGGTCAGTTTAATTGGTCATTAACCCTATTTAATAAGATTGGGTCATTAGGTTAATTCTCAAAGCCTCAACGAGGTTAACAACTAACATAATTCCGCTAAGACCCAAGTTCATCATACTACACTCAACCACATCAGATCAAAAGTAAGATCTAATACAACATCTATAAAGCTTTAATTAACCTGAAATTCCCCCGGTGATGACCCCCTGATCAAATCCGGCTATCGCAACGTTCATGGTGATATGGCTAGATCCTGCATAGGAAAAGGGTCACCATCGGATCGAAGAGAAAACCGGGGGAAATCAAACAGTAACGAAATGGAGAAGCTTACCAAGGTGGAATCAACCTTACCTCTGTCTGGTACACAGAGACGGAGAACAGAAGGGCAGAGACCCAGAGGGAGTACCCAAAACAACACGACCCTCTACTTCTTCCCCAGTGCTGAACTTAGCGCACGCAACAAACGCAAGACCCAACAGCTAGGGCACCATGAATCGGGTAAAACAATGAAACATTAATTCCAAATCTTCTTACCTTTTCATGGTCGCAAAAGAAGAAGTCTCAACCACAACGATTGACAGTGGAACACAGATAGAATCGCACTAGCAAGGGGCGGCACAGCCCGACCTCGAGTGAAGATGGCGTCGACGTCAGCTCGTCAAGGGAAGAAGGAAGATCGCAAGGAGAGACCTCGCTAACTATCAGGCGGCGTTGATGAGATCGGTGCCCCTCACAATCGTGACAACACAAGAGGAAGAGGAAGTCGGAGAGGATGCTTTGCACAAGCAAAGACCTAGCTTCCACCGGACCACCTTGAACACAACCATGAAGGAGAAGGAAATGCAGAGGAAACTCTCTGGTTCCACCGTCGATTCCTGCTCGTGCGAAGGTGAAGGCGGTGCGGCGTCTTAGGGCAAAGGCGAGGAGGAGGAGATGCAGATGAAGAAGAGGGGTTTTTTCCGAGCGATAACTGAAGAATGTGCAGATTTAAAACATGGTGGCAATTTTGCAAATCGCCCCTCCCCTTTCAACCAATTCCGATGAAACCCCTATTTTAGGGATTTAAGCGCTTTAGCCCTCCAAACTTCCAGTATTTAACAGTGGACGTATACGAATTCTACATTTGTAAGAGGAGGTTTTACCCATTAATTTTATTATCTTATCAACCTATCTTTTTGACAAATAAAATTAATAGTTGGTTCCTCTTCGGCCCTACAAATAATAGCAGTGACTCTGATGGGGAGGATACTATTATTTGCATCTAAGTGTTTACCATTACACGATACTAAGAATATTATCTCGGATTATGTGTCGTCCAATGGGGAAAATCACACTCTCCTAAATAATTTTTTATAATCATGTCTGACCTAGTGATCTGCAAAACAAGCCCATCCGATGGGGAGGAAGGCACTCAGAGCCAACGCGCAAGCTTGTTCGCATCACTTGTCAAATTAGTAATGGAGGTCATGGGACCCTTAGGGTCCCTCTCCCACTTAGTTATTTATATTTTGAGGAATTTTCATGCAAACACGACAAGCACATAAACTAAAAGCAATAAATAAGAAAAAAAATAAAAATTTCCAATTATTATGGCTTTAGTCTTGAATATGCCTCCAGTCGTGTCGCCATCTCGTCTACTCCTCCCTACACCATGCGCAAGCCACCATTGAAGGGATCTCCAAGCCGAGATGAAATGCTATTTATTTATATCCATCGATCCTATACTCCACAAAGGAGTGTACATCAAATCTAGATCGAAAGTAAATAAAAAGCATATCTAAACAGACGCCGTATTTAATTACAAAAATCAAATACAAATTTAGCCTCGTCAACCCTGAGGATTTAAATATTACAACCATGTACAACCAATCACATACAAACATTATTTTAACCATAACAGTTGGAATCTCGTGCCTGCAACCAAAGAGTTAGCCTACGCACATCCTACTATTATCCGGCAAAATAAAATACATGATAAAGTGTAAAATGTAACCAAATCCAAAATACACAAAATCGAAAACCATTGGCTCTGATACCCATTAAAGGTAGTGGATTTCGGGTTGCACATGGGAAACCTCTCTATGTCCACGGATTAAAATTTTTAATCTGAATGGAGACCTATTTCCCAAACGACCGTCTCATCGTCATACTAATTGATTCGAGTTACTACTTAATTAAACTTGTTGTTCAAGCCTTGTAACTCGCCTAACCAATTAGTCGCGGAATAGACGACGAGCGGATCGCTGATTTTTGTGTTTATCATCGGGGTCCAAGATAATTAATTATCATAATTAATTAACAAATAATTAACATCAAGATAATTAATTAACTACATGAAATAATAGAAATCAAAGGAACCAATGGAGAAGTTATACCTTCCCTTTTACCTGACGATCTTCTACTGTATGACCCTCCCATTCTTGGACGTCGTGTAGGCGATGATCTTCCAAGAATCGGAGTCACCAAGGCCAAACCCTAACCCCCTTCTCTTTCTTCTTCCTTGCGCCAAATCCTAACTTATCTTCTATTACCGCCGGCCAACTTCAAAGCATGGATGGAGCCGCCGACCACCACCTCTCCTTGCTCCTAGCTTGCGCACGCCAAGGAGGAAGTAGTGAAGAAGAAGGAAGGGAGTAAAGAGAAGAAGAAGGAAAGAAGAAGGATCTTCTTCTTGCACAACCGACGGCGCAAACCACCTCTTGTGGTTGCCTTCGGTAGCCTTCTTTCTCCCTCAACCAACGCCGAAACACCACCTTGTGGTGTGCTCCTAGAACTGTTGAAGTCGTGCACCCAAGGAATAGGAAAAGAAGAAGGTGAGAAGAGAAGAGAAGGATGTCTCTTCTCCTTCCTTGCACCCGGCGCCGCCCAACCTAGGAGAGAGGGGAGAGAGAGAGAGAGGTGAGGTTTAGGGTTCCAATGGTATTGGATGCCTTGGTCGCATGACACCATGGGGTATATATAGGACTACAATAGGGACCATGAGGAGGAGTTAGGTCTTGGCCACCTAATGGATCAAGGCCCAATCCATTAATGAAGATTCATTCAACTAAAAGATCCTCATTGATCTACCTCACCAACCCCCATATTTAAATATGGGCTCCACATATTATGAGTACAAGTATCCCCCGTGTTTAAGTTATTGAATGCCCGTTGATTAATTTAAATTACTGACAATTTAATTAATCAACATCTAACTCCTTGATTAGTACCACTCATTCTTATCATCATGTCGGACCATGTCCACCTGCAGGATTTAACATGATGAACCTTATGAGCTCATCAAGGGGGCATCATCAACCCGACTCAGCAGGACACGATTTTCTTCTATAATCAACGACACACCATGCAAATAATATTATTTCTCAACTTACCGGGTCAATCGATTTAACAGAATAAATCTCGCCCATTGGTAAATCAAAGAAATAAATACTAAGTACATGTGTCCATTATTATATTGGGATTAAGAGCATGTACTTCATAATAAGTAAGGTCTGATTCAATTATAATGTTAGTATAAATTGAATCACCTCTATGTCGGTCCTGCTCAATACACATAAAGTGCACTAGTGTAATTCTATTGTAAAGATAAACTAACACCAAATTACACTACAACCATCCCGATAGTTTGTCCAAATTCATCTCGGTTGTGAGCCTCTACTTATACTTTATAAGGGACTGATTGTTAAATACGACCAATTAAAAACCGGTAGAATAATTTTTTCAAAAAATATAGTGGAAGATTGGGGTTATCGGACTAGGCTAAAGTGTTTTGGGTAAATTCTTAAATTACGAAAGGGTGAATAATCTAACCCTAGAGAATTATTGAGGTGGATTAAAATATATTGGAGGGTGTTGGTATGGCTTAGCGGTTTCCAAGACAACCACGGGGTCATATCTGAGAGACCTCTCTATGTCTACGGATTAAAAATTTAATCCGAATAGAGACCCGTCCCTCTAATGACCGACTCGTCGTTGTGTTAATTAATCCAAGTTACAACTTAGCCAAAACTGAGGTTAAGGCCTCGTAACTTTCCGGATTAATTAAATGCGAAAAAGATGACGGTTTGGATCGCCGGTTTTTGTGTTTATCTTCGGGGTCCAGTTAATTAATTATTATCTATGATCACGAATCAAAATAATTAACTAACATGCATGAAATGATGAGCTAAGTAAAACATGACATAATTAAAACATGCGATAAGAAAAACAGAGCTCGGGTAGTTATACCTCGCCGTTTACCTCGCAGTCTTCTACCTTATGCCCTCCCCTCTCGGACGTCAAGTGGGCAACGATCTACCAAGTCTCGGAGTCACCAAGGCCTACAATCAATCCTTCCTTTTCCTCCTTGCTTTGCGCTGAACACCAAACCCTATAGCTAGGGTTTAGCTTGCCGCCGACACCCTTCCAAGAAGGAGGTGATGAAGCCAAGAGGATGAGTTTCTCTCCTTCACCACAGCCCCACCAACCTCTCTATCCTTATCCTCTTCCTATCTCGCGGCCACTGATCCACAAGGAAGAACTCCACACGGCTCCTCCTTTTTTCGGCGTTAAACACCAAAAGGCAGCCCCTCTCGCCGACGCACCAAGCCTTCTTCCTCCCTTACTTCCGCACGCCACAACAGCAGAAGCAAACTCCTCCTTGTCCCGTGCACGCCCACAGAAGAAGCTGAGGAAGAAGAGAATGAGAGAGAAGGAGAATAAGGGCTTCCCTACTCCTCCAATGCCAGCGCCGACTCCCAACCTTGCACCGCTGGTTTTCCTTCCTTCCCAGCTCAGCCGCACGCCACCAAGGGTCGAAGTCTCCTCCTCCCTTGCTCTGTGATCGATCGCGACCTTAGGGATGCAAAGAAAAACCAAGGAAGAAGAAGAGGTGGTCCTCTTCTTCCCTACTACCGCCGGCGCCCTAGGGTTGGAGAGAAGAGAGTTAGCGAGAGAGAGAGAGAGGGAGGTTATATATATATGGGATTAATTGGAAAATTTTTCCAATTAATTATGGATTGATTCCAAAATTTATTAGAGAATAATTCCTTAATTAATCAGTGATAAATAACTTAATTAATCCAAGATTAATTCCTTAATTACTCCGAGATTAATTCCTTAATTAATCCGAGATTAATAACTTAATTAATCCGAGATTAATTTCTTAATTAATCAGCCTTGTATCATGACTCCTATGGGGTGTTTATTGGGCTAAGATAGGGACCATGAGGAGGAGTTTGTTCTTCGCCCTCTAATGGATCCAAACCCGATCCATTAATGGAGATCCATTCCACTATAGGATCCCATTGTACTTCCTCACCAACCCCCATATTTTCATATGGGCTCTACCTTATTACAAGTCGTCTATCTCTCCGTGTTTAAGATATTGTATGCCCGATAATTAATTTAATTTTACTAATAATTAAATTAATTATCTTCTTGATCCTCGATTAGTACCACTCAACCTTTTCATCATGCCGGACCATAGTCCACTTGCAAGATTTGACATGATGATATTTTTGAGCTCACCAAGGGGGCATCATCATCCCGACTCACCAGGACACAGATTTCGTCAATAATCAACGGCACATCATATTATTAATATTATCTTCCAACTTACCGGGCCTATCGATTTAACAGAATAGATCTCACCCATTGGTAAATTAAAGCGATAATAATTAATAATATATACCCGTCATTATTTCAGGATTAAGAGATCGTACTTCATAATATTATCCGAGGTCTAATCCAATTTACTAAGTCAGTACAAAAATTGGATGACCTCTCTTTTGATCCTACTCAATGTACACAAAGTATACTAGTGTAATTCTATGGTTAAGATAAACCACACTTAATTACACTACAACCATCCCGATGGTTTTCCAATTCCATCTTGGTTGTGAGCCTCTTTCTTATGCTTCGGTAAGGAACCTGATAACATGATCTTCTGTGCGACACCACGCACCATGTTATCTTCAATGCCAAGCATCAGACAGTTTGTGCACATACTAATGTAAACATACACTGTGTGATTTTCTGATTCTCATTAAAATGTAGATGTATCCTAATCAAAAACATGGCTTTTAGTATACATCCTAACAGAGGGTTAAATAGCTAAAACCTTTACCCTTTGTGCGAGGAGGGGAACCCTCCTAAGAACCTATGGCCGGGATGCGCCAAAAAGCTATAGGCCCCTCGTGAGCCGATCGGAACGAAGAAGGAATGGAAAAGGCGAGGGGTCAAGGGAATATTGAAGAGCTTGAAGATAATATATGCCCCGCCTATCTGAACAAAAGCGTTGGGAGCCATTTGGTGAAGGGGGATATCGAAATAGGAGGCCACATTCATGAAAAAAAGAAGAATGGGGAAGCGGAGCCCCGACTCTACTTGCCCCTAAAAGAAGGTAAAGAAACCTATGGGAGGCTCCACCGGCATTTGGTCTATTTTAGGGATCACCACCGCCATCCTGGCCGGAATGCCGTAGGCTTCAATGGGCGCCTGCAAAGCCTCCGGTCTCACTCTTGAAGAGGCAGACTCATACCATTCCGGTCGATAACCTTCCATGGTTCCTAAGGAAAAAGATGAGAGGCAGGCAGAAGACTTACGCGAAAAGGATCCTTAGGGAAGAAGACGAAGACGAGGTTCACCAAACAATGAAGCCAGAAGGTGACCGAACGTCTTCGCCTCCCCTGCTTATACGGAGGAAGCTGCCCGCATGGGTGCAATAGGGACAAGGCACGTGGACGGCAAGAAACTGCCACACCAGGGAAGTGCCATGGAACAACCGCTTGACGTGAGCCTGCTACACCTACACACATCAGTATGAGAACCAGAAAAGAGAGTAGTTGGGGCACGTGACGACGAGGAATTCGTGAAGGGGTTTTGTCGCCATTAATGAGCGCCATGCACCATTATGAAGGATGGGCGGGTATCATTGCTGTATCTCGAAAATTATAGAAGTCTTTTTGGGAAGACAAAACCAAAAAGGGATTGCCTCAAGACCCGAGGCAAATTCTACAATCCTCGGTACTAGTATAACTACTAGGGAAGCAGTAACGGGTGCAAGGACCCACTGGGACATAGCTTCTTCATCACCACACTAGTTTAATCAGTCAGACACACTTCCTTCGATCAGACTTGAGGGGAGGGACTTGTGATGGGGCTGAGTACCCCGTGGCTAACACGTGGCCTGAAGAAGCTGTGTGGCAAGATATAATGAGTTTGAACGACTCTCTTTCCGGAGCTCCCGATACCCACTCGAGAAGGGGATCCCTTAGGACCCCCGCAGGTAGACACACCCCAGAGTTCAAATCAGAGGACGCACTCCCGAGATCACCTCGGGAAGCTAGGTCCCCGAGACCACCTCGGGAAAGCGGAATGCCCGGGACCCCCAAGCTAGAAGACCCTGAGATCACCTCGGGGAAGCGGAGCCCAAGAATCATCCGGCCTCAAGCAACGGTCCCCCTTTCTTTGGATCTGCAGATAACCATCACCCTTATTGCGGAGTCATCATGACTCATAATTATAGTAACGATTCAAACTTAATGACGGTGGGGGTCGTTGCAAAGGTTATCCTGTAACCGACAATCGGGGAGATGTGGCAAAGATCGTGGGGACTCATGAGACAGCCGCTGCAGATATAAAAGGTACTCCAACCCCTCTGGTAAAGCGGCTACACTCTGTTTACTTCACGCATATCTCCTTTTCTACCTTCTCTTCATCTCCTGGATCGAGGCACTGACTTGAGCGTCGGCGTGGGCTCCGATGGACAACCTCCGGCGTGTTCCCCTAACGCTCGTATTAATCTCGCAGGGTGTGAGTTCTTCCTCTTGCGTCGGCGTCCGCATGGGCTGAACCCTGGTTGTTAGGATATATACTAAAAGTTTGACTTTTGTATGAACATCTACATTTTGGAATGAGAATCACATGTTCATTGTTTGCATTTTATATTATATATATACATGTTATTGTCTAATACTTTACATTGTAGATAACATGGTGTGTGGTGTCACACAAAAGATCATGTTATCAGTCCCTTGTAGAGTATAAGTAGAGGCTCACAACCTAGATGGTTTTGGACGAATCATTGGCATGGTTGTAGTGTAATTTGGTATTGCTTTATCTTGACCATAGAATTACACTAGTACACTTTGTGTTTATTGAGCAAGACCGATATAGAGGTAATTCAATTTATATTGACTATATAATTGAATCAGACCTCAGATATTATGGTGTAAATGCTCTTAATTCCGATATAATAATGGGCACATGTACTTAATATATATTTCTTTGATTTACCAATGGAAGAGATTTATTTGTTAAATTGATAGGCCCGGTAAGTTGTGAAATAATATTATTTACATGGTTGATTATAGAAGGAAATCATGTCCTGATGCGTCAGGTTGTTGATGCCCCCTTGAGGAGCTCATAAAGTTCATCATGGAAATCCTGCAGGTGGATTTGGTCCTACATGATGATAAGGTTGAGTGATACTACTTATGGAGTTAGATATTAATTAATTAAATTGTCAGTAATTTAATTAATTAGTGAACATTTGATATCTTAAATACGGGGAGATTTTGTATACATAATAGGTGGAGCCCATATTTATTTATGGGGGTTGGTGAAGTAATTCAATGGTAATCCTTTAGTGGATTAGATCATCATTAATGGATTGGACTTTGATCCATTAGGAGGCAAAGATCCAACTCCTCCTTGTACGATCGATTGCGTTGCTAGAGGAGAGGGTGAATAGCACTTTTTCATCATTTTCTCTACACAGAGATTAGCGCAATACAAACAAAAATATACAAAGAACGAGAGAGCAATGCTAACACAGGAATTTAATTCGTATCCACCCGAACAGGTGACTAATCCAAGGATCCACGTAAGTACTCCACCTACATTATGAAAAGTCTCCTTCAAAGGTGGAGAAACCTTTACAAGCGTTGTCTTCCTCTTTACAAAATATGATGAAGAGCGAGAGGAAGATTGAAAGACTAGTCGCATGAACAACACTTCGTTACAGTGAAAAATCGTACCGTTCACGTGCGGAAAAGTCCTTTTTTTATAATAGAACAGGACAACTTTGCAAGCTGTCCAGACCCGCACCAGTCGACTGTCCCTGGGGTAGTCGACTGGTCTAGCAATAAATGCCAGCCAACTGCTAGTTTTGGGGGTTTATCTGTCGACTGCCCCCAGGGCAGTCGACTGGTCCGAGGCTGTAAACTCTCTGTGAGTTTTGGTAGTCGACTGCCCTCTGGCCAGTCGACTGCCCTGCCTCTCGACTCACTTACAACCTCTCCAAACACTCTCCTTCATGTATGCCTTCAGGTATGCTCCTTTGGCTCGCCCCTTGAGGTCATCTTCCTCGGGCTATCGTCTCTCGGATGCGCACACAAGCCTTCCCTTGGCTTGCCTCCATGCCACCCTTCACGTGTGCCCTTGAAGTCCACTTCCCGGCTTGCCCTTGGAGCTCTCCTCCCTTGGCTCTCGTCCCTCAGATATGTTCTCCATGTGTGATTCTCCAAGTCCTGCAAACTTAATCACACATATCAAATACAACATAACACCCTAACCTTAAACTTATTGACACACACATCAAAACTATGATCTTCCCGATCATTCTTGGGCCGATTGCCTCAACAATCTCTCCTCCTTTTTTATGTGTGTCAATATGTTTAAGTTTAGGGATAAAATACCACTCAACAAAGAAAATAACAGTAGTAATTGAAAAACACAAGACATATCAAAAACCTAAGGGTGCGTTTGGTTGGGGGTTATCCTTGATAACCTTGGTTATCCATCCAAGGTTATCAACGAAAACCTTATTTGGTTTCAATAATTAGCGATTCCCAAGTAATGATCGATGCCCGACACGTCAGCAAAAGGGTCATGCAACCAGGAATCGGAAAACCTTAGGAAAGTAAGGTTTTTCATGATTCCACGGTTATGCAACTTTTTTTTTCCAAAATTATCCTCCAATATTTATATTTAAGACGAAAATAACCATTACAATTTATTAACTTTCGAAAGCGTTATTCACGACCGACAATTGACGACCACCGCCGGCGGTCGGCGACCACCGCCGGCGGTCGGCGACCACCGCCGCCGGCGACCACCGCCGGCGGTCGGCGACCACCGCCGGCGGTCGGCGACCACCGCCGGCGGTCGGCGACCACCGCCGGCGGTCGGCGACCACCGCCGGCGGTCGGCGACCACCGCCGGCGGTCGGCGACCACCGCCGGCGGTCGGCGACCACCGCCGGCGGTCGGCGACCACCGCCGGCGGTCGGCGACCACCGCCGGCGGTCGGCGACCACCGCCGGCGGTCGGTCGGCGACCACCGCCGGCGGTCGTCGGCGACCACCGCCGGCGGTCGTCGGCGACCACCGCCGGCGGTCGTCGGCGACCACCGCCGGCGGTCGTCGGCGACCACCGCCGGCGGTCGTCGGCGACCACCGCCGCGGTCGACGACCACCGACCACCGCCACGCGGTCGGCGACCACCGCCGACGGCCGGCGGTCGGCGACCACCGCCGACGGCCGGCGACCACCGCTGGCCGACGGCCGCCGGCGGCCGACGACCACCGCCGACGGTCGGCGATCGACCGGCGACCACCGCCGGCCGCCGACCACCGTCGGCCGGCGACCGGCGACCACCGCCGGCCGGCGACTGGCGACCACCATCGGCCGGCGATCGGCGACCACCGCCGGCCGGCGACCGGCGACCACCGCCGGCCGGCGACCGGCGACCACCGCCGGCCGGCGACCACCGCCGGCCGGCGACCACTGCTGGTCGACGATCGACGACCACCGCCGGCCGACGATCGGCGATCGGTGACTGGCGATCGGTGACCGGCGACCACCGACGACCGACGGCAAACCGGTGACCGACGACCACCGTCGACGGCCGACGACTAACAACTAAATTAAAATATTTTTTATTTAATATTTTAATTAGATTTTTAATGTATTAAATAGAGAAAAAATAAATAAATTTAATTTAAATTTTAATAAAATTATCTAAATAAATTCTAAAGGATAATATGGTAAAATATTATATTATGTTATAGACTATTACCTCTAAACAATCAATATTTTATTTGATTACCTATATTGAACCAAACAACTTTAGGTTATGTTTCAATCCCCATTACCTTGGTTATGTGATTACTTGGTAATCACATAACCAAGGTTATATACGATAACTTGAACCAAACGCACCCTAAGAGGTAACCTCCCCCTTAATCCATGTCTTCTCCCATTTTCAATTCTACTTATAATCCAAGTTAAGTTCCAAACCTAACTTAACACCAAGCAACAATAATTAAGAGTATAAGACATAGTAAAACCTAAGAGGTACCCTCCCCCTTAACCTATGCCTTTATCCATTTCCAATTTTCAATCATACTCCAAGATTTAAGTTAGACAACTAACTTAAACCACCCATTTTAAGTAAAAAATCTAACTTAAATCATCCATTCTCCCCCTTTGACACCATCAAAATGATTGCCTCAAGCAACCCTAACCCATGGCATCAAAAGAGAGAGATATCGATTTTTGAAAAAAAATCTCAGAATCTGAACTTAGGCGTGCCAGTCGACTGCCCCAAGGGGCAGTCGACTGATACTCTGTCAGTGCCATTTTTCAGCTTCTGAGCCGAATTTCAGAAACGTCCAAAAAATTTCAAAAAATTCTAAAATTGGTAAAAATTTGCAGACATGTTTGAAATAATATACTCTATCAAGGAAAAATATCAGTCCATATAAAATTTTAACCATACTTGACTTTTGACCAAAGTTCAAAATTGTTGAAAACCACTTAGAAAGTATCAACATTTCAACCTAATTTTGCAATCAAATATCTTTTAAGCTTATGATAAAACATATAAGACATGAAATGGTTTTCAAATGTTTAAAATGTCCAACCATGATATTTGGGAAAAGTGTCCATTAATTAAACACATGTCTTCCCCATGGTTGGTCTAATTTTGATAATTTTGATACATTTAATGATTCAACACTATGCCACAAGCACAAGTGAACCAATTGTATCATCCTAATGGATCAAACACACTTTTCCTAATCTATTACCCCAAGGTTCATCCTATACTTCTACAAAACATATTTCAAGGTCTCTTCTTAAGGATGTAAACTCCGATTCGGGAAGAGGCTTGGTAAAAATGTCAGCAAGGTTTAACTTGGACTCAACATAGTGTAATTCTATGTCTCCCCTTGCCACATGGTCCCTAATGAAGTGATGCTTCACTTCAATGTGTTTTGTCGTATAATGGTGAACCAGATTCTTAGTCAAATTGATTGTACTTACATTATCACACAAGACTTTGACCTTGGAATAATGTAACTCATAATCTTCTAAAGTGTGCATGATCCAAAGTAGTTGGGAAACACACCCACCCATTACCACATATTTGGCATTCGTAGTTGATAAGGCAACGCATGGTTGTTTCCTACTACTCCAACTAACTAAGGAAGACCCAAGAAATTGACACCCTCCACTAGTACTCTTCCTATCTAGCTTACACCCCGCATAGTCCGAGTCAGTGTATCCAATAAGATCAATATTAGGGGTTCTAGGATACCAAAGCCCGACATTGAGGATACCTTTAACATACCTTAGGATCCTCTTCACTACAGTCAAATGAGACTCTTTGGCACATGATTGGTACCTAGCACACATACCTACCGCAAAGAGTATATCCGGTCTACTAGCGGTTATGTACAATAGACTCCCAATCATGCTCCTATATTGCTTTGAGTCTACCATTTTCCCTTCAATATCACTATCCATTTTCACATTTGTTCCTATGGGTGTAGATGCTACCTTAGCATTTTCTAAGCCAAATTTCTTTAGCATTTCCTTAGCATATTTAGTTTGAAAGACATGTGTCCCTTCACTTGTTTGCTTAACCTGTAGTCCTAAAAAGAAGGTTAGCTCTCCTACAAGACTCATCTTAAATTCATCTTCCATACATTTGATGAATTCTTGTAGGTAGCCATTATTTGTTGACCCAAAAATGATATCATCTACATACACTTGGGCAACAAATATGTCCTTATCCTTAGATTTTAGGAACAAATTAGAGTCAATTGTTCCTCTCCTAAACCCCTTAGACACTAAAAATGAAGAAAATCTTTCATACCAAGCCCGGGGAGCTTGTTTCAATCCATATAAGGTTTTTCTCAATTTGTAAACGTGTCTTGGATAGTTAGGGTCCTCAAACCCGAGGGGTTGTTCTACATACACCTCTTCCTTAATGACCCCATTAAGGAACGCCGACTTCACATCCATTTGGTGAAGTGTGAAACCCATGTGAGCGACATAGGCTAGTAGAATTCTAATGGACTCTAATCTAGCTACGGGGGCATAGGTCTCATCATAGTCTAGTCCCTCAACTTGGTTAAACCCCCTAGCTACCAACCTAGCCTTGTTCCTAGTGATTTTGCCTTGATCATCTAGTTTGTTCCTAAAGACCCATCTTGTGGTTACAATGGTGCAATCATTGGGCCTAGGAACCAACTCCCAAACTTCACTTCTCTCAAATTGGTTTAGCTCTTCTTGCATAGCTAAGACCCAATCTACATCACCTAATGTCTCATCAATAGACTTAGGTTCTAATTGAGAGATTAAGGCAATTTGACTAGTTTGGTCTCTAAAATAGGACCTAGTTCTTACTCCTTGAGTGACATCACCCACTATTTGGTTAATAGGGTGATCTTGGTGATGTCTCAGGGCCTAGAGGTTATGAGTTCATTGACTACATGTTCCTCATCCTCTAGGGTACTTCTCCCTCCCCCTTGATCATTGCCCTCCAAATGTAGGTCTTGGATTCTTTGGGTAAGAGATTGACATTCCTCTATATCCTTATCAATTGAGGTTTTCCTAGGGTATGTATTGATAGATTCATCAAAGTCAACATTTGAGGTCCTCAATTACTTTGGTTCTTTTGTTATAGCCTCTATAACCCCTACTAGTGGATGAATAGCCAACTATAATTCCCTCATCCGCTTTTGACTCAAACTTCCTTAAGTCATTCTTGGTGTTCAAAATATACACTTTACATCCAAAAACTCTAAAATAATGGACTTGTGGAATTCTCCCATTCCACAACTCATAGGGTGTTTTACCTAAAAACCTATGTACCAAAACCCAATTTTGAATGTAACAAGCGGTAATAACCGTTTCGGCCCAAAAATAGCTAGGAAGAAAATATGCATTAAGCATAATTCTAGCAGCTTCTTGTGGGGCTCTGTTTCTCCTCTCTACCATCCCATTTTGTTGAGGAGTCTTTGGGCATGAAAATTCATGCTTATACTCATTTTCTACACAAAATTATGAGAAGCTTGAGTTTTGGAACTCCCCACCATGGTCACTCCTAATTCGGTTAATCTTTAGTTGTTTTTCATTCTCAACCCTCTTACTAAAGCCTATAAAGATTTCTAAGGTATCGTCCTTATTTTTCATAAAGAAAACCCATGTAAATCTAGAAAAGTCATTTACTATAACTAAACAATATTTACTCCCTACTAGTGAGGGAGTACTATAGCAATCAAACAAATCAATATGCAAAAGCTCTAAAAGCAAAGTAGTGGTGGTTAGGGTTTTACCTTTGTGTGATGATTTTGATTGCTTACCCTCTTGACATGCATCACACAATTTGGTCTTCTCATACTTGATCATAGGGAGCCCCTTCACCAACTCCTCCTTTGCCACTCTTGTAATGTTCCTCATGTTGGTGTGCCCAAGTCTTCGGTGCCACAACCACCCTTCTTCTTCTTTAAACATGAGACACTTAGGCAAATTGTTAGTAGCATAAGTAAGATCAAGATAATAATGATTAGCCTCCCTATACCCTTCTAGTATGACATTATCGGACCCATTTTGTTTAATTAGGCATTTCCTAACATGAAATTGAACCCTATAGCTTGCATCACATAATTGACTTACACTAAGTAAATTAATTTCATGTCTCTAATTAAAAGTACTTTGTGGATAGAGATCGTAGGAGATACCTAAATGGTGCCCCTACCAATGATTTTGAGTTTCCCACTATTTTCAAAGGAAATCGTCCCTTCTCTTAGGTAGCTTATAGTGGAGAACTTGCTCACATCTCTGGTCATATGTCTTGAGCATCCACTATCTACTATCCACATGTTTGAGACATTCTTGAGTCTTACCTATACAACATGGAAAATGCAATCTTTTGTACCCAAATTTTCGATCCATAAGCATCATTTAAAAATTTCTTTGGTACCCAAGCCTTCTTGATGTTTCCCTTAGCCCCTTGTCTCCTAGATGTACCATTCCTACCCATAAGTGACACAAAGACCACTTCCTTTGTCTTTGGCCTATATCCTAATCTGGCCTTATTATAAACGGCTCTTTGACTGTTAATTATCATGTCTAAGTTGCTAGAGCCCACTTGAAATTTCCTAAGTACTTTTGTGAGGTCCTCTACCTTTTTTCTTAGTTCCTTATTTTCATTTTCGATGCATGTATCATCATTTGACATAGTAGAATAGGCATGCAAATCTTCCTTAAGTTTTGTAGATTCTACTCTAAGCATGACAATTTCATCCTTTAATTCCTTAATTTTTCTCCTAGCTCTAGGTAAATCCATATTGATACTAGAAATAATTTTAACCAAAATAGAGGAGGATAAGCTATATACCTCACTTACTGAAGCTTCTGACTCGGATGAAGATGAGCCACTTTCATCACTACTTGAGCTTCTCTCATCGTCCGATGACTCATGTGATCCACTCCAATAAGTGCAAAATGTGAAACTTGCTCTTCTTCCTCCTCCGAGGATGATGGATCATCCCAAGTCGCCTTGAGGTTTATAGCACTCTTCTCCTTTCCTTTTGTCCTCTTCTTGTCACTCCTCTTCTTTTCTTCCTTCATTTCTTCCTTTCTCTTTAGTTGAGGACACTCATTCTTCATGTGTCCCTCTTGGTGGCAGTTGTAGCAGATAATGTCTTTTGCCTTGCTCTTACTCTTGGATCCTTTCCTGGTATAAGATTTGTTAGAAAAACTTTTAAATGCCCTACGCATCTTTCTTACCATGAAGGCCTCTTGGTCGTTATCCATAGAGGCACTAGACTCCTCTGAGTCAGATGAAGAGGAGTAGACCACTTTCTTCTTCTTCTTCTTCTCCTTTTCTGCAACAAAAACTATACCTTTCTCTTTGGCTGAGACATTAGCTTGCTCATGCAATTCAAACTCGCAAAATAAATCATCTAATTTAACTATAGACAAATCCCTTGATACTTTGTAGGCATCAATCATTGATGCCCACAAGGTTGTTCTCGGGAAAGATTGTAAAGCGTACCTTACGAGATCCTGATTTTCAACTTTCTCTCCAATCACATGGAGTTCGTTGATAATCTCTTTTACCCTTCCATGCAACTGGCTCACGGTCTCATTGGTCTTCAAGGATAGGGATTGGAGTTGGGCAACAAGTAGATCCTTCTTTGTCCGTCTGGACTCGTTGGACCCTTCATTAAGTTTAACGAGTTTCTCCCATAGTTCTTTGGCGCTCTTGAACGGCCCAACTTTGTTGAGTTGCTCCTTTGAGAGCCTGCACTGAAGTGTGGTGGTGACCTTCGCATTGGCTTGCAGCTTCTTCATGACTTCCTTGGACCATGCTCTCATGGGTAATGACTCTCCTCTTTCGTCGATGGGTGCATCAAATCCATCTGCAACACTTATCCAGTTTTCAATATCATTCATCAAATAGTATTGCATCCTACCTTTCCAGTATGCGAAGTCATTCCCGTCGAAGAATGGAGGCCGTGGAGTGTTGTAACCCTCTTGAAACACCATTTTCTTTTGATCCGGTCGACGGTGAGTTCTCCCGAAGTGAACCGGCTCTTATACCAATTGTACGATCGATTGTGTTGCTAGAGGGGGGGGTGAATAGCACTTTTTCATCATTTTCTCTACACAGAGATTAGCGCAATACAAACAAAAATATACAAAGAACGAGAGAGCAATGCTAACACAGGAATTTACTTCGTATCCACCCGAACGGGTGACTAATCCAAGGATCCACGTAAGCACTCCACCTACATTATGAAAAGTCTCCTTCAAAGGTGGAGAAACCTTTAAAAGCGTTGTCTTCCTCTTTACAAAATATGATGAAGAGCGAGAGGAAGATTGAAAGACTAGTCGCATGAACAACACTTCGTTACAGTGAAAAATCGTACCGTTCACGTGCGGAAAAGTCCTTTTTTTATAATAGAACAGGACAACTTTGCAAGCTGTCCAGACCCGCACCAGTCGACTGTCCCTGGGGTAGTCGACTGGTCTAGCAATAAATGCCAGCCAACTGCTAGTTTTGGGGGTTTATCTGTCGACTGCCCCCAGGGCAGTCGACTGGTCCGAGGCTGTAAACTCTCTGTGAGTTTTGGTAGTCGACTGCCCTCTGGCCAGTCGACTGCCCTGCCTCTCGACTCACTTACAACCTCTCCAAACACTCTCCTTCATGTATGCCTTCAGGTATGCTCCCTTGGCTCGCCCCTTGAGGTCATCTTCCTCTGGCTATCGTCCCTCAGATGTGCACACAAGCCTTCCCTTGGTTTGCCTCCATGCCACTCTTCACGTGTGCCCTTGAAGTCCACTTCCTGGCTTGCCCTTGGAGCTCTCCTCCCTCGGCTCTCGTCCCTCAGATATATTCTCCATGTGTGATTCTCCAAGTCCTACAAACTCAATCACACATATCAAATACAACATAACACCCTAACCTTAAAGTTATTGGCACACACATCAATACCATGATCTTCCCGATCATTCTTGGACCGATTGCCTCAACACTCCTCATAGTCCCTATTGTAGCATATAAATACCTCATGTGTCATGAGACCAAGGCCATCCAAGACATAACCTAATTTTTCTCTCCTCTTTATTTCTCTCTCACCTAGGTCAAGCTTGTGGTGCCGG